>CM074488.1:28101023-28458595 GCA_037389245.1 Oryzias sinensis
AATGAAGCCAGACAGATAAACAGGCTGTTCGCAACTCAGCCTGCGAAAGTGTACACTCAGTGGCTGGTCTCTCTGAGAAAAGAACATAGCAGTCTCCCTGAACAGAATCCAGTATCAATCACAGTGGCAGACATCCAAGAAAGAGTCTCAGGTATAAAGAACTGGACAGCACTGGGCCCTGACATGATACATGCCTACTGGCTAAAGAAACTCACCGCACTCCACGAGCGCCTAGCAGCACAAATTAACCAGCTGCTAAGAGATGGGACTCACCCAGAATGGCTAACGGAAGTGCGAACAATCCTAATCCAGAAGGATTCCTCAAAGGGTACAGTCCCATCCAACTACCGGCCAATAACCTGTCTCTCCACAACATGGAAGCTCATGTCAGGCAACATTGCAACCAAGATAAATAGGCACATGGATCAATACATGAGCAACACACAGAAGGGCATTGGTAGAGACTCCAGAGGAGCCAAACACCAACTCCTGGTTGACAGAAAAGTCGCTCAAGACTGCAGGTCACAACACACCAACGTGTGCACAGCCTGGATTGATTACAAGAAAGCCTATGACTCAATGCCACACACATGGATCACTGAATGCTTGGAGCTGTACAACATCAACAGGACTCTAAGGCCGCATTTACACTGCAGGTCTTGATGCCCATATCCGATTTTCTGACTATATCTGATTTTTTTGACGACCCGCTTACATCATCTTTTAAAAGTGACCCGTATCTGATTTATGCATTTACACTATACAATGCTGAAACTATCAAACGTAGACGTTCTGAGGACTACGTATTTCCACCTTCCGCGGACCTCCTTTGGACTTTTGTGACTGGTTGTCATGGAGGCAAGGATGCGACGGAAGGAGGCGTTGCCTTGGGCGCTTCTGAGGGGATGCACGGGGGAGTAGAAAGGAGGGCTGCTCGGCTCTCTCTGAATTCTGAATTTTGAATGAGGAAGTGTTTGCAGATGTGCTGTACTAACAGTTTGATCCAAGTGTTGAACCTTTCCTGCGCGATGATTTCTCTTTTCCGACCGTAGTCAGAAACACATGGGAGATTTCCTCGGGGTCCACTTTTCCGTTCTGAACCCTCAGCCTCCAGAGCGAGTTAAGAAAGACTCCAAAACTTTTAGGGGAGACACCTTATTTTTAATTTACGGTTCTCCGACACCCCCCAGCTCCGTGCTCACACCCGCTCTCCTCTCCTTACACACACAAGCACGCGCGCGCACACACACACACACTCACGGTCCCCATCATACACGCCCCCCAAAGAAATAAACGGCTTCTAGCCTGTTCCATAGCAACGGTGTCCCGGTTGATTAGTTACCGTTTGCGTCCAGACCGGACATAACAGCGGTTTCCAACCATGATCTAAAGCCTGAGGCTGAAAGGTAACACGCTGACAGCAAAATCAGCGCACATAAAGCACCTTAATAAGTCATGTGATCTCAGTTGGTGGTGTCCTGAATTGACGTCTCTGAGGTACGACTTGCATTTACAGGGGAATATCCGATTTGTCTGCTTACATGGCACACGCAAATGCACGTATCGGATTTGTTTCCGATTTATTTCCACATATGAGAGAGGCCTGTATCCGATCTGAGAAAAACGGAATCCATGTGCTTTTGTCCTGCTTACACGTTCGTTCACCGGTCATATCCGATCTGTGCCAAATGAGAGGAAAAAAATCGGAATTGGGTCACTTGAACCCTGCAGTGTAAAGGCGGCCTAAGAGCCTTCATAGGAAACTCAATGAAGCTGTGGAAAACCACCCTTGAAGCCAATGGGAAGCCACTTGCACAAGTGTCCATCAAATGTGGGATATAGCAAGGTGATGCTCTGTCCCCACTGCTGTTCTGCATAGGTCTAAACCCCCTCAGCCAAATAATCAACAAAACTGGCTATGGATACCGACTCAGAAATGGGGCCAACATCAGTCACCTCCTCTACATGGATGACATCAAGCTATATGCTAAGAGCAAGCGTGACCTTGACTCCCTGATCCACACCACCAGGATCTACAGTACTGACATTGGGATGTCATTCAGGCTCGAGAAATGCAACCGGATTGTGACAAGAGAGGCAAGGTAGTCCACACAGGAGGGGCCTCACTCCCAGAAGGGACAATAGCAGACATCGAGGACAGTTACAAGAACCTTGGAATTCCGCAGGAATAATGGCAACCTGGAGCAGGAACTGCATTTATTTAGCTGCAACAGCTAAATACCTCCAACGAGTAAGGCAAGTCCTGAGAAGCCAGCTCAATGGCAAAAATAAAACCCGGGCAAAAAACAGCTACGCACTGCCAGTTATCAGATACCCTGCAGGAATAATAAGATGGCCAAAGGAAGAGCTATAGACCACGGCTGTTAAAACACGAAAGATTCTCACCATGCATGGAGGGTTCCATCCAAAATCCAGCACCCTGAGACTGTATGCTAGCCGCAAGGAAGGAGGCCGAGGACTAGTGAGCGTGGAAGCCACTATCCAGGATGAAACATCCAAGATGCATGAGTACATCAAGCTCAAGGCCCCAACTGACATTTGCTTTGATTTTTTTTTGCTTTTGAAAAATGCATTTTTTTGCATTTTGTCAAATCTCAATTTTGTCCTATCTTTGATTCTGCTGACCACTTTGAGCTCAACTTAACGTCACATGCGTTGTGTGTCATCTCACTTTTTTCCTATCTTTGATTTTGCTGAGTTAAGTTTCAGTTTGACGTGACCAAGCTGCTATCAAACAGCTGCTGATTGGTCCAGATTCTAACCAATAAAATCGCCATATGTATCTAACATGGTGTCAGCAACCGAGGCTCCGAAACTGAACCAGCTCTTTTTACCCTCAATTTTGTCTTTTTGGATGAAGACGTTTTCATTTTTTCTATCATTTTAACAATAATTCATACTTTCTTTTTTTAGCATTGGTTACTTTTTATTGAGTAACATTTGTGAATTTATTTCTGAGGATCTCCTGAAACTGTAAAGTTTATCTGCTGAAATCAAATCAACAGGTCTGTGTGTGATCTGTGAATCCTGCAGAGCAAATTATTAGTTAAAAGCGTGATTTTTTCTTCAAGATCTGTTTTTTTAAAACAAAAGAATAAAAGATTTAAAGCACGTATTATTTTATGCTGCACACGTGTTTGGGATCTACGGAGCCCCTAAAGGGCCATTGATGAAAAAAAAATTGTAAGTAAAAAAAAGTTTTGTGCACCAGTATTGTCGTGTTTTCAGAAAGTTTACAAGGTCCATATCCTCAACTTTAGCCATTATCAAGACAACTGTAGCTACTTGGTGCACAGGGAGTAAGCAGGTCAACCATCTGATATATTCTGAAACTAACTTTTGTGCACCTGAACAGTTAGTTTTTTTTTTTATTCAAAAAAATTTTTTTTTTACCTAAAAAGAAAACAGTTTTTCCTCCATTTTTTTCCCCCTCAATGGCCCATTAGGGGCTCCGTAGAGATCAGATGAACAGCAATGATAAGCAAAATGATGATGGTGCCGCGGGGTAAGTAGCGACTTCCTCATGACAGAATTTGCGCTCAGTGTATTTAAACACTCTTGTACAGTGACGTATGTTTCAGAGGTTGTTCGATTGGCCATTTAGCATGTCATCAATTTTGATTCGCTGACGGATTTTTTAGAAGTACTTATTTAACCTAATTAATTAATCTAATAAAAATGAGAGTTTTTGACACTCCGGTATCGGAGTTTGTTTTACCTAAAAACAATTACTGCAGCCCAAGTGACCTTGGTTAGAAGTAGTAGTCCTCACTAGCAAAGCATTCACAGAAATAACTTCAAGATGTGGGAAAGGGGTGGACACTATGGTGTCACCAACTGTGACTTTGACCTTGCCTTGACGTCTGTGATTTTTTTCAAGCTTTGTTACTAAGTCTTAGCGTACATACTCAAAGTCTGTCATTAATCTAACTGACTATCATATTGGTCCCCTTTCACAGTTAAATAGATTCCACCTTAGCATTTACAGAGGCTTACAAAACGAGGCAAGGGCACATGGCCGCTGCACTCTGGGAGCAAAATCTGTATGTCACTTATCAAAGGGATTACGGGGTGAGGTCCCGCAGCAGATTAAAGACAAGGCCCAAATTCAAATTGGGCGTATCAACAAACATGGGGACAAGATGACAGGAAGATCCAATTAAAGTGACAACCCACTGACCCACTGCCTACTACAAGAAGCACTCAGAGGTCTTACAAATGCATGTGAACAGCAGTCAATAAATGAAGAAAGCTTTGTTGCTAGAAATGTAAGTTTCTAATTTTTTTTTCAAGAATGACTTTAATAAATACATTTACAGGGACAATAGAATTTTGTCTGAGTGTTGTACTTAGGTGAAAACAAACCACAGTAAAAAAAAAGGTATGTGACTGAATTTACAGCTAAATATGACTAGAAAAAGCAAAATCCCTTTTCTTAAAAGGTCAGAAAAACCATAGAAAATACATATTGTATGTAAATTAGAATACTAAAGACTCAAATGTTTAAAAAATTAACTTGTTTTCTCATTATTAGCTTATTTTGAATTTATTTGCAGTAAAATGACTTAAGAAGGATTTGTTAACAGTGCAGTGGTTATATGGTTCAGCACCTCCAACATTCAGGTTTGAGCCATAAAAATAGATGGGGGTGTTTTTTAAATCCTTTGAAGATATTGGTTTTGAACAAAAAAAGACCCCAAACATATAATTGCTAATACTTACTAATGTCTTTGGGCCTTTAGTAATGATTTTCGTTTTTTTAAGAGCAAGTAAACCTTTAACTAATTTAACTCAGTTATCTCTTTTTTTCCCTTAATATAAGTGCACTGTGCTATCATTTAACAGAAGAAAACAAAGATCAGAATGACGTAAAAATCAGTAATAATACTCCAGATAACCAGCCTAACTCTGGAGGACATAGTTTTAGCAATAGATTCATCACTATGCCATTTGGATGTTCTGACAATTCATTTCTTTAAAAAAACAAACTTCACCTTCAAATATGTTTCGATTGTTTTCAGTGAAGGTTGACAAAATGACAATTTATTTACAATATGAAAATTGAAGTTGGCATGAATTATCCAAGAAGAGAGAGGCACATTGAGTCTAACTTACACAAAAGAAATAGTAGTGACAAAATGACCAGCTGAAGTTACATGGACAAAAGTATTTGGAACAAACCCCTGATCAGAATAAAAATGTCATGTAAACACACCAATCGGATAACTCTGACCCGATCAGACTCATTCGGATCAAAATTTCTTTCCGATCGAGATAGGTGGGTTATGCCTCTTGCTGATCTGATCGTGGTGCATGTAAACAATTTATTCTGGCTGGGTCATTACTGCTCTGGCTTTTAAGTCATGTGTAGATGGTGTAGCGCTCAGAAGGAGGCTTTGGTCCAGCAGCTCTGTGCAAGAAAACCATGTACCTAGACAGAGGAGCCGAACTCGTAGCTTTTTTTTTTGCAAGCAAGGGAAGAGGGCTTTGCTATGGTGTGTGCTCCAGAAGGGGGGTTCTGACCGCAGACCGCTGCCAGACTCAGGAGAACCTTTTCTCCGGGGAGAGCTGTGTCTCTGAGCAGAGGAGCAGCTTCAAAACGGTGTTAAATACTCTTAATAATAGCCATAAAAATAATAAAAGCATATTTAGAAGATCATCTCGCTTTGTTTGTTTGTTTAGAACAGAACTCACAATTTATTCTTTTACTGACGCCTCTGTATTTTACATAGTTCTGCGCATGTCAAAATGATTTATTCAGATTGAAAGTGTGGCGTATGTAAATGTTTGTTATAATTGGATACAGTTTTTCTGGGCCCATGTACACAGTGCAATTCTAATCTGGTCTTTGATTAGATCAAATACATTTTGCACGTGTAACTGCAGCTATTGACAGGAGCACCAGAATGAGAAAGGAGGAGGAGAGAGGGAAGACCAGGGCCGGTGTTACCTGCCTCCCGTTTCTGTGCCCCATTGGGAGCGGGGTATGCATAATTTCTTGCAGGAGTCAACAGAGAAAGGAGGGATTCGTCCCCCGAAGACAGCAGTTGATCTCGGTGGGTGGTTCTAAGGATAAGAATGCAGTACTGTCTGACATGATTATTGGTTGCTATCTTCATCTGTCTATTGTGGAAAACAGGAGTTCTATGCTCTTTCTGACAGTACCTGAAAGCTGCTACTGCCTTTTCATCCTAAAAATTGCACACATTAAACCACTTGATTTGCAAGACTTGCTTGTAAATCAAGTGCAAGATGGTTTTGACCCTGCTATTAAGTTTGTACCACACATTTAGAAAATCCTGTTCTAAAAATACAAATAAATGACAACTAAAAAAAGAAAGACAACTTTTGAAGCAACAAGTTATTGCAAGAGAGTAGACCAGTCTAAACATGATTAAAATAGATATGATTATTAACATGTCTTTGAGGTCATGCAAACACAATCCAGGAGGTTTGTGATTGCAGCTGGCCAAAATGTTTGCAGCATTTCAAGCAGTTGATACTTGATCCATCTAGCCCTGTTCCAGACATTCAGCTGTACAAAATGTTAAGCTGGCTGTCGAGGGCCCAGGGATTAAAAGAGAAGAGCTCTGATCAGCATCTTTCCACATTATCAAGCTCGAAATCTTCCTTTAGGTTAAACATTTAATGTAATTTACAGTTTTTTCCAGAACTTTAGCCGTAAACAAAGCATACTACTTCAAAGAATTACATAATTTGTGAAAGATGCAATGCTACAATAAGGCAGAAGTAAAAATTTGGTATATTTATCAGAGATATGAATAAAAAAAAGGGAAGCTAAGGAAGGACGCTACTTAGGAAAGTGTATAACTGAGCTGGGAAACATGCCTGTGTGTCATGGAATTAATTTAAAAGAAGTCGTGCAATAGGAAATCACTTACTCAGAATACCCCAGTTTGTCACCTTTAATATGTCAACCCCTGCAATTCCTGTCACAGTATGCCAAAAATGACTGATCAATCTATAAAATGAGTACAGCTAATTAATTGAATATATAACAGAAAAGGCCCAGTCACTGTGTCCCAGAGCATTTTAAAAAGGTCTAAATTTGGTCATAAGGATTGGGATGTGCTAAAAAAATTAGTATTTCAGTTATGGCCCAGGGGATTGAGCAGGTCAACCAATGGTCAAAGGGTTGGTGGTTCAATCCCCGCTCCCACCAGTCAACTGTTGATGGGTCCTTGGGCAAGACACTTTACCCTCCCTGCATCCGTGTGGCTCCACTGGTGCATGAATGTGCATGAATGTCCCGGTGATGGTCAGAGGGGCCATAGGCGTGTACTGGTAGCCATGCTTCGGTAAGTCTGCCCCAGGGCAGCTGTGGCTACATCAGTAGTTTACCATCACCAAGTATAAATGAGGAGTGAATGAATAACGGACACACTGTACACACTTTGAGCACAGATTAACTTAATCTATAGTACTTATTTTCATTATTATTATGTTGCTAAAAAAAAGAGCTGGAGATTGAAAGTTCTAGAACCACCAAAATTATGTGTATGTTTTATTTTAGCCCCTTTTTCTAAATGGATTTTCTTGGCACAATTTGTTGGCTACACAAGACAAGAACAGGCAGACAGGAATGCCTCAGTGGCTGCCTCAGTGGCTGCCAGAGTCCAGAGCAATCGCTTGGGAGCGCCCTTCATGAGAGAGGTGAGAGGGGCCGCCACCAGTTCAAGAATTGTTGTCATTATAATGTGGGCTACATTGTGTAAAATATGTTAAATGCTTAAATCTGACTGTACAATGAATATCCCATTATTACCTCATAACAGGATTACTCCCACTAGCTGCAAGCAATGTTCTTGACTACAGATCTTTTCTTCATAGTTTTACAGCTTTATGTGTCCTTAACTAGGGATGGGTATCAGTAAGGTTTAAATGGTACTACTCTTATTGATACTGCTTATCGATCCGGTATTTTAACGATACTCTTATCGATACTTTTTGAGGACAAAAATAAATAAATAATAAATTAAGAACATAAAGTGTTTTATTTACTCATTTTGCAACAACATTGTTTTTTAACAAAACATTTTACTTTATACATTTTTCCAACTTGAAAAGAAAATGGATAAAAAAGAAGTTATTTAAAGAAAAATAAACAGCAATGTTTTGACATATTGCTGTGATGATGCAAATATAAAACAAATTAAATAAACTGTTCCACTCTAAAATAAAATACTGTTGCATAGGGCAACATGGTGGAGTATGCAGGTAGATTGCAGAAAGCCGCATGTTCCTTTTGTTTTTGAAAGTTAAGCATATGGTGCGTGATTTGAACTATAATAGATACATTCATCTTTGCTAATAATGTACTTTTCCTAACGTCAATTTAACAAAAAATCCATAGGAATGGAATCCAGAATCCAGTTCTGTGCTAAAAAAAACAGGCAGAGAAATTCAGAAGTTGTGTTCGTGGATGTTTTTTTTTCCTCTAAATAATGATTAAGGAGAAGGAGAAATTCAGGTTCAACAGGAGAATTGTTATTTTTATTTAATGCATTGTTTCCTTGGACAGTCTGTGCTGCGTCCTTCCCGCGCATGTTTGAACAGGACCTCTGATCAAGGTCTTTTCCCACTTTTCTGTTGGTGAGCCAGTGGGTCAGCAGTTGACTGATTGTGCTTTCTTATAATTTGCTGCGCAAATCTTTTTTCTTGGAGCACAGTTAGTGTTTGCCCCTGCAGTCCTTTCATTATAGCAGCACTAATTACAAATTCTTAAACCAGGGCCAGACATTACAACACGACAGTGCAGTGAGCATATGGCATAATATCCTATTAATGAACACTCTAAATTCAAACTCAGGTCAGCGCTATCACACCCGAGAATGTGTCACTGATCCAATGGAAGTAAAGAGACGGGGTGGGGGTGCATAGATGAGGAGGAAGTGACCTTCTTCTAAAATGCACAGACTAATTTGCAGGGGGAAGGCAGCCCTCGGGACCATCTCATTGTTTTACTTGTTTAATTTCTGCCAGCAATTATTGATATCATATTTTTAGGAGAATCAAGAAAGCTGGAAGTTATTAAAAGAGACCAAAAAAGGAGCACTGACTTATTTCCTTCACATTATTTTGCCACCCTAAGTCTCTCTTTGCTCCCTCAACACCATTTTTGTGTTTCAGGTTTTTTTTGTGGCTTTGCGAAGAAAACAAATTTAAAGCAGTTCTTTGAGGAGCTTTAAGGACTTACCAGACTACACAGGAGCGCTGGTATCCACGCTTTTCCCAGGAGTGGTTCAGTCTCTGGGTTCCAGAGCTGAACCCCTGCCTGGCCCCTGCTGACCACTGAGAATCCATGTATTTGTTTAAAAACCAGACTTAATCCTCTGCAGCAGCTGTCTCAGATCAGATCACAGTTCAGTACCATGGGGGCTGACGAACAGGGGGACAGGGTGGGCTGGGTGGGGGCGAGATCTACAGCAGGTGCAGAATGAAAAGCAGACTAAAGTCATGTAGAAAAAAATGAACAAGACAAGTGTTGAGTCTCCTTCCTAATTTTAACAAAAATGTATCGTTCAATTTTACAAATACAGTATGTGTTCTTGATTTTAACATGGGCCATATAAACCTGAGGGAAAAATACCGTAATCTGAAAAATAACTTTTGTTACAAAAGGGTGCCAGCTCCATCTTAAAGTGTGACCTAACTGCTTTAAACCACTTGAATGACATTTGATACTTTCCACAAGTGACCTTGAATCTGCACATTTCTCCTGTCAAATTCATCTAAACATATCAATACAGAATGTAGACATAAAATATATATATTTTTGGAGGTGTTTCATCTTAAATCTATGACCGGTTGTCGGACACTTAGTGTTTTTTTCTTTTGTCCTTGGAAAGATGTCACATTACTCACCACCATTGAAACACATTAGAAATAAACATAAAAACAAAGCTTGTTTAATGTCGTTATACTATGCAATACTATTCTATACTATACTATACTATACTATACTATACTATACTATACTATACTATACTATACTATACTATACTGTACTATACTAAGCAATTGACATTTTAGGTGGAGTTTATCTACAGATTTATGTAGAATATGTAACATGCAATTAAAATGTATTACATTTTTGTAATAAAGAAAAGCATGTTTCGTGAGAAACTGATAATTTAGGAGCAAAGGGAGAAACAGAGAGTATCAACCAAACAAAAAAAGAAAAAAAAAATCATAGTTATCCAGGGGAAAAGTACGCTTTGCAAACTTAGGAAAGACAGAAGTGCAAGAGAAGAGTCCAAGACAAAAAAGTACAACAGATATGAGTGACAGGGCACACAGAGGCTATTGAAGAGAGGCACATTGAAGGTCCAGGAAAAACCTTTACATTGTAATATAGCACATATCTTTATCTCCATTGACACAGTGAGGCAAATAAGTATTTGAACACGCAATGATTTTGCACGTTCTCCCACTTAGAAATCATGGAGGGGTTCGCCATTTCCATCTTCTTCCTCGGGACGGCCGTGCTGCAGCGGTAGGGCGGTCGACCCATGATTAGAAGATTGCAGGTTCGATTCCCGGCTTGCACGCCCATGAGTCGAAGTGTCCTTGGGCAAGTAACTGAACCCCACCTTGCCTCTGGTGGAAGGTTGGCACCAGTGTTCATCGGCGGAGCCGCCAGCAGTGTGTGAATGGGTCTGTGACTTTAAAGCACTTTGGGCCTTGTAGGTAGAAAAGTGCTACATAAGTATACACCATTTACCATCTTAGGTGCATGTCCACTGAGAAAAATCTTGAAATCACATTGCATGATTTAAAAAATATATATTTCTACGCTACTTCTTTTTCCTGTGTCTTGTCAGTTCTGTTTGTATTTAAGTCTTGTCTCTGCCTTCCTCTTGTGTTGGTCCATTCTGTCATTTCCCTGTCTGTCTTCTGCACTGTTTGCCTGTTTACCACAGTGAGTTTTGTTTTGGGTTCTCTGCTCGGCAGCACTTTCTGTTAGTCAATAAATCCTGGCCTTGGAACCGAGTGCCTCCTGTCTCTGCATTTTGGGTCCTTCATGTTCATCAAGCCTCATACCTGACACTACTGCTGCAAATAAATATTTGAAGACCTGAGAAAATCAATGTTAATATTTGTTACAGTAGTCCTTTGCGATTCCACAGGTCAAACGTTTCTGTTAATCAACAAGTTTGCACACACTGCAGGAGGGATTTTGGTCACCTCGGCCTGAATGTGCTTCAAGTCGGCAATGTCCAGGGGCCTCATTTATAAAACTTTGCGTAGGATTTGCGTCAGAAGTGGCGTATGGATGAAACATAGGACAGAGCCAGATGCACTGGGTGGCGCGTGGTTCCTCCGAGTGCTCCTCTGTAACGCCGGGCCCAAAAGCCCGCAGAGGTCCAACAGGACGGCTCGAGGAAGTGGGAACCGGCTCATAAGCCACTCGTCCTTGTTTGCCAGCAAGTCTTCTTGCTGTCTAAAGATGCGTTCACTCCGAATTCTTCCATTTGCCACATCTTCTAAGAGCGCAAGATCAGCCATTGTGCGTCATTACGCATTGTGATGGGGCATTTTATTTCCCTCCATTTAATTACCTCCGACAAGCTACAAATGTCGGTAATAATCCATGTGGAAATGGGAAATTGCTCTGCGCAAATGTAATTTATTGTTGCTTTCTGAATGGTTGAGACATGTTTTATCAAAAATAAAACAAACTAAAGGCATATGTATGAATACCATAATTCCATAGCTTATGAAGAAATGTTTTAATATGAAAACAACTTTCCCCAGTGGACACTGAATACATCTGTCTGTCCGTCCGCACGCCCGCACCTATATCTGCTCCGCCAGACGGACACACCGACGAGAATATCAGTTTTGTACATTATTTCGTTCTGTTAACTAAATTATTTATGAGGATGAATTGCACTACATGCCAATATTGTAGAACATATTTCACTTTTCTTTTTCCAAATATGTGTTCATTTGAATTTCTGTTGTAATTTTCGTTTGATTTTTTTGTTTGTTTCACTGCTGATCGATCAAACGGGTGTTCGTGTAGGCTGTTAATTGTAAGACTTTCTTTGTGAAGTCTTCATGTTATTTATGAGAGGCAGTATTATCATTTTCACTTTCACGTGTTTCTTCCATCTGCCGACGGTGTCGCTGTTTCTCATTATACCTGTTTTTGTGCGTACGGCTGGGTCAGAGCTTGCGTGAAGTACCGCACATTTTCCTGTCAAGTTCGCTTTTTATAAATCTCAACTATTACGTAGAGAGTGGCGTACGCCTTCTTTTGTGCGTACGCAACGTCTATAAATGAGGCCCCAGATCCTTGGTATTGAAGAAAGGAAAGCTTGTTGACAAGTTCTGCTTCACACTTGGCCTTATATAGACACCATCCATCAATGAAAGACCAGTGAGGAGCCTGGGAAAGGTATTTCACATGGGGACGTGTTCCTGGCATGTCCCACTGGGGGGGGGGGGGTCACAGGGAAGACCCAGTATACGCTAAAGAGACTATGACTCTCGGCTTGCCTGGGAACGTCTTGGAGACATGGCTAGTGAGAGGGAAGTCTGGGTATCTTTGTTTAGACTACTGCCCCCATGAACCGGTCCCAGATGAGCTGAAGAAGATGGATAAATATTTGATTAAATACTGAAATGAACACAAGTAGGAAGTAAATGTGTAATAATTGTGTGTGTGTGTATCTGTTATTGGTTTGTGTTAAGAAGTGGTGGCGAGTGCATGTATGTGTTCAGATAAAACAAACAAAAGCCAAATGGAAAATGGAATCTGCTGACCAATAAAGTCATTTGCAAGTGGTGTTTTATGTTGCTGTCTTCCAGTCACAACTCCTGCCTCTTTCTCTCCTTCACAAGCCCTCCGATCTACTGATAATTCAAAGCTCAGTAAATTATCTGCATGAATGTGTAGCCTCGCAGAATTCTTAGATTTGGATTTGTGTGGAGACAGGACAACCAGGACCACAGTTCAACAGGGAGCACAAAAAGAAAGTTTATTTGAAGGGGGCAATATTGGACGAGTCTGTTGCCCTTTCCATCCGTTGGAACCAGGAGCCTCTGTCTATAGAGTAAAAACAGAAAAACCCAAGAAGCCCATAAAAAAGCTAAAACACCAGGCTTAATAAAACCCACTAAAAACACACAGTTAGTAAAAAAATAGCATGCATTTTGTTAAAATGTGGCTCTGGTGACTATACAAAAAAAGTATCTTGGGTAATCTGCCCAAAAAAAACCCAGATAAAAACAGCAGAGGGGTACTTAGCTCGAAGAGGGTCGGGTCACAACCACACCCCTCTGCGTTCCAACGTCGCTTCCCCCTCTGAACACTGTCTGGCCCCTGGCTCAACTGCTCCTCCGGTGCCGGTCGGCGCTCATCCATCCACAGGGTGTCTCCTTCTGGACGTCTTCCAGCGCCACTTCACCCGGAGATGCCTCACTCCAAGCGCGGTATTCTGTTGTCGGCCCGGCGCTGCTCCGGTGGCTCCGCTCGTCCATGTAACCATCAGGTGGAAGAAGCCCCCCCGCTGTCTCCTCGCTGTAGAGAGCCGCCCTCTTGCGTTCCAGCTGATCCTTAAATCCAGTCTCTTATCAGCACACCCCCAGTGCACACCTGTGTCTAATTCTAGCAGCGTGAGCTGCTGCCTTCAGGGACCCTTCGGTTTTCACAAAGAATAAAAACAAAACAAAAACAGTACACCCTGTTACAAATGCCTATTCTACTACACATTTATACTGTTACTGTATTGAGACATGCTTCTACTGAAGAATACAATGAAATTCTTGTCCAAATGGTGATGTTTGGAAGAGTTTGGCTTCCACTGCAAATATATCTAGATGTCTGGGGAGAACTACCCGAAGACTTATTTTATCTTAATCTAAGTCAAATAAAGTTTAGTCAAAGGGGTGATTCCTATCTCAGCACACAAATTTAGATAGTAGTAAACTCAATTTATTTTACTGACTGAAGTCCCACTCAACGATATTTTTCTCTATTGGTAAAGTCCAAGTGTTTTTTTATTATAATTATGCAATTTTTAGGCAAAATTTTAATAAACTGTCATATTTTTAAAAGGCATTTTCTCCAAAGCAGCAGGAGTTCATCAGGAATTTACCACTGAGTTGGGGGCAGGACTGTTGGCATGGAAGTAAGCCTCTGCTGATGTCCCATTATCACATTGTTTGCACTCTCTTCCACTAACTTATAGCCCCTTAAAACCCCAACCTAACATTAGCCGTGCAGCAAAAATAGAAGCTTTCCAGCCGTACAGTTTAGATTCAGATTCCAGCTCAGATGACGAAGACAAAGACGTATATGGACTTAGTTGTCTGCAAGTGGACGATCAGAATGGAGCGAAAAACGAAGCGCTGCCCATTTCAGTTGCTGTGTAACAACCGTTTTGATATATTTATGTATTTTATATATTTATTCAACCGTGAGAAAAATGTCGCAAAGACAAAGTAAATACACCTTAAATACCATTTTCAGAGTGGGTCTGTAACCCTTGTGCTATCCTAGGCACTTTAACGTTGGGAGTTGGGTCATCTAGACCCACTAAACAGTGCTCTGAACCTTTTTTCTTCAATGATTTGTGATCTTCACTGGTGTCCATGGATTACATGAAATCTTTCACCTTTATCCACCTTTATCATGGTAGGGAGAACACGTCAATGTAAGGGTGGGGTCATCTAAGATAGCACAAGGATTAATGCCTTGAGTTTTCACTGCTTTGAACTATTTGAATTTTAGGTGGATAATCTGTATAGTCATATGAGTTTTTGAACATTTACCAAGTAAAATACAACTAGTTTATTTTAATGATATGAATTAATAACAGCTAAAACGTTACCCGCAATTCTTATACATTTTTCTTTGTTTGTTAATCCCAACACTGTTTTTAAATAAATTGCTTGTTAGTTTGTTATTTGTGTTTATACATTTATTTTTGCAGATGTAGCCTGGATAACTGTAGACTTTTAAAAATAAGACTGAAAAATGCAAATTTTTGGTACTATAAGCAAGTTGATAATTTTAAAGAAGCTACCTTTTCAGGGGTCAGCAGATCAAAGTTTTGGAAAGTATGAGGATAAAGCATTAAGCTTTATGCAGGAGGATCTTTCTTTCAGACCCGCAATCCTTGCTGCATGTACTCCATATCAAACCTGTGACCTGCTGATAATCACCCCAAAGTTATTATTTATGTGACACAGTCTGGGTAAGGCAGTTGGGGCTGTCTTTTTTAGGACTTTAGTATTGAATATGAGAACTTTAACACGATGCTTTCTGCCAACATTACGACAAAGAGCAACTAAAAGGATGGAAAAGCCACAAAATCATAGAAACATTATGTCACATAGACATAAACACCATGAAACAAAACGATGAGGCCGCAAATGAAGAGTGCAGCAATGCTGGCGGGGGACTGGCATCCTTAAGCTGGCACAATACCCTGCCAAGTTGTAGGATTTACCCTGATGCCCTTGGGCTTTGCTGTGAAAAGACTCAGTTGCCTTGAGGGCCCCCATGGTTGGCTGCAGTCAGGGCCTCATTGTATTTTTTGAGAGAGGCAAGGAGCTGGATGCAACAAAGAAAACAAGGGGAAAGACGGGCGGAGAATAAAGTGGGGAAAAGGCCAAGGAGAGGGCAACAAGTGGTTTAGGAAGCAGAGCCAACTTGTAGAGACAGTGAAAAGAGCCAAATGCTAAGGACCAAGAAGGACTCTGGGATCACACATGAGAAATTCCTACAAGTAAACAGCTTTTTACTAGTTTCTCTTTACTTCAAAATTCTACTCTCACCCAGGAAGTTTTACCCAGGTCATTTTTGAACCCTCCTGTTATTTTGACACGTTTCATGGATCAAACAAGACTTAGCTGCAAAAATGTCTGGACAAAGGAAAATTAGCACCTTTCATTTTATCATTTTGACATAGGTGTCTTTATTTTTATACTTTTACTTGTTCTCTGGCGCAAAATCTGTATCCTGTTTAACAGAATTATGTTATACCGCTAACGTTTATTAGAAATGTAGCCACAAGGGTGCCCAAGCGGTCCACTAGAATGACGCAAAGTAGAAATCTGGCTCTGTACTGAAATGGGGAAACAATAGTTTGGAGACGTGTCCAAATCAGTGACACCCCCCCCCCCCCCACACACACACACACACGCATCCCCGTTCACTGAGAAGGGTCTGTCACTGATGCAGAGGATCTTTCTGAGGAAAACAATGGAGTTAAAATGTAGGCATAAAGTCAATAAAAATTACAACTGATATAAATAACCAGAGAAGTAAATAAATAAACCTTACTAGACAGATTTGAATCAGTAGAAGTGAATAAAAAATATCAAATGAGTAAAAAGGGAACATAAAATATTTAAAATATCAAATAAGTTCCTAAATTTCAACTAAAAGCCAAAAGGTCTATACCAGGGGTCGGCAACCTTTTTTACTCAAAGAGCCATTTGGGACCGCCCCTAATAAAGAAAGAAAGCACCGAGAGCCACAACCTGTTTTGACATCATTATATATATTATGCATGTATATATTATTCAAAGGTGCTCATTACGTCGATCGCGATCGACCGGTCGATCTTCAATGACATGAGTGTAGATCGCGGGCCAGAAAAGATAAAAAAAAAAGTACTTCTTTAAAATCCACCAGCCAATCAAAATCCTCACTGAGAAGTACGGGACTTGATTGGCCAATCGGACATCGTCTGAAGCATACATCGCTGCAAATGCACATTATGTTCTTTAAAGGATGACACTGCGGCCGCGTGTGGGAGGAGCTACTAGTTCTGGTCTGATCGCTGCATGGAGCGATGTGTTTATCAATACATGGTAGACACTCAGAATGTGGAGAGATCAGGTTTATTATTTTGAACAGTTCTACTTGGTAATCATGTTTCCATGTTTGAGATCATAAAATCATTCCTGGGAAAGTCTCTTCTTCAACTCCTGCAGGGAAAGCTGCGTCTGAATCTGACGCTCGTGTTTGCATCTCTCTGACAGAGTTTGAACCCAAAGCCCCTCCTCCGCCTCTCCACCTGCTTTTCCTCTCTACCTGTTCACCTGTTCACATCCTCTGCAGCTGAGATTTGTTTCCCCCGTGCTCCTCAGTGTGTCCTACACAGAGAGCGCAAAACACGGTAGTCGGGGCGCTCCAGCGCAGCACAAGGATGAAAGAGCCGGACGCAGGTTATAGCAGGGATAGAGCGGGTTAAGCAAATGAATGGAAGAAGGCGGCCCGCTGAAGAAATATTCAATATTGTACACATTTTATTATTAGTCTGAACTATCTTTTATTTTGAAAAATCTTTTATTTTATCAGTCCAGTACGGGAAAAAAACATCAACAAAAGCTGTGTTGGGCAATTTTTGGCTGGGTCTGGCGGTTTTCAGATGACTTTTCGGCTGGGAAACTGTGACTCTATCTGGCAACGCTGGCGCGAACTCTCTGTCTGTCATCAGTCTCTGCCCCGCGGTACGTCAAGTTCCCGGCAGAAGATCGGAGTGTTTATTGAAGCCGCCCTGCGTGTCTCTTCCTGCTATCAGCTCTGCAGGTCTCGCCCGATAAATACGAGCTCATTACGAAGCTGCTTTTTACGTGGCTTGCGCTGCGGAGCCAGCAGCGCCTTTGAAATGCCATGAAAAATAAACAAACTAAAATGAAATTTAATTATTATAAAATACTCATTATTTTCCAATGTCACAGGGAGCCACAAAAGATGGATGAAAGAGCCACATGTGGCACCGGAGCCATGGGTTGCCGACCCCTGGTCTAGAGCCTTCCTTTAAAAACATAAACAGTCTCTGCAGCTCTGAGGCTTTCTGGAAGGCTGTTCCATGAAAAAACTGAATGAGGCCTCATTGTATGTTTTAGTTCTGACTTTCGGAATAACCAAAAAGCGTTTATCAGAGGACCTCAGGGTCTACAAGGGGCCATACTTTTAAATCATATCAGATAAATATGACTACCCAAGACCATAAAAACATTTATAAACCAATAAAACAACTTTCAAAGTATGTATACTAAGTATATTATAAATAAAAATAAGTAGCGTATAGTAAAATGAGGGTCAGATGGTATAAATTATAAACACAATAATAGGGAGATTATATGAATTTGCTTTCTCCCTCTCCTTTTCAAGAAATTAATTCTACTTTTTGTGACCATTTTTAATTGTTTCAGTGTGTCATGTACTGCGTGTACATGGCTCAGGTTCTCTACCAGAGGGCTGGGAGCTTGAGCGTCCTGCGCAGTATCTTAGCTGTTCCTAGCACTGCACTTTTCTGGACTTGGAGGTCTGAAGTCTTTCCAGGGATCTGCTGTAGCCACTCCTCCAGTTTGGAGGTTACTGCCCCGAGTGCTCCAATTACCACTGTCACCTTCACCTTTCATGCTTTCTCCAGTTCTTCCCTGAGTCTCTGGTATTTTTATAGTTTCATGGCCTGGCCTTTATGTTCCTTTTTCGTGATTTCCTTGCTTTCCTTGTGGCCTCTTCCATGTTGCCATTTGCCAGGGATATTCCAAGGTACTTGTAACTTTCCTCAGTGTCAGTACTCTACATCCTGGTGGTTTGGATCAGAGATTTAATACGTGTCTTTTCATTGGCTGTGAAATGGCGCAAACTGGATTTGTGATAGTAAATTTGCATATTGGAAACACGTGTATTTAGAAATTAACTGTTATTTATCGAAAAAACGTTTTTGCACTTGAAGGAGGTGGTGTTGAAATGGACATATTTTGCAAAATCTGCAATGGCAAAAACACTTTTTCCGAATTAAATGGGTCAATTGACCAGCAACTCTGCACAGGTTTGCACCCATTTTCTTAATTCGCTGGGGCCATTGGGTTGCTGGAGACTGTCCCGGCTACTTTTGGGCAGAGGATGGATACACCCTGGACAGGTCGCCAGCCTGCCGTAGAGCGCATGGGCCTGGAGGGATTGTGCTGGCTATGCCAGGTGGACCCTGGGTGGCTTAATGGCATAACTATAGTGAATGTGCTCGCTGCACTCGCGGAGGAGCTCGTTTGCTCTTGGGTAACAGAGACACAGAAGTAACAGGGGAAAGCCGCTGCTGCAGCTGGAGTGAAGCTCACTAAACCAGGAGAGACTCTGATTACCAATCCTTTTGTATAGCTATTTAAAAATAAATCTGATTACTAAATATACTTTTCAGAGGTCATTTTCATGTCTTCAGGGACCCTAAAGAGGGAGACCAGCTCTCTTCCCAAGTTTCGGGCCCAAATATGACTCTGCCACCTCCTTGCTGACGTTCCAGCCTTGTTGGGACATGGTTGCCAACCATCCACTACTCCTTCCATTTGGACCATCCAGGGTTGCGCGGCACTCATCAGTGAAGAAGTCTTCATGTATGAACATACTAGCTGTATCTGCCAGTGAGTATGGTATAGGGGGAGGGGGTTGAATAGAAGGTTTACATATACCGTATTTTCATGACTATAAGGGACACTTAAAGGTCTAAATGTTTTTTCCAAACACAAGGGGGCGCCCTATGAGGCGCTGCGATAAAGGCAGCGTGAGGAAGGGGGAGAACAGTATGGGCCAATTGCCACATCACTCTTAATGCAGTGATAAGACTGAAACTGTTATTTAACTGGCTGCTATAGTAAGCTGCCAGTACTCCACATATATCCCAAATCTTAAAATGTTTAAAAAAGACACGGGAGAGCAGAATCACAGTGTATCCACAGGGTAGAGAAAGACAACCTATTGCTTTGACCGTACTCCCTAACTCATGTTTGTGGGAATCAACACTTCCCATGAGTCTTAGTGGCCATAGACGGGGCTAAGGCCCAGGTCCCCGAATCATTGTTTACAAATGGCTGAAACCCTGTTTAAGCTGCAGCTATCAGCTACGTGGATTGATGGATTTTAGATGCTGTTTTATGACGGAAAAAGTAAAATTCAAAACTAACTCAGATTTGCTCCTGCTGGATTTTTTAAACACACTGAGTGTTTGTGTGTGTGCTTAAGCTGTCTCTTCGCCAGCGTGTGTGTAAAAAAGGAGGAAAGCATGCGCTCCTGCGTGAGCAACAAAGAGGAGGGGTCAGGTGCTGAGCGCAAGTGAGTCTGTGATCGCACATTCAGTTTGTGTTACTCAGTTAGGGAGAACAGTGAAAGAAATGGTTTCCTCTAAAAGAACAGAGACTGGTTCTTTTATAAACCCATTCTGTAGGCTCTGAGGGTCTGAACGGGCATTAACATGCCCACACCTTAACACCCGGTGCGCCTTTTAAATGTCAGAGACTGAAAAATCCCCCGTAACTGAGATCGCGTCCTATAACCCAATGCGACCTATTGTGTGAAAATACTGTAATTACAAGCCTTTGTAGGATCCTACACTTTGATGTTGGTGGAACTCCAGAGACACGAGCAACTTAAAAAATGTGCTTGCTACTTTGTATTGGTATTCTAACAGCTGCTCTCCTAATCTGATGTATTTGTCTGGCAAAAACCTTCCTCACTCAGCCTTTATCTGCACAAACTTGTGTGTTCTCTGTTCTCACAATAATCCTTAAGTTTCAGTAGCCGCGTTTACATGGGCAAAAGTAATCGGAAAGAACGCCTGATTGGAAGAAAAATGCGTCATGTAAACATGCTGTTCGGAATAATCTGCCCCGATCACACTCGTTCGGGTCAAAAAAATATTCAGATCGAGATAGGTGGGTTATACTGATTGTTGATCCGATCATTGTTCATGTAAACGGTTCATTCCGATCGTTTGTCACTACTGCTCTGGTTTACGTCATGCATAGATGGTGTTTCGCTGAGAGAAAGATTTGGAGCGCATACGGGACCGACCAGCTGCTCTGCGGAGGCCCCGTGCAAAGCGCCGCTCCGGTCTCGCCCCGCTCTCGCCCCGCTGGCTCTTCGCCTCTCTTACACCCCTCACAAGGGGGATGTAGGGGAGGAGCGCTTCATGCCAACTGACGTCCGGACCCTGCATCCGAGCTTTGCGTTCGGGCGTGGGTGCCAGTGGACCGAGTGAACTGTGTCTCTGAGCAGAGCAGCTGGATTTATTAATGTGTGTTTGAGGGGAGGATGCTGTGTTACATGTGCATTTTGTTGTGTGTGGGAGACTTGGACTGCGATCCGTCCCGCCGCTCTGGGTTAGCGGCAGCTCACTCAGCGGGTTTGGAGCGGTGTGCGAACTTTTCAAAGCAGAAATGTTGCTCAGTCCTTAGAAACTGTTCAAACAATCACGTGGGTTTGTGTTTCTAGTTGTGTCCCGACAAAATAAAGGCTAATGTTATTCCCACACATTTACATGCAGCCAAGATGCAGATTGCAGCATTTCATGGTCCTGGATTTTGTGTCCATGATCAAACAGGGCTAATGTTGTTAGCCCATGTTAGCCTGTCCTAACCCTTCTTCCAGCTCCGTTCTTCCACAAAAAAAGCACTGACCACACGGATTAAAAAATAAAACGATGAGCGAACAGGCGCTTCATAATATTCACAACATTAATAAAAAGAACGTTTGGAAGATTGTCTCGTATATTACATATATTTTATGCTGCTGCATAAAATGTATACGGCAGCTGTTTGTTTACAACAGGACTCATTTCATCTTTGGGGATTTTTTAACACTACTGAGCATAAATGATTTATTCCGACCGAGAGTGTGAGCCATGGGAACGTTTGTTCTAATCGGAAAAAGGTTTTCTGTGCCCATGTGCACGGTTGAATTTTAACCCGACCATTGATCCGATCAAGATATTATGCCCATGTGACTGCGGATAGTGTCACATGTATCTAAAACCTAAGTATCCAAGGTTTTCATACCTTGTTCAAGGCATGTAACTATTTCAGGCTTTTTCAGCGGCAGAGATCATTGTTCTTTCCCATATTGCTGGAAAATGTTAGTCTGCTTATTAATGTGGAATATCTTTCTTCAATAGATTTTCCTTGTATTGAACTCACCTGGCAAACTCATCACAAGTGTCTAAGATTAATGTCAGTGATCCAAAGAGCCCCGAGACACAATATCATCCATGAGTTTAATTGAAAAACAAACACTTTTGTCTTTCGTACTTACACCTCAATACAATCTGTATAATAATGTGGAAGGGTCCTTCTGGATCAGGATCGTTTGCCGTCTGTCTGTCTGCTCCTTTTCCCCTGTTACACTTGAAACATCTTTTCTGAACACCTAAACAACACATAAAAGCTAAAGAAAAAATCATTTAAGACTTTATTATTAAACATCTGAATTGATGTTTAACTAGATGATGAAAAACATGTAACTAAAAATGTAGAATTAAAAATTATAATTTTTGCTTAATTTTTTTCTCCAAGCTCTTGATGGCAGTAGTATTATATACATATTTTTTCTTTTAATTGTTGCCATACGCTGCGCATTCTGCACTGTTGTTAGCCCCCGGTGCGTTGGTGCAGTACTCACAGGTGCGTTCAGACAGGAGTCGACCATAAACGAAAACTCATCTGCTGGAGCCAGGGAAAGCACATGGTCAAGTGGTCAACAAATGAAAATAGAAAATTGCTGCCACTTGTTGGACCTGTTCAAGTACACGCAGGCGGTAAAGGTGGTCAGGTCATGATGAATGCCCTGTGTCCCTGTTGTTGTTGTTGATATGATCAAAAAAAGATTCCTCTGGCTCCATCCCCTCCTCCCCCATTCCCCATGATAATAGACAAACAGATGGGAGCCGCTTGCGAGCACAAAAAATTGCCTGTGAGCAAAATTGTTTTGGGAATGAAAAATTTTGTTCATTATTTTTGACAAATCCAATCAGGTTTCTATGTTTGAGATTACTGTTAATATGTTTCATCAAAATGACGGGCATTTTAACTCATGTTTTTGTATAATCTTGTGGATGGTCTTGGTGAACATTCTTACAGGAAAGTTGAATAGAATATTAAGTAATTACAAATAGAATTAGAAAAACGTAGTATCAACATTTATTCAAGATAAAGTTTAAAGTTGTTTGAAAATCACCATCATGCTTTCTTGGAATCAGTCGTAGAAGCATGTTAACAGCATAAAAGATTCTTCCTCTTTATATAAGTCTAACAACATTTGTGCATCATTTAACACCCAATTTGATCCAAATGCTGTGAAAAGTACTTATGCACATTTAAACTGGCTGGAATAGCAATTGTAGTGCAAATATAATTGGGTATTTAAGAATGCTCCATATCTATCTGTTTCTTTGCTCAAATGAACACATTCTCCTATCACACGCAGCCTTTCTAATGCTTTTTATAGTTTTTTTTTACACTACTGCTGTACATTATTTGTGAGAAAAGTATCACAATATAGGTAATATGCATTAAATTATGCAGATTTCAGATAATAGCTCAGGTACTAACTGATTTTTCTGGCAAAACGAACATAATTGTTAATTGTTTTTATGACTTTTATAAAGCAATCATCCCAAATTTTAGCTATACGTTTCAGTAAAATCTGTTAAAATATAATTTAATTCTACCTATGAATAAAACTTTAAAAAAGCAAGACTGTAAACATCTTTTTTATCCCAGATTTGGGGAACTTTTCAAAGCATTGGCATAAGAGGTTTTCATAGTGTAAGAATAATGTCACATTAGTGTCACAAGTCACACTTCTATTAATTTGTTGTAAATTCTATTATTCAAATATTTTACATTTCAATGTAACCCAAATTGTTTCAAACAGTATGTTATCTTTGAAATAGTTCAGAAGCCAAAACGATTGCAAAATTGTGCGGATAGCAATCAGCTCAACAAAGGTTACATTAAAAAAACAGATTTGTAAAAAATGTTTGGATAGATGACAATAGACAATAAGAATGTTCCAGTTTTGGTGGTTAAAATATGATCTATTTTGTTCAGAAAATTGTAGTTCTTGTGCAAGGTTTCCGGATTGTACCCATTGGTCATCCACCTAATTTCTAAATGTGCTGTATTCCTTTCAGGGTCTTGGGGTTGCTGCAGCCTGTCCCAGCTACTGTTGGGCAAAGGCAGGGCACACACCCTGTACAGGTTGCCAGTCGCAGAGCCCACAATCACTCCCACACACACTCACACATGCACACTCAGGGACATTTTAAAGCAGGGGTGCCCACAAGTTTTGTTATGCAAGCTACCTATAAGACAACAAGCTCAAAAAGATCTACATATACGTTTAAAAACGCAGACTTAAAGATAAAACATGATTAAATGTTTCTGTCATTTTGCCTTCAACAGCTTGTTGAACTGATTCTGAGCTGTCATCGCAATGCACCACAGCGCACAGTATGCCAACAACAAAAAACATGTACAGTCAGGACCATAAATATTTGGACACAGACACATTCTTTCTAATTTTGTTTCTGTACATTACCACAGTGATTTTTAAATAAAACAACTCAGATGCCATTGAAGTGCAGACTTTCAGCTTTTATTCCAAGGGTTGAACTAAAAGATTGCATAAAAATGTGAAAAACTAAAGCATTTTTAAACACAATCCCGTTATTTCATGGGCTCATGAGTAATTGGACAAATGACTTCTATGCTATTGCATGGGCAGGTGTGGGCAATTCCCTTGTTGTGTCATTATGAGTGAAGCAGATAAAAGGCCTGGAGTTGATTAGAGGACTCGTGCTTGCATTTTGAAGATTTTCCTGTGAACAGACAACATGCGGAGGAGCTCTCCATGCAGGTGAAAGTAGCCATCATTAAGCTGAGAAAACAGAAAAAAAAGATGCCAGAAATTGCTACAGTATTAGGAGTGGCAAAATCAACAGTGTGGTACAAGAAAGAAAAAGAAAGAAAGAAAGCAGTGGTGAACTCAGCAATGCAAAAAGACCTGGACGTCCACGGAAGACAACAGTGGTGGATGATGGCAGAATCATTTCCATGGTGAAGAGGAACCCGTTCACAACAGCCAACCAAGTGAACAACACTCTCCAGGAGGTAGGCGTATCAATATCCAAGTCTATCGTAAAAAGAACACTCCATGAAAGTAGATGCAGAGGGTACACTGCAAGATGCAAGCCACTCATAAGCCTCAAGAAGGAAGGCTAAATTGGACTTTGCTAAAAAAAGCATCTAAGAAAGCCAGCACAGTTCTGGAGAAACATTTTATGGACAGATGAAACCAAAATCAACCTCTACCCGAATGATGGCAAGAGAAAAATATGGAGAAGGTTTGGAGAAGCTCATGATCCCAAGCACACTACATCAGTAAAACACTGTGGAGGAAGTGTGATGGTCTGGTCGTGCATTGCTGCTAGTGGCAATGGGACACTAGTGTTTATTGATGACGTGACACAGGACAGAAGCAGCCCAATGAATTCTGAGGTGTTCAGAGACATACTGTCTGCGGAAATCCAGGTGAATGCAGCCAAACTGATTGGACGGCGTTTCATAATACAGATTGACAACGACCCAAAACATACAGCCAAAGCAACTGATGATATATCCTACCTTATCTTGTATATATCCTACCCTATCTTTATTCTATTTTATTTAACCTTTTGGCATTCGGAGCAGACAGCAAAGTAAGCATCTCATTATACAGGGAGACCCATTGTGCATATGACAATAAACCCCATTGAATCCTTTGAGATGCGCGTTGATCTGGATGACACTGCTGCCTGGGTCGGCATGGATCCCTCGAGTGGAAACCATGGACCCGGCAGCTGGCGCCGTGTCAGGACGGCTTGGTCAGATGGGGCATCTTGGTCCAATGGAGGAGGCACGTGGACCAGACCTGGCCTCAACTAACACTCCTGTGGCCCTGAGTGGCCCTCTACCAGGGAATCGCCTGCAGAGACTTTCCGGTGGCAGAATGAATGTACTGGTCAATCTGTGTAGTCTCAGTGTTGTTAAACATGCATGTGCAATTACATACAGTTTGTATCAGAGGATGTTTGATAGGCCATTCTGCATGTCAATCAAGGGACATTTTTCACGGTGAGTATGATAATTCGCTAACAGCAATTTTATTTTTGTAAAAGTCTTTCAAAAATCAAACTTTTAATTTTTCATTAGTTATATGTTTTTAATGGCATGCGATCTACCCACACATCCTTTGCGATCAACCGGTTGATTGGGATCGACATAATGGGCAACCCTGCTTTTCTCCGAAGTTCTCAGAAAAAACTCAGACATGCACGGAGAGAACAAGGAGGCAAGAGCGCTAACCACTCTGCCACCATCCAGGCATGCACCCTTTAGTTCCTTTTTATTTGTTCCTGTTGTCTTGGTTCTTGTCCACTTTAAGGGCTATCTTACTTTCAGGTATGTCCGGTGGTTGCATCACGCACTCATTTAAACCAATAGATGAACAGCCATTATTTTGCATTTAAACTCATGGATGTTTGTCTCTGCCTTCTTGACTGTTTGTTGGCAGTGTTACCCCGTTCTCCACCTGGAACAATGCTTTGGTCTTGCCCTTAACCGCTATTTGTGTCTAGGCTTTGAGTGTTTATTAATGTCTTGTCTAAGCTTCATCTAGGCACACAAGACGTCTTCGTCCCAGAGTCTAACCGCCAAAGATGACAGACTTATTTTGTGCACATCTTTCTTTTTCATATAAAAAAAAATTCACATTCTTAAGATCCCCTTTATTGAAAAGCTTTAAATTCATAATTTTATGGTATGAACTAAAGTGACCATGGAATTGTCTCTCTTTTTTCATTACATATATTGGACTGCTGGTTAATATCTGGATGGTTCAGTTGGCTGCATATTGGACTGGCTCATGGGAAACCAGGATTCGATTCCCCTGTGGGCAAGATGAGCTTCATCAGTATGTGTCCTTGGGCAAGTCCCTGCCTAACTATGTAGATGCAAGGGGGCCCCAAGTCGGGATCTCCCTGTACCGGTCCTCAGCTCAGATAAATACAGTGTTGTGTCAGGAAGGGTATTCGGCGTAAGAAAAATCTCTGCCAAACCACCTGTGTGAATCTGTGAAAGCTGATACGCTATGGCAACCCCTAAAGAGATATGCAGAAAGGTGAACATGGGCTGGCGGTTGCATTAGAAATATAGCTCTGAAAAACACAATTGCCAGTCAGAGAAACTTGAATGGTGATAAAGAAATACATTTTTTAAAACGTTTTGATGCTGGAAAAATGTCCTGCAAATACCTGTAAGAAGATCAAGGTTTTGGTTTGAGATGTGCTTGTTTTGTGAATTAAGTGAACCAACCCAGCTTAAGCACAATGCAAACTCGTAAACTTTAAATAAGCCTGAGACTGTCGTGATATGTATGAGGTGGCAGAACCAGATGCTGGAACCCGGAAGAAAACTCAGGCGGAATAGTTAGCAGATTTAATTTTGCAGGACGGAAAGGTAATGGCGTAGTAAGAGTCCTTGGTTAGAATGATGGTAAAGGGAGTAAACAATGTTGCCGATTTTCAATGGTGTTGGAGCTGGACGCGAAGCGTGTCGAAGGATTTCGTGACTGCCGTGATTCTTAGCCGGAGCTGTGGCGTGGCTGGAGAGAGCGAGGCTAGAATGTGGTGTGGCTGGAGTAAGCATGGCTGGAGTCAGATGCAAGTCGGATGGCGGCTCGTAGAGAGGAGGAATTCCAGGTGGACACTTGTGGTGAAGAACCTGAGAAAGGAGCGACAAAGCAAGGTTAGTATCGAGGTAACTAGTAAACATGGGTTAACTCGGCGACTAGACTAAGCACCATTAGGAGCAGCAAACTGGCGATGAATGCTGGGGCTGGATCTCCTCATGAAGGCTGGTAGTAGATGAGGCGAGTGTCCACAGCTGGTTCCAATCAGTAGAGCAGAGAAGGGAGGGGGAGGAGAGATTGCCAAAGGCAGCATGACAGAGACAAAGCAATCAATAATGTGAAGTACAGTGATCCCTTGCTATAACGCGGTTTACTTTTCACGGTTTCGCTAATTCACGGATTTGCATCGTGCATTGTGTTCTGCATTCTGATTGGCTAAAAAAGTCACTCCGCTTCTTCTCTACCTGTGCGTCAATAATGTTGCAGTTTAATATGTACACATACGTAAATCAGCTTTCCAAATTACGTACATGCAAATCATCTTGCAATTTCAAGTTTCTCTAAAACCCATAGAAAAAGGGCAACACCAACTGTCAATCACTATGTTCTTCTCCCGAACAAACACACACAGCTGCACCGCGGGCTTGAGAAGGAGAAAACACTGCAGCTTCTCAGACTGAAGAGCATTGAAATACACCTGAGCCACTATTTGTCCGTTTGTACTTTGTATTTTTTTCATGATCATTTTAAATTTTCTCCCGTTTAAATAAATTACTCTCGGGTCGCGGTGGGCGGGGCTAATCTCCGCGATTTGAAGCCTTCTGTTCACATTGATGATTAAAATTATTATTTGACAGTACAGAAGTTATTTGTTGAAAAAAAACGTTTTTAAAGTACTTTGATTTGTGAAACAAATGCTTGAGCCTGTAAAATGGTTTGTTCTTTCTTTTCAATGTATAATAGAGAATTTAATTGTATAATTGTTAAAAATAATAGAGGTTTCTACTTCACGTATTTTGCCTATCATGGGTTCTTTCTGGAACGTAACCCCCGCGAAAAACAAGGGTTTACTGTAGTGATTAGTGCAACTTCTCTCATTTTTTGAATACATGATTCACCCAGAAAATATTTTTAAATTCAAGACAGACAGAGAGGACTGCCTAAATGTCATGTTCCCAGTAAAGAATGAGCTGCAGTTGGAGAAAGGCATCATCATCACATTTAAAGAATCCCAGGACCTGCTGGTGGTAGTACAGTCCTGATCAAAAATGCACAAGAAGAATGCAGAACCTTGTTAGATCTACTGTAAGCACACATATACAATCACGCAAACAAACACATTCACAAACACACACAAAACTACACCTGACAAGTAAGAGGATTCCAGGATTAATAGTAAAGAAACTTTCATTGGTCCAAAAATGTTAAAGCCAGACACTGATAGCCCTTTGTCATTTCTCATGCACTCCCAAACCCAATAAAGCGAGACCCAAAGCAGGTCAGGATAACCTAGGCCTTTTTAGCTTTCGAACCTACTTAAAGGTGATATTGATGATGGCTGGTAGAAGATTTTGCTAAATGAGCCTCAGCAATGAGCTTGAACATGAGTAATGTTCTCTGAGTGAGTGAGGGTGGTTGGGCTTGCCTCAGCACAGTATAGCATGCCTTTTTTTATATGACAAAGAGGTTCCAAAGACACTTGCATTTGTGTGTGTGGAGTTTGGCCCTATTTGTCTCATTCGGTGGACTTTGAAATAGGAAACATTTAGATCATGTTTCATTTTATATATATATATACACAATATTAACATACATTACAACATATATACTAAGTTCAACTTGTTCACTGAATAAAACAACTTAATTAAATAAAAATATTAAGTGTTGTGGCATCAAGCTTTGTTAACTTTCTTAATCAGATACAAATATTAATGTCATATTATTTCCATATTAATATATTATATTAAGGCTGACTTTTCGTCTTGAATATTTTGTTATCTTTTACTTAAACTTGGATTTAAGTTTAACCTATTTATTTATTTGTTGCAGAATATTTACCTCATTTTTGATATTCTTTATAGTAGATGCCTCACATGTTTTACAAACTAATTTATGGCATTGGTATGCCACTAACCACCAGTCCATTACCCCATACCTGCCTTTCACCAAAGCTGTGTGAGTTCTCTCAGCCCTGACCTGTTTATCAGTCCTCGTTCTGGACTGTGGACCTGTCCCCCTGCCTCTTACCAAGCTCAGTGACTTAACTTCTGTGAAATCAGACGGCAAGAGGAGAATCCTAACTCCCCACAGTCGTGGAGTGTGTTGTGTGTTCACTTCTTTGCATCTGTGACGTTCTTTGCCCACGAGCTGCCACTAAAAAGTAAGACACATTCATACTTCTCCCAAGTCTTGTCCACAAGTCCTGACTGTCTCTCCTCCATAGTTACCTCCACAAACACCCTGCTGTCCAGAAGAAGCTACTACCTTCTACCTTTGATTCCTCATTCTGCCTTGAGCTCATATATTTTTAACTTCAGTGTCTGTGTTCATTGGGGTCCAAACACTAAGCTTTAAAATGGATCTAGACATACGTTTAGGCCATGTGCAGTACCTTTACAGATTTGGTTTTATATAATCAGGAAATACTGTCATGTGCCCAAATTTCACAAGACAATAAAGTGGCAAATGTGTAATAGGTGTTTGGGAGAGAATGACAAAACTGTTACAGAATGTTGAAAATGCTTATCATTAGGACCTGACATTGTAGCCTGTCAGAGATGTTAGGCCACCAGGTGTGTAGTAATGAAAGTTACAGAAACCTATTTTATTGTTCTTTATATTCTTAATTTAAATATCAAAATCATTTTTTGTTGTTGAATATATTTCCTAAAATCAAATACTTACTTAATAGTTATAAATTATTCCAAAGTTTACGGTATGCATTATATGGTCAAACACAAACTGGACCTAGACTGTGTAGGCAGTAGTAATTGGTTCACACATTTTAAGGCTCGGTTAGCTATTGTAGGTAATTATCCCAACAAAAATACATTTCCTACAAAACCTAAATATATGTAATTTTTTTTAATTAGACAAATGATATAAAATTTAATATAAGCAAGATTTCTGTCACAAGAATGGGCAGATGGCTGGTTCCAAATGTAGCTCATCTAAAAGTCCACAAAGCTTAAACAGGGTCAGGCAGGCAGGGGTCAATAGCAGTCATGAAATCATCAGAGTAGAGACGGGGTAGTCAAGATCCAGGCAAGAGTCGGGGCAGGCGGCAGGAAAAAGGAGTCAGACACTGGGTCAAGAAACAGAAGCTCAGGTCCAACTAAAGCGCTTGGTAATGTAGGGAGAGAGGCACAAACAGTCAGTGTAGTGCTTAAGTATGCTGTGGTTGATTGAATGAATGAGAGTCAGGTGTGCAGCATCCAGGAAGTGTGTGCTGGGGTGGCTGGGAGCTGGAGAGACAATATCTCTTTACTGGCCTGGGTACGCCCCGGAGGCCCCCAAGTGGAACTGGAGTAAGTGACTGGGGACAAGGCAGTCTTGGCATCTTTGCTTAGTCTGCGGTACGCGTGAATCTGTTCCTAATGACTGAAGAAAATGGATGAATAGCATTACCAATTCAGGTAATTGTGGTGCAATAAAGAGAAACCCTCCTGTCAGAACCCCTTGTCTCAAACATACTGGCAACCAACTGCCAATCACCTGGAATGCACCAAAGTTGTTTTATAGTCGTTTTTACACCTATTTTGGTTCAACTGGGTTTTAACTTGGTATTGCATTCCAAAATATTCTTTTTTTTCTGTTTAAATTGTTTCCAGAGTCAAAATGAATGTGTGTAATCTGTTTGGCATTACATGAGCTTGCCTGTTTAGATCTTCTAAAATATATATATTAAGGGTTTCAAATTATCCCGTTAATTGCAGTTAAATAATTAAAGACAGTTTAACACATTTTTGTTTTTTGTGTGTGTTGATCTCATTTTTTAACTCTAACTAATGTCATGTTCTCAAATATATAAAACAAAGGTCCAACTGCTTACTTTGGTGAATGTTTTTTTTGAACTCATCTCTTACTTTGCTCACAGTGCACCTCTTGGTGTCTCTGTACTGCTCTGTACGGAGCATCGTCAATGTGCAACTTTGCAGTTCTTAACAGGACTAATGGAAACAAGGCCACAATGTCACAGCTATTATGTTATATCAATTTTGTAAGAGATAAAGCCTGATGAGGTGCATGTTATTATACATCAATGGGGTAAGTAAAGGGCTAGTCGCATCAGACAGTAAACTGTGGAAAAAGGTCATGGTATGTATGTCATGGTATGTATGTCATGGTATATATTATGCTCTTAATAAAAAGTTTGTGGTAAATATTTTTTGGATTGCTTAGAAAAACGTTCTTACTGTTTTATGTGTTAAATTAGAACACTTTGGATCTGATGTTTTGTTTTGTTTTGTTTAAGATTGAACCTTGATGGTGTAAAAGTAAGGGATGAACGTCTGTTCTATTAGGGAAACTTCAGAAAGCTATTTTATTTTTTTGTAATTTGATTTTGTACTGTCCCACAATGTCATGATTTTAAATTAAAATACCTCAAAATGAGGCTTTTTACAGCAATTGTTAAAAATTGTTGTAACTAAAAATGGATTAATTCAAAAAATTAGAGGTTAAAAATAAATAACTGCACAAAAAAACTATTGCATGACAGCACAACACAAAACCCCAGTACATTATTGCGGTGCAGGTGGTCAGTCATTGTGGGTGCCATTCAGTTTACAAGATAATGATGATGATGCTCCTTGTGTATCCTGGTGCCCTCTGGTTGCCCAAATTAAAGGACCCAGGTGGGTTATAGATTACAAAGAGAAGATGTAATATCTTAAAAGTTTCCTTCAGGGCAGGAAAATTTAGATCATGCAGGATGCTCTAGAAGGTGATGCTTAGCAACAAATGCATGCCCTAGATTGCCCAATAGGCCAAAAATATTAACATTTAGGTGTTTAAACAGCCTTAACAGAGAGATTGCACATGTCCCAGTAATAAGGTCACAATTTTTAAATTGCATGTACAAACCTTTTAAATGCGTTCGGCTTACCTACTCGGAGAGGCTTTCTGTCTTACGTCACTGGAGGGCATTGAGAACCTAACTGCAGGCTGCAGCAAATTGACCCTCATATGCCCCCTTTGACACAATTCTCTTGGGACCAGCTGCTATTGGGACAACAAGGGGACATTAGTCAATGCTTCAAAAGTTTATGGTTCCGCTTTGAAGAAGATATTTCTAATTAAAGACAAGAGGTTTGTATGTTGGAAAAAGGGCATAACAACTGAATTGAGAAACTCAGGTTATTGATTATCACATCCCTCCCAAGTCTGCCATAGAACCTGAAACAGGAGACCATAAAAGTCCAAATCAGAACAAGAGTTACTACACCCAAAACTCGTTCAAATTCAAAAGTTTAAACTGTTCTTTCAGCCTGCATCATCACTTTATTTAAATCAACCTATTCTCTTTAAAAAGAAAACCCCTTTATGACCTAAAACCCACATGACTAGTGAACCACTTCCAGGCCACTGTATTGTTTTCACTTTGCTCTCTAAAATCACTTCAGCTTCGGCGAAGAAAGAAAAACAAACATTCCCAGTTAAGTGTTGCCCTTCTGCTTTCTCTCTTCTTCCATCTTCTTTATTCTCGCACCCTCGCTTCCATTCCACCATTATTAGTGCCTCCAATACTCCAGAGGGCAAACAAACTTTTTAAAAATTCCCCATAACCTGCCAAGCGTTGCCCATTTTCCTCTCCATGCAATTAAGTGCACCAACATTTACAATAATATGATTACAGACACTTTGGCAAAGTCACGGGAGGAACTCAAGGCATATTAGGTATCAGCAAGGGGTTGATCGTAATGGTTGCGTTTCCTGGAGAGTCACATTTTCTTTTGCACACAATAGTAAGAGCTACTAAATTCTCCTCCGGCAGTAAAAACCAATGCACTGGAACCATGATAACAAACACAGGCAACCACTTTCTTTCTCATCACTCCTTTATTTTATTTATTTTTCTTTAGGGTCTGTTTTTTTCTCATCTTTTCATCAGCACTATCCTAATGCCTAACACCCACTCACACCCTCTCTGTTACACAACCCTCAATTAATTAAGTCTTTCATGACCATCTAATTAGTAACATTAGTGAGTCATAAACTTGCCACGAATCTTAAAATTATGTGCTAGCCCTTGGCAATTTGTTTGTAATTCCTTTTTCATGAGAGAACAGCCCAATAGGGTCTCATAGATCCTCTAAGAGTTCCCACTGTGTTTTACTGGGCAGAGTGACAGACTGTGTAAGAGGGGTCCTTGTTGGGCTGAGAGGGGGATCACATGGTGCCCATGCTGGCTGGCAGACATTTAGCTATTCTCAAAAGACCACTTACAGCAGCGAGACAAAAACCGCTGTCATTTCATTGCATCCCTCCCAGGTTTCACATAGTTTTAGAAAATATGGAGACACTGTAAGCATTATAAATGTATTATCTTTATTGTCTAAAACTCTCAAAACATTGAGAACAGTTAGGTTATTTTGCTGCAGATGGAAAACTTTACCATGAAGAAAATTTTACACCCCCTCTTGTGTGACATTTCTGGCACCAGCCCTCCCCACTTTAATCACCTTGCAAATTGTAAGGACCCGACTTGAAGACCCACCCCAAACATGTTCTTGTAGCTTTTTTCTTATACGAAGGGCATATATATAAAGAAAATTAAGCATAAATCTGCATTTCTAAGTATTTCTTTATCCAAATTGTGATGAATCAGAAGCATATAAAAAATAGCTGTTGGAAAAGATTTGTAGTTAAGTGCAAACTACAATCAGTAGGCCACAAGCTTCCTGCTCCGCTCAATTCTGATGCATCCACTTCCAGACAAATAGATCCATGTACGTCTTTGTTTTCCTCATCTGAGCTGGAATTTGGATCAAGACTGTATGGCTGGATAGCTCCACTATGGCCTGCCAGTTTTGTCGCACTGGTTGGGGTTGTGAGGGGCTGTAAGCTTGTGGGCGAGAGTGTAAACAAAGGGATGATGGGACATGATTGCAGGCTTACTCTCCACCAACAGTCCTGTCCACAACTCAGAGATGAATTTCTAATGAGCTCCTGTCGCTCTGCAGAAACTAGAAAATGACACAGGAAGACTTTGAAAATTGATTAAAAGCTCATCAGAGTGGGATCCTAACAAACAGCAATGCAGGTGATGTGATTGTCTTGATTGTGTTCATTAAGGTTGTTAAAGCAAACTAAAGTGTCTAAAGCAGGGGTGTCAAACTCATTTTAGGTTGGGGGCCACATTCAGCCCGTCTGATCTCAAGTGGGCCGGACCAGTAACATAGAAGCAAAATAACAGCTTTTTTGGTTTTTACTCAGTTGGAAAAAATGCTTCAACCAACATAGTATCCTGATCACTTGCGGCCAATGGATCTTAAATAAAATTAATTTCAATTCAAAAAAAGTTGGTCTATTCTGGCGCAGTAACTAGAGAGTTGACTATTTCATCAGCTGTTGTTGTGTCCATCAACTCAAGAAACTCTGCTGTGACGTCTCTTTAACATCTCTAATAAATATACACAGCGGTATATATCTGTGATCTTGGTGTTTTCATAAATAGCAACCAAAAACGCAACAAATGACTGGATTCCTTCATTTGGCATCCAAGTCTCCTCAGAGATGCAGAGATGTTGTATCTGTAATTGACAGACTCATGTTGGCAAAAGTCGACTGCTTTTTGGGGCACAAGTTTATCTCTGAAAAGGGTTTGGATGTTCGCACCAACGTGTTTACAATAAGGTAGCCGTCATTGCTCCATCACTGACATCAATGCTGCAGTGAATGCAAACGGTTGCTTTTTTCAGTCCAGCGAATAGTTGGTAATTCTTCTGTTTTCTTAACTGCAAATGGTAAAACTTTTCTTTATGGTGAGTCTCATAGTGGTGCTGAATGTTGCATTCTTTTAAAACTGTGACCTGTTGATGACATATCAAGCATGGGGGTTTTGCATTCAGCTTTGTGGAAAGTTTTTCACTCCCCTTCACTTTTTGACAAAATTTTGTTCATTAGGGTGTCACTACTGATCATTCTTATAGCAAGATATCAGTGGTGAGGCTCATAGAGAACCAAAGTGCATCTTACCCAGATGAAGAGCTGTTAGGTTTCGCTTTTGGCACATGCAGAGATATGTTGTTTCACCTGTTTTGCTTTTCCTTTGCTCCTCCTAGTGGCGGAATTGCGCATTTCGGTTATTTATTTAAAAAATCATAACTCGCCACAGGAATGGATTAGAAACTTGCTTTCTTTTTTCTTTTTTTTCAAACATCCTTTTGATTTTTACTCTTCATGTGTGGGCCGGACTTAACCACCTGGCGGGCCTGATACGGCCCGCTGGCCGTATGTTTGACACCCCTGGTCTAAAGTGTGAGAAAACATCAATGTTGGAACCTAAGTTTGGCCATTTGAGGATGGCCCAAGAAGATGGAAGATCTGCCAAATTTGTTCATACATTTGTATAATTGTACGCAAAATTCCTGCTAGTTAAAAAAAAGTGGATGGATTAGAAACTTGATTTTCACCATGGTTGAAAGACTCATTTTAAGACAATACTACTGCAAGTAGGAAAATAAAATATTGCTTTGGATTTAGACACAGATGCTTGTGTCTCAGTTATTTTTACAAATGCTTTTTTTTTTTGTGCACATTTCCCACCATCAATGTTGAGGAAGGGGCTTTTCTGCTTCAAATAATAGGAAGACTCTTTTTTTAGACCAATGGTCATATGAAATCTTCATTAACGACCAAACACAAAATCGAGTGTGGTTTTCTCCTTCTTGTTACATGTATCTGTGTGTATTGGAGTAAGGTAGTGTGAGTGTGAGAGAGCGTGAAAAAGAGAGAAAATGAGTGTTCTTCCAAGTCTTTTGTCCATAACAATCCGTAGAGAGGTTAAAGGCATTGATGCCTGAGTGATTCCAGCTCAAGCACTCTCATCAGTGCCCTTATTCTCTCCGCCGGCTGCACCCTGACCTCCCAATAACCATACCCCATTGTTTCTATTTACCATTTGCCAGGGATGGGGAGGGGGGGACTGGAGAAATAGCAAGGCAGAAAAAAAAGGAGTCAGGGCTACTATTGATTGGCTTCCACATGTATTGAAACCAGATATTGATTTTCTTTCTTTTTTTCAAATGGGAAAAAGTGTATTCTCTGACCAAAGGAGATTTCTGCTGGGATTTTGGGAAAGAGGAGTTGAAATGAGCATCCGGTGCACCGTTGTCTCCTGTGAATTGTGTATAGGGTTCTGGTAATTGAATTGAGGGAATAGGGCCCATCTTCGATAAGTTCTCTTGTCTGAGTTTTGGGCCTGTTAGTGTGTGCTGCTGGGTTTCATTCAGAAAGATATTGAGGATCTGTGAATGTAAAAGTAAAAATAAATGAATTTAAAGTCTTTTATAATAAAATCTGTGTAACTTTGACAATAGTACTTTAGTACTATAATATTATAGTATTATAATATATTATAGTATAGTATTATACTGTTGTTACTAATCTAGAGTTAGTCCAAGGAATAATCTTGCAATAACTTTTAACCTAACTACATATTGATGAAATATATTTGTGATATAAATTGTTATACATGTCCATGAGGTGTTTGTAAAATCAAATAATTTATTTATTTTCAATCTTTTCTTATTTTTTCTTTTCATGAAAAAAAAAGAAAACCCAAAAGGATAAAGGAAAAATATAAGACAAGTTAAAAATTAGGGGGAAAAAAACAGCATGAGATAATTGTTTCTTTAAATTACATATATATAATTCACAAAGTTTTTATTTATTACATTTTTTCAGACAGTGTAGGTTCTTGTCTCTTTGGACAGAAAAAATCTAATCTTTAATGCCGTATAGGCAAATCATAAGTTGCTGCATACAAGGACTAGTACAAAGTTTAAGGATAACTGCACACTATCTACAAGAAAAACTTTTGTTTTCTGTCTCTGATGGTCAAACCTTACATTTCTTGTTTTCATTTCCCATCCAGCAGCATGCTGCATGTCTTGCTCTCTATACATCTAACTGAGGTTTGGGTCTTCTTTGACCGTCTCTGTCCCTTCATGAAGGCTAAATTGTCTTAGCAATTGCTGCAACAGCCTTGACTGTCTGTTTGTCATTCAGCCTGTGTCAGCCAACTCTCCCACTCAATTTACAATTAAGACCAAATTCAGAGCAATGAAGCCTGAAGGCAGGTGGATGTCTACACAAGGAATATGTTGCCTGGCAACTGAGAGGCAATAGAGACAGGAGGATGTACCTGAGGTTTAGGGGGTGGTGTGTGGAGCATTTTTTTCTGATGATTCTTTTTTTTTTTTTTTTAGGCGGTACGTTCATTGCTGTTTATTAATAATGGGCATTTATAAAAAGAGGTAACTGGCGGCAGTTATGAAGATGCCGACTGGCATGAACCAGAAGCAGAATTCATACAGATCTCAAATGGAAGATGTATTATGAAGATGGGTGGAAACTGAACTGCTTTATTGTAGTACACCTTTGGGGGACTCACTTTTTCACAAATTTTATAAGCGCAATTTTGCATCTTTTTTTTCCCTCTGTGCCTTGTCTCCTGAACAGCATGTGTGCAGCTTTCGCAGAGGAAAGCAGTCTTAAGACGTCTGTAACTCTACTCTGTGAATTTCTACTATCTATCGCTGGTTATTTTTACAAAGTAATCCCAGAGTGAGGCTCATGTGACGTTAGTACACAGGAAGTGCTGCAAGAACACACTGTAAACAGAAATAAGTTCAGTGAACTCAAAATTTTTGAGGAAACAGATTACATAATAATTATTACATAATAAGTTATCTTACTTAAAAAGTAGAAGTTACTTGAACTTAAAGTGTGGGTGACATGGTCTATTTTAATAAGCCAAAATATAGTAAATAGTCTCTATTTCATGTTGCGATTGTTTTTAATATTTTTCGAAAAAGAATAAATAGCGAAAAACGCAATATAAACAACGAGGACGGCCGCCGGCTTCACGCATTCCGCCGAATTCTCGCCCCCCTGTTTGTGACGTAACGAAAGGAAGACAAGGCAGACAACATGGCTAGCACCGATAGCGAAGCACAGAGTGATGCTACCGTCTCTATTAGCGATTTATCATCAGATGAACAGAAAGATGAAGAGGAAAGTTGCGGAGATTATCATGATGATGAGTCACTTTTGCAACCGTATCGATTCGAACCCTTTTGCGAAAGTGAGGAGGATATAGTATAGCAGAAAGTAGTAGGTCTAGTGATGCCGATGACGATAGCCAGCATGAAGATTCGGCTAGACTCCAGTAAGTCTAAAAAATGTATAAAATTAAATTACTCCACTTACCCTAAAATATACTCAAAATGTCCCCTTTTGGCCTAATCTAAACAAAGGTAAACACTGGTTTTCAACCCAATTTACAAAATAAATGTCACAAAATAAAAGTTTCCCAGATATTACTACTCTTTAGTTAACAAAGTCACTGTATACCATTAACAACTGCAGAACATTAACAGTTTTACCTGTTTGAACCAGTTTGAAACCTTTTCTTGTGCGCGAGCGCTCACACACAAACACACAGTTCAGTTTACTCACGGTACCGGCACCTCAAAAGCAAAAGAAAAAAAAAACGTTGCAGAACTGTTGCTTCTCTTGCAAAACATTGAGTGCGTTGAAATACTCCAGTTGGATCCAAGGACAACAGAAAACACGACTACTTCGCCTCAATGTGATCCATCGTGATGCACACTAGCTTAGCAGCCTCCGCTCCCGACTCCAGCGCCGTCCTGTCCGACCCAGAAAACGGCTCGCTCGCTTCCAGCTCACCCGCCTTTCCTCGACTCAGAAGCCAAGATCCTCCTCCCAACTCTCCGTTCAAAATTCTTCGTTTGTGTCCCGGTTTTTGTCCCTTCGAAAACGCAGACTTCTCTCCTGCAGATCTGGAGGGAAAAATCCTTCGCCGTCCACCTTCTTAAATTTTCCCCTTTTCAGCAGCGTTTCTTGTTTTGGGAATTTTATACACAGATACACTTTCACTAGATGTATTGCTACATCCAGCTGCCACACAACGACTTGGCATGTTGATGATTAACAGATTTAAACACGAGAGAAACGAAGACTACCTGTTTTGTTTACATGCTGTCCTAAGCAACTGCGAAAGGCAACTCCCTCTCGTTACGTCACAGGTCATATCGGGTTCACTTCCAGCCTGCGCTCTAGCGGCAGATCCAAATCTCTGATTCCTTCGAAAGATGTCTATTTTTCATATGCTTCGGATTTTTTTCGACGCAAACTATTGGTATCAATAGAATCAGCGTTTAAAGGGCTTTTTTATTTGACAAAGTTGTTCAAAGCATGGCATCCACACTTTAAAGTTTTTGAGTTGAATAAAATAAAAAAATTTAACTATAAATAAACTATAACTTTTTATTTAACTAACTTAAAGATTCTTACTTTACTGAACTAGAATATTTTGTTTTTATTGAACCTTAATACACTAGTTAATTAACTAAAAAACTTTAATATATATTTCAACTCAGAATTAATCATTTGAAGTCTAAACTAAGTCTTATTTATCCTTCTTAGTCAGGGCCATTGTTAGAAAAGAAAAACTGAGGCAGAATTGTAATTGCAAGTTTATTTTTAAACTACCTTACACAAGTACATTTGAACAACTTATGGTACTAGAAAATGTAAAACACTACACAATTTGTGTAAAAAAAAAAAAAAAAGTGCAAAAGCCATAAAAAAATACATCAGTTTTCAAGAAAAGCAAAAAAATGAGCACCAATCTTTTTTTACACCATTTCCTCATACAACTTTATAAAAAAAAAGCATACATTTCAAGAAAGGCAGTTTGGTGCTTTTTTTTCAGCCTTTTTTTTTACACTTTTCCCACATAAAACTGCATTTTCTTAGGCTGCCCTTTCCCTACAAACATTAGCGCTCAAAAAAATACCCATTTAGGAATGTCTCCTACCACAAGCTCATCTTCCATCACAACTGCTGTACTGAGCGGACAGAAATGCACTGAACTGTATTGTTGTTGCTGACGGTCAGAATGCCAACAGAGGTGCTGCTGATGTCTGGCTCTGGTGACTCTTTAAACTGAAAAAAAAAAAAAAAAAAAAGTGTAGTATTAAAGAGAGAGAATTGATCGTTTGAGGGAAGAAAACTTTATGCAAAAACTACAACCTGAAATTGACATTTTAAGAGAATGTCAGAAATTATACATCAAGAAAATTATTAGTAGATTTAAATTAATGATTTCAAGGATTGTAGTCAAAGCAATAAAGAATTTACACATATTTATCAAACTCATTACAGAAATGATTAAATGCATAGATTAAAAAGACAGAAAATAAAACCAAAATGTCACTTAAATCACATTTCCTTAAATACAGTGATCATCAACTAAAGTATAAGTAGAGTTTGATTTATTGCTTGAAAAGGAGTAGGAAGAAGAGAGCTTATATAATACGAAATCAAATGAAATCAAAATAAGACTACTTATAAGAGTCCTCATGATTTCATAAGGCACTGTACACAAAAAAATAAACAAAAGCTTTTGTAACATGACAATCTGAAAACAGGATCACATTTATTCCCCCAAACTCCCTCCCTCCACCTAACCAGTTTCACCAACATAACTCTCAGCTTGTACTGGATGGTCGGCACCTTTCAGGACACGTCCAGGAATTCCATCCGGCCCAGCTGCTTACCTAGTGTCATGATCTCGTGAGGTTTCCTGAGAAGGCACGAGAAACAAAGTATGAGCGTGGGGCAAACAGGCAAAGGCAAGGCAAAAACTAGAAGAGGCCAGGCTAAGCACCGTAGGAGTACAACGATCTGGCGTCGAATAATGATCCAGGATCTCCTTATGAAGCTGCAGGGTGATGAGATGAGGAGGAACAGCTGGTTGCGTCAGGTGGAACTAGATGAGGAGGAGGAGTCTGACAGAGGCACCATGACACCTAGTATTCACCCTCTGGAACTTTTTCCTGATGTCATGCTCTCACAGTTAGCACTCGTTACTCTCCACCAGGTTGTGTCTTTGTTCAACTACAGCACAGAACATCTCCATAACAATGACAAAACCTGCTGGAAAGAATGTCACCTTCTTACCAATGCAACTTAGGAGCAAAGATTCAGCTCAATTTTATTTATATAGTCCAATGTCACAACAGAAGTCGTCTCAATGGCCTTCATACCAGCAATTGTACAAGAACATGAAATCGTAACACATTAGGTATTGGCTAGACTAAATTAAACAGACTAAATTAAACTGGGCATCCCTGCCATTAGACCCTCTTTCACAGTAAGGAAAAACTAAAAAAAAAAAAAGACTCAGGAAAAAAAGAAGAAACCTCAGGGATGTCCACATGAAGGAGGCATCCTCCCCCAGGACGGACAGGCGATTTACCAGAACTCTTAGAGAAGAATTACATTTTCTAGTTCAACAACTGCATTTTTAAAGTTTAGCAGATTGGCGTCATCCAGATGAAATAGGGGACGGCTGGGGGCCGGTGACGAGCCAGAGGCGAGGTCCACGGTCAGGTACAGGAGCACAGATGAGCTGGAGTGCAATATTTTTGGAGACTATGTGCTTTGTCACATAACATTGCTTTGGCACGACTTTCTGGTTAAGTTGTATTGCCTGCACAGCTGGAGTATTAACCAGCACACTGTCACTGAATAAAACATTATCCATCATAAAGTACTTACATTCCAAACTTTGAAGAACTGTGGGTCCTCCTCACGTTTGTATATGGGAAGCCAGTACAGGAAAGGAGTACGTTTCAAATCTGCAGTCTGCTCTTGCTGCACAGACATAGAGACATAGGCAAATTAATATGGCAAACAAAATTCAAATACTGCACCCTTCGGTCTGGCTCAGTTCAGTTCATCTAGTCTTTAATTATCTTAAAATTGTAGAGTTATTTCAAAAAATACACCAAACATAAGATGACATTACATTCATATTTACAAATGCATTGGGATCAACGTTGATGTTTTTTTTCTCCAGTGAAGTAAACATTTACAGTCATTCACTGAATTAAAAACGTTCAGTGATTAATATGAACCGATCCAAGTCAGTCCCTTATTTTAGCTATACTAATCCATAATGTTGATTATGCCATGCAGTTACACCTCACCTGTTTATCATAAAAGTGCAGAATGTCGCATAGAGCCTACCGGTTCGTGCTGCCTTCTGTCTCAAAAAGATCAGCATCCTCTGCGTCTGTCTGTCCAGGTCAAAAAACTGTTTTCGCAGGTTGACATTTGTGATGCGATGAAACTCAGCTCACATCTACAAAAAAAATAAAAACATGTTAAACACATATTAAAGCTTTTTCAAGCTACTGGTAGCTTGGAAAAACTGCTGCATTTTACAATGGCCTCAATACTCTGTCCACAATATGTAATCTAGGATGCATATTAATATTTGTGCATTAGCTAGAATATTTCAGAGGATGTTTTAGGAAGAGACAAAACAGACAAAACAAAAAATATTTGACATTGTGAAACACAAATCACAACCAAACCAGGGGCCAAAATACAGTTTTTGAGTATTAAGCAAACTATTTGATACATTTAGTAGTTAACTCGAGCCCAATTCAGGACAAAGTTATAATTGCTACATAACATTAAGGTAGCTTGAACATTTTTACTTATTTATAATTAATTTAATTTGTCAATAAGGTCAAATGTTCTCCATAGCCGGAGGATTCATTCGACTGGGAGCTGCTCGTGTCTTAACTATTGCAGCCATGTTAATTACAATCAAAACTTACCTCCGCTCTTATTTTTCAAATGCACCGCGGGTTCAATAAAAGAAGATACGAGAACATGTTAGCGTAAGGCAGCTAGCTTAGCCCACATTTGCATTTATTAGGTTACTACGTGAAATACAAGTTACACGAAAACATAACGATTATCAAATAACAGACAGACCCTGTGGTAAAAAGTAGTAGAAAAAAAAGGCAATTCCCACTGACTCGTATATGTGGCTGTGGCAGCCGCTCTGACAGAGCCAGCGGTTAGCTAGTAGTAACGGTTAGCTAGTTGTAACATGTTAGAATAGATCATTTAAAATGTGCGCCAACCAACTCGGTAAACGTAAAACTTTAAATTTTGCCCCAACAACTTCTTTTAACCGCAAGCAATAATTCTATGATGACATGATACTGCAAAACATAATTGTTTAATTCAGAACAAATATTCAAGGATACAAACTCGTGGAGCACGTCATGAATAAAAAGGATATACTAGAAGGAACATCAAAAGAAGTAACAAAAATATAATACAGAGGCGAAAGTCATAAAATAAAATAAAATAAAAAATAAAATAATACAGCCCATGGTTCTTAACCGGAGAAAGGTAGTTTGCCATCTCTCGGTGGGTGGAGTCTCCCTGCCCCAGGTGGAGGAGTTTAAATATCTGGGGGTCTTGTTCACGAGTGAGGGAAGACCGGAGCGTGAGATCGACAGGCGGATTGGGGCAGCGTCCGTAGTTATGTGGTCGCTGTACCGGTCCGTTGTGGTGAAGAGAGAGCTGAGCCGAAAAGCAAAGCTCTCAATTTACCGGTCGATCTTTGTTCTAATACTCACCTTTGGTCATGAGCTATGGGTCATGACCGAAAGAATGAGGTCCCGAATACAAGCGGCTGAAATGAGCTTCCTCCGTTGGGTGGCTGGGTGCTCCCTTAGAGATACGGTGAAAAGCTCGGTCACCCGCGGAGAGCTCGGAGTAGAACCGCTTCTCCTCCACATCGAAAGGAGCCATTTGACGTGGCTCGGGCATCTAGTCCGGATGCCTCCTGGACACCTCCCTGGAGAGGTGTTCCGGGCATGTCCCACTGAGCGGAGGCCTCGGGGAAGACCCAGGACACGCTGGAGAGATTACAACTCTCGGCTGGCCTGGGAACGCCTTGGGGTCCCCCCAGAGGAGCTGGAGGAAGTGGCTGGGGCGAGGGAAGTTTGGGCATCTCTGCTCAGTCTGCTGCCCCTGCGACCCGGTTCCGGATAAGCGGAGGAAGATGGATGGATGGATGGATGGATGGATGGATGGATGGATGGATGGATGGATGGATGGATGGATAAAATAATACGACTTACCTAGACATATGTGAGTTATCAACTTGGGCCAGCTGCCACTAGCATCAGACCTCCGCCATCTTGAAGACTTCTGTGGCCGAGTTCACGTTCATGGGCGTACATTATGACGTCATCACGTCTCATTACTCGTAAGTTTTGACTCCAAGGTTTCATTTACTCAAAATGTTTTAGTCCAATAAAGATATAACTGTGGCAAAAGTTGAATTGGCTTATAGGTTTTAAGTTGACTCCACTTGTTTGTTACTTTTGAGTTCAGTGATTATAAAACTTTTGAGCTCATTGGACTATCCGGGTTTACAGTGCACAGTGCTACCAAATTGGTCTAGCTCAGGTAGAACTAGCTTTTCTGTTGCTTTATTATCTGCCAACTTCAGAAAAATATTGTTACCGACATTGAAATAATTGAGTCTGGAGGCTCTGAAAGATTATGAATTTTACATTGACAAATGTCGAGGTATGTGTAGTGGATGCAGGAGACCGGTAGGAAGCTGTCAAGGAGACTTGGCCATTTGACAGGATGCATAGCATCTCACGTATTGGGCCACGTCTGCCTGCAAGTGTGTGCCACCAGAAAGAATTTGCTATTAAAGATTGTGTGCTGGCCAATTATTTTTTTAGTTTAGTTAATTCTGTCATCCTATCCCACTAAATTGAGGCTAGGATCAGTGAAGAGAGGACGACAGATTCGGATGTGACTGATCATCCCACCGTGGTGTCACAAATACATTACAGTGTATCTACCTTTCCATTCTTGAAGCCTGTGCGATGTGTGATCTGAACGGCGGCCAGGGGCTGTGCTAGGTGGCTGCCTGCTGAGACGTGGGTCTGGCTGCCCTCGGCGGTGTTTTCCCCGTGGCTGGTTGCTTGGCGCGTGTTTGGTGAGGGGGACTGTAGAGGGTAGTGTAGTGTGGGGGGAGGTAAGGGTGGAGCTGTGGTTGCGTCGTGATCTTTATGCTGCTTGGGTTGGGCTGGCCTGTGGTGACGAGGCTCCAGCTGGGTGGTGGGCTGCTCCTGGGTCCCCTGGGCCCTTGCTTCGTCCTTGGCCAATGTCTCGTGTCCAGCACCTGGTGGCCCCAATGGCTGCCACCTGGTACGGCAGAGCGCTCCTTTGCTGTGGCTCCTGACGTTGGGCTCGCCTATGTGCCCGAGTGGGCGGTCCCCCCCACTCGGGCTGCGTGGGATCCGTTGCCAGGGATGCTCTTGGTCAGGGGGTTTTCCCCCTTTCTCCTGGACTGGCTGGTCGGGCTGAGGAGGATCCAGTTCCCCTAACGATTCACTTTAGGAGCGTACATGCATCACCACCCCCACTTGCACGTGCACAATGTCACACTGCTCCCTGTCTGCTTTATCCCTCTTCCTAATCCACAGTGTATCGATGGACAGATATATGATGCTTATCTCAGTGTCAGAATTTCACTTTTGGATGTAATATTTGCCTTTCTGCAGATCTAGCGTAAATGTTTCACAGCTTAAACCAATAACCTATTCAAATTAGCAACTCGGCACTTGCATCCCCTCAATTTCTCCCCCTCCCTCTTTATTTATTTTTCTTTTACCCAAACAACCCCCCACACACACTTTGCCCCTCTCCCTCACCTTTGATAAAAGGAATATGTCTATATACTTAAAAACACAAAAAATGTAACAAATACATACAAAATAATAAATAAAATAAAAAAAGGGGTTCATACAAATTTACACCCTGGTTATCTGAAGATTCATAATCCGTTTTTGTAATATTAAAACCTGTCCAACACAAAAAGCCTGCAGCGCTCATCTGTTTGCTCAGTTATTGGACAGAAACAAGTAAAAAAAAAAAGACTTCCCATCACATGGAAGGAGTTTAAACATGGTTAAACCATCATTGGCTAATTGGGATCCAGTGGTTAATTTGAATAAAATGATGAAAAACCAGATCATATATACTACTTTATAGGTTTGATCAAGAAATATTGCAGTGTCTCTGTTGACTAAAATCTGTAGTGACCTGAGTAAGCGATGTAAAGAAGATGGGGCCAAAATACAGTGTGAGGGACAAAAACTGTCTCAAAAATATTTCAAGGTGTTCAACTGTAAGCAGGTAACTGTATTTATTTACTTTTTCAACATGTGTTTTTTTATATAAAAGAACAACTTCTAAACATAACTAACATGTATTATTTCATACATGGTTAGACCATATTCATTATTGTAATTTCTTGTTGTATGTGTCACATCAGAATATTCATCAAATCTAAAGAATATACAGTCACACATCTCCTCCCCCAGGCCTCAAAAGGCTTATAACATGGCTGGAAGTACACTCCAGGGATCAAAGCATGGTAGTTAGTCTTCAAAAGATTTCACCATGCTGAATGTTTACATGCTAACCAGTAACTGATACTTTCTACTGGTATTAGAACTTTTATTTGTCATGCTTTTCCTGTCTGCTGTTACTCATTCACATTTACGATGTTTTAACCCTGGAAGGCATTGAGTGAATTAGATTGGTGTGTGTGTGTAATTTCTAGTGAGCAGAGGGGGGGTGTATTAAAAAGTCCTCAATTTCACACATGCTTAATCTTAACTGAGTTTGGTGTGAAGGGATTTGGGGAGTGTGTGTTTTTAAACAGGTTGGGGGCACTGGATGGTGAGGAAATGAAGGGAGGAAAGAGAGATGTTGGATGTGCAGAGGACTTAAATTAAAGACTTGGGAACCCTAACGTGCTTGTCAAGATGTTGAGTGTCAGTGGTCAGAGAAACTGCAAAAGAGCTTTGAGACTGTAGAAAAGGCTCTGGTTGACGGTCTAGACTTAGCCTGGTTTGATCCAGTCCTGTTTTAACCTACAGTTTTAGGACGTTACCATGTTGGAGCAAGATGACAGTGATTGGTCTGAATCGGTCTGAGTCAATGTTTCTATGGCAACTATTGTTGCCAGTTATGAGTAAGCTGGTTCAAAGTCCACACCCCATCCATTGAAAGCAGCTCTGAAGAATCTGTCTATTAAATGTTGGAGGTAAAGACCAACAGCCACCATATTCTTTTATTGAGGCTTGCCATAAAGAAACTTGCGATAAATGTTGCAAAAAAAATTTTGGATTAGCAAGATGTTAGGAAAAAGGTATTAGAGTAAGAACGGTAATTTTGACCATTCTTGCTCTGATAGAAACAACAGAAATGTACTCCTGATTGACGGCAGTAGGTTTCATGGCAACATTGACTCCGAGCAATCACCGCCAACTGGCTCCAAGTGGTGGCACCTGTATTGCGAAACAACATATACATTTCAAAGAATCTAAACCTGTAAAAAGCATGAGCCCTCGATATCTATTCATTTGTCTATTTCTTTTGATAAAAACTAGGATTGTACTATTAATTTACAACTTTTCTCTTTTAGCAGATGTTTATATTTTTTGTCAATCATCACAAAATGCCATGAAAACCTTGAACAATGTCACCCTATTTACAGAAATTTTGACTATGATGGCAACTGTTGTCACACAGGCAGGTTCTTATGTGAGTGTTTGTCTGTGTGTGTCTATGTGCTTGTGCGTCTGCATGTGTTCCATTTATCAAGCTGACAGTGTGTGGGAGCAGGAGAAAAGGAACTGGGAGAGAGAAAGTGTTTAGGTAGGTCTGTAAGCAGCTAAAGCAATGGAACCATGACACATTCGTTTTAGGAAACCCACTATAACTCCCTGACCACACATGTTCACACACCCCTGCACACAATCATACCTTCTCATGAACTACCTTTGCATTTCATGCTGAAGCGGTTGAGTCCTGGGACTTGTATGGAGTTTAAAGACTTGGATGGTGTTTGTGCTTATTCACTTGTATCTTTGTACTCACTGCTAAGCAGTATTCCAGGTACATAAATAGGCATCAAAGTGTGTGGGCTGTATCTTCACCTAAGCATTATGACTAATAGGATTAGAGACACCCATTTCACAATTGTTTAGCCATCCCCTTACAAAAATGTTACATATCAAGCCAATGGATCTGGTGCATTATCTTACTCACAGAATTTAAACTCCTACTCATATAATAATTCAATCTATTTTCAAAGCATTCCCTGAGGCCTTTAATTATGATTATGCAATTTTTAGGCAAAATAAAAAAAACTGCAGTTTTCAAGGAGATTGTTTCCGCAAAAATGGCATTAAGTTATTCTAAATTTACCTCTACGTTGTAGGGAGCATTGTTAGCGCGGAGTAAGCCCATCCCTACTTATCGTCATCCATCTGTTTTAACACTCTGACTAGCTTACAGCCCCTCACAACCCTAAAAAAACAATAATGATGCAACAAAAATGGCGATCAATGTTAGAACTATCCAGCCATACAGTTTTTAGCCAGATTCCAGCTCAGAAAAGGAAAAAGATAACATACATGGATCTATTTGTCTGCAAGTGGATGCAACATAATGGAGCAGAGGAGGCAGTGTGGCTTGCCATGCAGGCTCTACATCAGAACTATAAGCTTTTTTCAATGGCATTCTTACTTCTGTTCCTGATCCATAACGATTTCAGTAAAAAAATACTCAGAAATGTAATTGTAAGCTACATTTTCTTTATATATGTCCTACATCATGCATAAAATGCCACAAGAACATGTTAAAAGTAACAAAAACACAATTTTCCTCAGAGTGGGTCATTAAGAGTTTATCTTTTTAATTTAACTAGTTTTGAATATAGCACACTCTTCTGAAAAATACTATCCCAAAGGTGTTTGTACAGTAAAAACAAAAGAGTTAAAAAACGTTATCACAACCTCCACATTTTTCCTGGTGGGTATAGGTTGGCGCCAATGATTGACAGCCGAGCCACCATCAATGTATAAATATGTGTATTTATGGGTAAATGGAAGTGTGACTGTAAAGTGCTTTAAGGAAGGTGCAAAAGGGCTATAGAAGAAGACTCAATCGGGTGACATGCTGGGACTTGGAACGTCACCTTTTTAGGAGGAAAGGAACCCGAGCTTGTTCAGGAGGTTTAGAGGTACCGGCCAGATATAGTTGGGTTCACCTCCACACATAGCCTGGGTTCTGAAACTTAGTCGCTCGTGAGGGGTTGGACTCTCTAGGTCTGGAGTTAAACATGTTTAGAGGCGGCAGGTCAGTGTGGGTGTTGGACTTCACCCCGGTGGACAAGAGGGTCATGTCACTTCGCCTTCCGTTGGGGGATAGGTGTCTAACTTTGGTTTTGGCTTATGGGCCGAACAGCCATTTGGAGTACCCAGCCTTCTTAGTGTCTTTCCCAAACAGGAAACTCGATGGTCCTCCTGGGGGACTTCAATGCCCATGTGGGAAATGGTAGTTGCACCTGGATGGCGTGATTGGTAGGAATAACCTCCCAGACCTGATTTTCTTGTTGGACTTCTGTACTTGCTATAGTTTGTCCATATTAAACATATTTGAGCACAAGAGTGTCCATCAATACAATTTATGGATCTTTGTTCCAATACTCACCCATGGACAGGAGCAATCGGTCATGACCAAAAGAAAAAGGTCTTGAAAACAAGCAGCTTAAATAAGGTTCCTCATAAGGGTAGTTGGCTGCTCCCTTAGAGATAGGTTGAGAAGCTTGGTCATCCAGAGAGAGCTTGGAGTAAAACCGCTGCTCCTCCACATTGTGAGAAGCCAGTTGAAGTTGCTAGGGCATCTGGTCCGGATGCCTTTTGGATATATTTCCCGGAAGGTGTTCCGTGCATGTCCCACCAGGTGGAGGCGAGGACATGCTAGAGAAATTGCGTCTCTCGAATTGCCTGTGAATGTTTTGGGGTTTCCCCAGAGGAGCTGGAGGAAGTAGCCAGTTCTGTATGAGCGGGTGAAGTTTATGACCACATTTTGTGCTAAGGGTTACAACTGGCTGAACACATACCTTCTGGAATGTTTGAATTAAGCTCTTTGAAAGAATTGAGAGAAACATATAAGCCACTTTTTTTTCTAAAATGTTAGAAAAAGAATTATTCAGAGGCATACAGTCTCATTCATTTTTCCACTGACAACCATAATGAAGAATTCTACTTGCCAAGCTGGGCGGGCAATGTTCAGACAGAGAGAATTTTTCATCCTGTAATGTCGGCACGGGTCATTAACTGTGCCTTGCCATGAGACCATTGGACTTGTCATTTGGGTATAGAACCTCCATACATCTCCTAAACACCATACTAGTTTTACACTGAAGCCCCACTATGCCTGCTCATCATCTGGGCGTTTCAGAACCTGGGTGGTGGAGATGCCCACTCATGCTTACTTGCAGTAGTTTGACCCACATACTGCCACCAACTGATGACCTCCCTGCGAGGTTCACACCAACTGATGACCTCCCTGCGGGTTTCACACTGGCTGACATGTTTATGAATATGATTTGAGGATCATTAGTATGTACGCAAACACAGTAAGGCTGTAGCGCAAAGCTCAAAGACCCACACTGGATGAAGCTCATCACTGATGACCCGCCTGGAAAAATAACTGGTCTTTCACGCACCAGTCCTACACACAAACAACTGAGCCATCCAGCCGCTTCCATACATATCAAGACATACACAATACAAATACAGAGCAGCTCCCACGCACATTCATCAGGTTTTATTTAAAGTAACCAATAAATTTGTTTTTGTCTACTATTCAGAAATAGGTAGCCTGTAAAACAGTTAGCATTAGTACAATGCACCAACTGCTAAGAGTACATTATGGCAAAAATAAACAAAGAAAAGCCTTGGATGTGTAAGAATTGCTGTATATAAGTGAGTAATGTGCTTTATTTCTATTCTAATATAGTTAATTACAAAGATGTCAAGGTCTTCAAGAAAGTATTGTTATGAAATGATATAGCTCTACATGTCACATACTAAGTTGCTCTTGGTTGTTCATTACTCCATTATATTTAACATTAATTAAGGACATTACTCCAATAGAGTATGTCCTTAAGACTACAGTAAATTGTTTACTCTTCATCTTACCCATTAAGGATGGCCAGAGCGCATTAGCTTTCCCTGATCTGCACAGGTAGTTTGACAGATCATTTTTACAGTGGGTGCCCTTCCGGACTTTTGCCCTTCTCTGCATTTTCGGGACACAGGGTGACCCAGATGGGCAGCTGGATTTTCACTCATTGCTGGGGATTAGACGCTGGGGAATGAACCCAGGTTTCCTGCATCTAAAACGCAGGAAACAGTGTGGCAGTCCCACACAGACCCAACTATGTCATTAAGATTACTGTCACATATCCCAAAATGTCTAAATGCAAGTTTTTCAGCACAATCCGCAGGTGGACGTGTGGCAGCATTTGTAATTGGCAGGCGGCATTAGCATTTTTACATGCCGCACATTGGCCGCCAAGGTTTCAAGACAAAGATTTATTGACATAGGTCAGTGGCCGCCCAGGCACATTTGGATTGCCACATTGACAAGCAGGTAGCAGGAAGGCATCACGCGATAATTGACTGATATGAAGGTCTCCAAGGTTCCCAAAAATTGCCTGGTGATTGGCCAATTTCGGACAGTGAAGCTCCAATCACCCCCCCTGCCCCCGTGATGCCATTCAACTGCAACTGTCCAATTGTATGGTAGCAGCGCTAGCACTGTAAGAAAGTTGTTAGCAAGGGCCGGGGGCCAGGCAATGACCACCGTGGTCCTGCATATACATGGGGAAAAGGCACGGATGCTCCACATGACATCATAACTGCCGCTGTCTACATTCATGAGGGTTTTAAATAAATTTGACGGCAGCAGCTACTCTTGAAGATTCTGCCGATGCCTCCCCATCGCGTGGTGGCAGTTGTGTGACCGTAGCATAACAGAGATTTTCAATTTATGGCCACCAGATGTCCTTCTGGAGCCAGAGTGAGCCAACAATACACTATTTGGTTCCCGTGACAAGAGCACAAACAACTGAGACTTACAGCTCAAACCTTTTACATACACCATATAAAAACACACTTTTTTTTCTCTCACCATCAGACATTAAATAAAAGTAAACTTTTTTATTTTATTTTTATTTTTTTTATACACTGTATTTTATCCCACGAAGGGAAATTCTTTCTCCGCATTTGACCCATCCCCCTGGGGAGCGGTGAGCTGCAGCCGAAAGTAGTGTTAAGGGTCTTGCCTAAGGACCCTCACTGGGTGATGTTAACTGCTCGCCATTGATATGGTAATTGCCCCCATTACCATTGCTCATTCCCCTCCGGGAATCGAACCCTGGTTTCCTGCATGGTAGCTTCCCACCTTACCAACCGAGCTACCCAGCCAGTTTTAGGTCTGTTTTAGGTCAATAACAATCGACAATTATTTCTATTTGCTAAATGTCAGAATAATGAGACTAGGGTTTTTTTCGACAAGTTTTTATTACTCTTATCAAAGTCAAAGGTTTACATATGCTAAGATCACTATGCCTTTAAACAATTTGGGAGAAGCCAGATGATGATGTCATTACTTTGGAAACTTCTGATACTATTATTTACATCTTTTGAGTTAAATGGAACACAGCTGTAGATATATATTTGGGCACATTTCATCAAGATATTAGGAAGACAATTGTGGATTTGCAAAAGTCTGGTTCATCCTTGGGTGCAATTTCCAGATGCCTGAATGTGCCACGTTCATCTGATCAGACAATTGCACGCAAGTATAAACATCATGGGAACGTCCAGCCATTATATCCTTCAGGAAGGAGACGGGTTCTGTGTCCCAGATATGAATGTACTTTGTTCTGATACGTCCAGAACAACCCAAGGACGAAGGCAAAAGATGTTGTGAAGATGCTGTCTGAAGATGTGTAGTACGTAGTAACAAGTTTATTTCAAATCAAATCAACATTTACCTGGAAAAAGAAAATATAAGTCAATACATGACTTGGATAATAAGATTTGAAAGGGGAATGGAAGAAGCGAAAGCTTATAAAAATCCAAACCCCCACTCAACAACACTCATAACAACAAAACAACGAAATTAAACATTTGACATAATAACGCTAACATACAAAAAACACCTGATGACGACAGACAGACATGCCCAAAAACTCCGACCAAACACCAAACCCCCTATAAGGGAAACAAGATGCCTCAACTGAAAAAGAAACAAGAACAGAATAAAACTAAATAAAACAAAACAACCACTTTGGTAATGATCCTTAAAAAGTCCAAGACTACACATTCTCATCATTGTTACATTGCATCTTGGTACACATTCATTATATATCTTTTAAACATAACTTTAAAATGAACAAGATTTTTACAAGTTTTCATGTTGTCCGATAAATTGTTCCAGAGTGTGACACCCTTTACTGAAATACACATCGATTTTAATGTTGTCCTTATTTTAGGTTGACAGAATTTGTTGATTCCTCTCAATTTATATTAATTAACAGCATCTCTGTTTTGAAATAAAGATTGAATGTTAGTCGGCAAAGAATTTATTTAAGCTTTATACATGATTTGGGCTGTTTTAAATTTTAAGTCCTGCAATTTTAAATTAAATGTATTAAGAAAAAGTGGATTGGTGTGCTCATTATATTTAACTTTGTGAACTAATCTAATGGCTCGGTTTTGGAGTATAACTAAAGGATGCAAATTAGCTTTGTAGCAATTTCCCCACACTTCAATACAATAATTTAGATATGCCATTATAAAGGAATGATACAAAATAAATAAAGCGGATTGGTTAAGCATCGAGCTACACCTTTTCATCAAACCAACACATTTAGCCACTTTAGAACGTAAATGATGTATATGAGGTTTCCAACAAAGCTTGTCATCAATATTTACACCCAAAAACACATGTTTATGCACTCTCTCAATTGGTGTATCATTAATAATAATTTCCACTGGCATCTCCTTGCTTTTCCTGCTAAAGAGCATAAATGTAGTCTTTTTTAGATTCAAAGATAATTTGTTCTTACCAAACCAATGTTTTAACTTGAAAAAATTCCTGCGTTATGTCACTAAGAAGTTTCTCTAGATTCTGCCCTGAACATAAAATGTTGGTATCGTCTGCAAAAAGTATGAATTTCATAATGTTTGACAATTTGCATATATCGTTAATATAAAGTAAAAACAAAGTTGGTCCCAGAATTGAACCTTGAGGTACTCCATATACGATATTCCTATTTCTAGATTTAGTATTACCAATCTGAATAAACTGCTGTCTATCTTCCAGGAAGCTCTTTAACCAGTTTTGTGTTACTCCTCTGATTCCATACTTCACCAATTTCTTCAGTAAAATATGATGGTCAATCGTATCGCAGGCTTTCTGTAGATCAATGAAAATTCCAATGCTGAATTTATTTTTTTCAATACAGTTGGTAATCTCTTCCACAAGTTCGATTAAGGCAAATGATGTAGATTTTCTGTCATGGTTTGAGTTTGTTTTGTCTTGGTTTTTGCTTTTGTTCTTGTTCTGTCTTGTTTGGTTCTGTTTCCTGTTTTTTTTTAAAGGGTTCCTGTCTTGTCGTGTCTTGAGTTGTACTTCCTTGGTCCCCATCTGTCCTGATCGTGTTCACCTGTGTCTTGTCTGCCCTGTCTGTATATATATAGTCTTGTCTCTGCCTTCCTCTTGTGCTGGTCCATTAACTTCTGGTCATGTTGTTAACGTCCTCCTGTCTTAGCGTCCTTGTTCCATGTCCCTCGCCACATCATAGTAAGTTTTTGTTTTGTCATCCTGCTCTGCAGCACTTTTTGTTTGTTCAATAAACCCTCTAGTCCTGAACCCGTTGGCCTCCCGTCTCTGCGTCTGGGTCCTACCGGCTCTCGAGCCTCCCTCACCCTGACAGAATGGACCAGCCAGACTTTTTTCTGGACCCAGCGGAGCGGGACATGCGGCTGCTAGAGGCCTACTGCCAAGAAGCAGAGCGGACCAGGACATACTGGGTTTTCGACCAGGCCCAGTTCTCCTCTTATGCCTGGAGTGCGAGCCACCTTGATTTTAGAGGGAGCCGTCTTGCCATGAGGGGGGGGTCGTCGTCGCCGTCGTCCACGCCGTCCCCTTCAACATCCCCTTCCTGTTCCGGAGGTGGTCCGGCACGCACCACAACCCCTTCCAGTGGTGCTCCCGGATGCACTCCAGCCCCTTCACTTTCTGATGGTGGTCCCGGATGCACCACAACCTCGTCCAGTGGTGGTCCTGAACGCACCACGACCTTGTCCAGGGGTGGTCCCGGACGCACCACAACCCCTTCCAGTTGTGGTCCTGGCTGCACCCCAGCCCTTCCCTGTCCTGGTGGTGGTCCCAGACACACCACAACCTGCTCCAGTGGTGGTCCTGGATGCACCCCGACCCGTCCCGGCTCCCAGGGGGATGCCGCCTGGACCCCGACCCGTCCCGGCTCCCAGGGGGATGCCGCCTGCACCCCGACCCATCCCTGCTCCCAGGAGGGTGCCAGCTGCACCCCAACCCGATCCTGTTCCGGTGGTGGTCCCGGATGCACCACAACATGTGCCAGTGGTGGTCCTGGATGCACCCCGACCCGCCCGGCTCGCAGGGGGATGCCGCCTGCACCACGACCCGTCCCGGCTCCCAGGGGGATGCCGCCTGCACCCCGACCCATCCCTGCTTCCGTGGGGGTGCCGGACGCAGCCCAACTCACCCCTGTTTCCAACCGGGTGCCGGACCCACTCTGGCCCCAGCTCGACGGCTGGCCTGACCCGCCCGCCGACTTCACGCCCGACCCGCCAGCCGACTGCTGGCCCGACCCGCCGGCCGACTCCACGCCTGACACGCCGGCCTACTCCACGCCTGACACGCCGGCCGACTCAACGGCTGACACGCTGGCCGACTCCACGCCTGACACGCCGGCCGACTCCACGCCTGACCGGCCAGCTGACTCCATGCCTGACTCCACACCTGACGCCTCGGAGGACTCCACGCATGACGCCTCGGAGGACTCCACGCCTGACGCCTCGGAGGACTCTATACCGGACCTGTCTCGCCGGACCGCCCGGCCTCCTGGCCGTCCTCCGGACCTGCCTCGCCGGACCGCTCGGCCTCCCGGCCGTCCTCCGGACCTGCCTCGCCGGACCGCTCAGACTCCCGGCCGTCCTCCGGACTCTTCTCTGCCTTGCTGGCGTGCCAAGCCCGGCCTCCCTGTACTGAGTTGCCTGTCACAGTTAGTCTCACGGGCCCCCTCCTCCTTGGTGGACTGTTGGAACCTCGGAGCGGTTCCTTGAGGGGGGGGTACTGTCATGGTTTGGGTATCTTTTGTCTTGGTTTTTGCTTCGTTTCTTGTTCTGTCATGTTTTGTTCTGTTTCCTGTTTTATTTTGAAAGGTGTTCTGTTTGGTCATGTTCCTGAGTTTTACTTCCTTGTCCCTATCTGTGCTGATCATGTTCACCTGTGTCCTGTCTGCCCTGTCTGTATTTAAGTCTCGTCTCTCCCTTCCTCTTGTGCTGGTCCATTAAAGTCACTAACGTCGTAGCGTCTTATGTATTTCATGTCTCTTCGTCCCTACTGCCATGTCCATGTTTCTTGCCACGCCACAGTAAGTTTAGTTTTTGTTTGGTTATCCTGCTCGGCAGCGCCTTTTGTTTGCATTAAACCTTCTTGCCCTGAAACCGTTTGCCTCCCGCCTCTGCGTCTGGGTTCTACCTCTCCTACCCCCCATACCCTGACATTTTCCTTGTCAGAAGCCATATTGACTGTTGAATAGCAGATTGTTTTTCTCCATAAAGTTAAGTAATCTGAGATTAAATAATTTCTCTAGAATTTTTGAAAGCTGAGGCAATAAAGAAATTGGACGGTCATTTGTAAAACTTTGCTTATCCCTTGTTTTAAATAAAGGAATTACTTTGGCGGTTTTCATTTTAGTGGGAAGCTGCCCACATTTAAATGACAAATTAAAGATATGTGTAAGTGGTTTGCTAATAGCTTCCACAACATTCTGAATTGTTTTCATATCAACACCATCCGCATCCTGAGATTTTTTATTACTACATGTCCTAATAGTGTCCAATACCTCACTCTCATTAGTAGGCATGAGAAACATTGTATTTGAATTTGTCTCAATCAAATCACACGGAGATGCATCAACAGTTTCAATCTTTCTGGCTAGTTCAGGTCCAACATTAACAAAAAATCTGTCAAATCTATCTGCAATTTCTTCTTTGTCACTAATATCCACAAAATACTCCGGACAAGATGAAGTGTTTTTACTATGCCCAATTATATTATTTAATGTCTTCCAGATACCCTGAATGCTGACTTTGTTACTGTCGAGTAATTTAGAGTAGTACTCTTTTTTTCCTTTCCCTCAAAATATGAGTTAATTTATTTTTGTATTGTTTATACTTCAGTTCTGACTCAGTGGTCCTGTATTTCAAAAATTGTTTGTATAGGTGATTTTTCTTTTTGGACGCATTTATCAATCCATTTGTTAACCATGGAGTATTTACATTTTTGTCCTTTTTACATTGCCTGATTGGACAATTTTTGTCAAAACATAAAATGAAAATTTCTATAAAGGAGTTGTAAACTGTGTTTACATCTCACTCATTGTAAATGGAATCCCAATTATAAGAGGATAGGTCACTCTTTAATTTTTTAAGTGACTGTTCTGATTTAATCCTACAATATACAAGATGGTAAGAATGTGTCATTATCAACAATGAAACAAGTACTGTACAGACTGCTACTCTGCCAGAAAGAAGTTATTACTCCAAAAGAAACATAGAAAAGCCAGAATAAGGTTTGCTAATGCACACAAGGATAAAGCCTTATGTTTTTGGAGACATGTCCTGTGGTCTGACAAAACTAAAACGAAACTGTTTGGTCACATTAACCAACACTATGTTTGGAGGAAAAACTTAAAATGTTGAACTTAAAACTTTTAGCACTTTTAGCAACATTAGCAATATCAGTATTTTTGCACAATTTACACAAGTCAGACAGAATTTTGGCTGCAAGAGGCATAAAGTAACAGCTCAGCCAGTGAAGGCAGGTAAAAAGATGGCGGTGTGGGGGTGGCAGGGGCAGGAGGATGTAGCAGCTGCTAAGCCAAACACTGCTTTCGGATATAATTTCTCCTTTTTTATACTCGCCTACTTGCCTGCACCCAATTTTCAGTTTTTTAACCCTTGTGCTATCTTAGATGACCCCACCCTTCCATTGACGTGTTCTCCCTACCATGACAAAGGTGGATAAAGGTGGAAAGATTTCATGTAATCCATGGACACCAGTGAAGATCACAAATCATTGAAGAAAAAAGGTTCAGAGCACTGTCTAGTGGGTCTAGATGACCCAACTCCCAACGTTAAAGTGCCCAGGACAGCACAAGGGTTAAATAAATAAATAAATTGCCACCTGGGTTTATATTTCTTCAGTATTATCAACATTTGTTCATAATTTGGATCACAGCCAGATGGTACAGGAATTCTATGATGTTAAAACTTGACTTTGGTTTGGTTTCGTTTTAGAACTTGAAACAGACACATGGAGCCACTTTTTAGTTAGATTTTGTGTTTGAAATCGTCAGTACTATATTTTATTAACCTTCTTACATTGGAACTTTAGTTCCAGTGTTGCCATTATTTTAGCCACCGTAACCCTTCTACTTCTGACAGTTATTGTAATTCCAGTTGAGAGGAGTAGAGGAGAAAAGCACCTTACCGCGTGAATTAGCTGATTCTGTTGCATTTTACAATTGTATTGTGTTGCATATTGGTGCAAAGCCACTGGACAAGTCGCCTTTCAACACAATCAGCTGATCCACGTTGATCACATAAGCGGTCAAAGATTTATGGTATGTCAAAGAGTGTGTGCTATTTGGTTGTTGCCGGTGACAGCTCCGGTGTTAAAGGAAGTGAAGGGGATTTTAAAAAAAATAAATAGCTTGGTACCTGCTAAAAAGCATAGAACTTGATTTTCCTATGGTTTTACTGCATTAGATTTTTTTAATTTTATTTGTTATTTGGCAGTGCAAGTGATTTGAGCTTCACTGAACGGATCTTACGGATCTCTTGCAACGGAGCTTTGCAAACTGCTTTGGCTCAGACCAAGTCTCTTCCACGTCTCCAAGCTGTCTGTCTCTAGTGTAGCCTATTAAGTTAATTTCACCAAAGGAGCATTTTATTAGCTTTTCCCCACAGCCACAAACCATCATGATAAAATTCACCTTTTAAACACACTGAAAAAAATCGCACATTAATTTTTGAGTGGCCAAAAAAAAAAAAAAAAACTCTACTGTCCATGCCTCCAAGGCTGGCCAGGGGGTTTGCTAGTGTGCCGAATCAGAGGCAATCCCTCAGCTTTATCATCCGGAATGACAGTGTCAGGCTTTCAAATAGGAGTTCGATGGGGGAGGCTGATGCCAGATGTCAGCTATTAGATCTTTCGCTCTTTCTTTCCTCTCTCTACATGCACACATGCATATGCACGCCCTCCAACATTGACACCCTCTGTTCTCTTTGGCAAGCACAAACAGTTTGCTTTAGAGTCCTGATGAGCCTTCTCTATTTATCTAATATACTGGAGTTGTCAGAAAAACCAATTGGGCATCCAAGATGTATGCCAGCACAGTTGGCTGGAAGTTGATATAAACTGCCCCCCCACTTCTCCTTTTATAACTCCCTCCTTCCATCAGTCAACGCCAATTGTAAGTGAAAATCACACAAGCTAGATATACACAAATGTCTGTGTTTGTCTTTACACAGCCAAGCATCATTTGTAGTTGCAGTGAAGTGACTTTTTGCATCCAAACATCCCGCTTGGCAACATGCCCTTGTGCCTTCCTGGTGCTGCATCAGAGGGCCTTTCAGCAGTGCTAATGAGGATTAGCATGTTTGTGCTGTTTATACGTGTGTCACCCTAATCCTTTTAGCAATACGCTTTTTGTAGGAAGTAGGGGCAATTTATGCAAGACACATGCTTCATTGGAGTGCACATTGGTAGGGTGAACGTAAGTCCATAATTATGCATGTAAATAGTGGGGCAGTCAAAGAAAATTAGTTAATAACCCAAAAGACACACACACACAAGCACACATTTGTATACCACTACTACAATTTCTGGTTGGTTTGCCCACGGGATCTTTGCTCTCTCCTTCTTTACCACTTTCGGAGTTGTTTCCCACTTTGACCTTCCAGAGGGCTTCCGGTCCCTCTTGCACACATGTCCCTGTTCACTATTTCAGCCTCTTGGTTAAGTATCAGATAAAGACTTGGTATCAGCATTTGGCATCACTGGTATCAACATTATTTGTAAATGTTCTGTAAAGAAATCCTGTTAGTTCATACCCAGTTTTGCAGACATATAAGAAAATTCAATAGGACTTAGAAGTAAAAACCTTTCACATTTTATTTATTTGTATAGCACCTTTCATTCAGGTTAAAAACAAAAGACAATCACATACAGTTGGCACCCCTCCCTCACCAGATTCTTCCCTCCACCCAACCAGTTTCCAAAACATAAATAACCCTTCAAAACTGATCAAAAACTTAGGAACTGCAGCTTAAAGAAACAGTCTGGCTCAGTACTGCTGTGCAAAAACAATATAATGGGGATCCATTTATTCCAAGTAACAACCCGACGACGGGGGTCATTGCCGTAGCGCCCGCCGAACACAGAAGCTCAGGGCCCACTCTATGGCTATCAAACCACGGAGTGGTACCCCGCCCAGCCTGATGAAAACACGCATCGCAACAACACCACCCCCTACAGGCGGAGATAGTAGTGCCCCAGAGTAATGGATCCCCAAGAGCCGTTTTACTTTCCAGCAAGGAGCAACAGACAATTGTTACATTCAATCTGGGCACTAAAGTTACATTTGGAAATCCCAATCAGTTATACCATTTTGGACACAGAATTCAGCTTTTCCTTGCAGCTGCATGTTTGTTTCAGTTTATCAAAACAGAGGATAAAATGCCTAACAATTACAGTACAGACCAAAAGTTTGGACACACCTTCTCATTCAAATGAATGGGAAGGTGTGTCCAAACGTTTGGTCTGTAATGTATATCAATTAAAAGACTGAGGAGAAAAAGCTATGATAATACAAGAAAAGAAAACATCAAAAACTCAAATGATTTGGTATGATAGTATGATTTAAACTAATGAAGTCAGATTTTGAATAAATAAATAGTAAACATTGAGTATGGAAGTATTTTTTAAACAAATTACTTCTTCAAGGAAAATAAGACTTGGTGTCTAGAAATGTAAATGAGCCACATATATAAGGCGGTTTAATGAAGATGGGTCACTTTGAGCGGGACGACACGGGGTGTAAACAGCATATGATGACAAAAGGAGGGTTAAAGGACACCAGGCTTTTGCAGCAGTAGCTCCAACCCTTTAGGACAAACTTCTACTTCACGTTTAAAAGTATTCTTCACTGTTTTGAAGTCTTCTTTAAAAAAACTTTTTTTTTTAACTTGGCGTTTAATACACCATAAAAGGGTCTTTCTTTTATTTCACTGCATTACAAATTATTCTATTTTATTGATTGTGTAATGTCTGTGTCTTCTTTGACGAGGTAACACAGGTATGACCTTTGAATTTGTTCTGTGTACATCTTTACACATTTTTAGGAATTGCTTTTATATTCTTTTGTCTTTCTGTTTACATAACTCTACAGCACTCCGGGTCGGGATAGACAATTTAAGTGCTCAATACGAAAAGTTGGTATAGTATGGTACATTTCTGAGCACTGCACAAGAAACCCATGAGTACTGTTCACATAATAGGTGCATGCTTGCAGGCTCCTTGCATGCATGCCTTACAGAGTAAAGTATATTCATGATAATATATTACCGTGGCACAGTAAAGAACATTTTTTGATGAAATATTAGCTATTTTCACAGTTCATTTTCCAACCTAGAAGTATTACCACTCGATCTCAGAGGCTCCGCCTTTTCGCTTCTTGTGGCTTCCGCCCATTTCATTACCTAAACCTAGAGGCGGTATCTGCCGCGTATCAGCCATGAAAAAAAACATCTGAACTTTTGCAAAGATGGATGTACATATTTATCACATTTCACATTTCATATTTGTTGTAAATGCAATTTTTGTTTCCCCCTAGCCAGGACTCCCTTCATAAAGAGATTCTTAATCTAAATGGGACATTTCCTGGGTAAATGAAGGTTAAATAATAATAAAAAAACATATAGTGCATTTAAAATGAAAGATCATTGCTAGCTGGGTGGAGTAAGTGGGTGTGTGTGTTAGCCTGGACGCAGTGCTGGCGGCACAGATTCTTCCTGGAAGAGGCTGTTCCTCACTTTATGACATCATAATATGAGAACGTTTTCGTGGGTTGAGAGGGTCTGGTGCTCAGAGAGCAGGTTTTTAGAGGAATAGTCAGAAATGATTGAATGGATCACAATATATTTAAAAAAATTTCACCTAATAATTGGTGTAAAATGCCCCAGTTTTAGATATCATGACAATGTGGCCCAGTAAAAGATCAAACAACTAAAAAAAGGCTTTAGAAAGATTTCCTAATAGAACAGACTTCCAACCTTTCCTTTTAAACCAATAAGTGGTATTGTTTTCCCAATCTTGAACAATTAAGAAACAACAAAGCAAAACATCAGGTCCAGAGTGCTCAAATTTAACACATCAAAAAGTACGAAAATTTTTCTGAGCAATCCAAAAAATATTGACCATAAGCTTGCCAAGTTATCAGGCCTCTATGTACCCCATTAATTTATAATGAGCACCTTGTTGGGCTTTATCCCGATAGTCAATAGATAATAGCTGTGGCGTTGTGGGATGGTTTTGCGTTAAGTCTCTGAACTTCGAGGCAAATTTCTGACGAACTCATGCTGCTTTGCTGAAACTGTCCTAGAAACAACACGTGTTTTGATTTGGGCTAAAAACAGCATAATCACGTTTTAAAGACCACTGGGAACACTTTTATAAAAGCTCGAAAGATGACCCGAGTGGGCCTTTTGCTGAAGAAATGCACAAGTTAAAAATACTAGAAAAAAATAGGTGTGATTTTGTAAGATCTTTATCTGTGACATGTCCAGAATGTGATCCAACCATAACATTTATGACTAAATTGAGATCTAGAGTATGTCCAAATGATCTGCACACAAGGGCTCAAAAAGCACCCTTATTTAAAATATAAATATATAAATGCCTGACATAAACACTGCAAAAGGAGTGCATTTTTGAAGTATAGTAGACATATATAACTTTAGTGTATTGCAACCAGCTGTGTAGTTTGCGAATAGTGTTGCCAGGCCTGGACTGCAAAGCCTTCCAGTGTCAAGCCCTGTCAATCAGTGAGTGCTGTTACTCACAGGACTTTCATCCTCCACACCAACACAGTGGTCACCTCCTCCAGTCGCTTCAAGCCCATCAAAGGCCAATTTTCCATGATGGCTACCCAGCTGGGAAAGCCAGCAGCCAAGGACATGTGGGAGGCAGGGAAGGCAGAAGAAAACGTAGATGGCCAGAGAGCCATCATTTGAGCACAGAGAGGGTCCTGGATTGTGGCCAGTAAAGGATCTGAAAAAGTTTTGCTTCAACAAAAGGGCCTGGGGGAGTGTGTTACTTCGACAATGTTTTCACTAATGTCATTCAAAAATTGCATCAATGACAAAATCTATTTTGAATAGTTGGTATTAAACAGAAAATATAAAGCTGTAAATAAATCATAGTAGCTTTAAAAAAAAATCCAGTTTGAGCCAGACATTGATTTACATTATTTTTCAGTTTAATGTAAAATTGTAAGGAGACAGCGTCCACTCTCCAGAAGGGGTAAAAATTGGTATCACACCAGAGAGGCCACTCAAGCCATTGGACCTATTTTTCCACAGTCTCCCACTCCCTACCCTTTTTAGATTTTAAACTTCCCTTGCTACCTTTTATTTTATGCTAGTGTAAATGAGTTCCCTTACAAAATCTATAGTGTGTCTTTAAAAAGCAATAACTCTCAAGGCGGTGCAGTGACATTGACCCTTCTAGCAGTGCAGTTCCGGTTCAGCGACCAGGCCTTATGCTCATCAAACACACACAAACACATAGACAACACACACGTCATGTTCTCATATATCCACACATTTACACAGAGCGAGAGAGGGGCCCCAGGTGCTCCAAGAGGAACAGTTAAATTTCATCATTACCCTTTCTTCCACGTGCTGGGGCTTTTTATAGGGCCTTTTTACAGCCCACTCTGAAGGTGCCACTCCGGTCCCGATGGTGCACGGAAGAGAGATAGATAGATGGAGAGGGATGTGGAGAGGGTTAGATGGAAGTGGGAGGGTGGGGGTTAGAAGGGGAACAGTGGAAGAAGGCAGAAGAAGATGTGTTTTACAAAGGTAGGCGGGGAGGTGGGAAAAAAATCATGCATGGACGCTCATGCCTACTGCCAGTCCAACAAGCAAAGCTAGTAGGGCACTGGGGAATGAGAAATAACAGAAATGACAGACAGATAGTAAAAAGAAACAAAGGAAGACAGAGAGAGAAAAGGAGAGGGCCATCAGTTGTCAGCTTGACTGCTGCCTGAAATAAAAACAGTGGCGAGGTTGGTGGATAAGGCAAATGATGAATGAGCTGGGACACTCATCCATCCCACTGAAGGATTTGCAGCCAGGGAGTCGTGTACAGACATATCAGAAAGAAAGGACCGTATGTTTGTGAGTGCTTGGATGTGTCTATGCATCTGTGTGTGCTTACTTTGGAGAGCTGTGTTGTGTTTTTTATGTATCTCAGGACAGTGTGACAGACCAGCGATAAGGGGATAGAACAAGGCATACATAAGATTTTTCTCCAAAATTCTGTGCAAGTACTGAATCTGGGAATGTGCTCAAGGCTGGCAACACTGGCTACTCAGTGCACGTCAGTCTTAACATAGGCATGTTGGACCTGCTCCAGTGGACAAAGAAAAATACCTGTAGCAGGACACAGATGACAGTCACTGAAAGCTGTACATGTATGGTAAGGCTAATACCTAACTCGTTTTAGGTACATCTGTAGCCCTCACTGATATCAGTAGTTGTCAATGATTACCTTAAAAAAAAGTTGTTTAACTGTATAAAGCAGATTACATTATAAACCCTTTGACACTTTTTTCACAAACTAAATCACTGAGGTGCACAAATCCACAGAGAGCTACTTTGCTCTTGACTACAGAGGGGAAGCCTTCAAGGACCGAGCTGCACAACACAATAGCTGTGTCCAAATTCCCGAACAACTCGCTACTTATTGCACAATTACAGTGGTTCAACATTTTTTTAGGTGTCCAAATCTACAATTCAAAATTCCAGTCCGCTAGAAATTTCCCAGAAGTCTGTGAAAAACTAGTGTGCATTGATGCAGAATTAGCAAATATGCACTCACTGGCCACTTCATCTGTCACATGATAGCAACTCCAATACATTTAGACATCTAGACATGATCAAGCCGATCTGCTGCACATCTTCCACAGTCCTACAACATGAGCCATCAATAAATGACACAGAATTTTACAGTTTCACACAAAGAAAAACAAAACAATGTTTCCCAAATTTTTAAACATAATGCAAGTGATTATATTTTTCATGACATGCACATTTTAAAATTTACATGAGGAATAATATCAGTGAAAGATTTTATGGTATTTAGGTGTATTTATTGCGGTCTGTAACTTCATATCTGGTGATAAAAAAGTTGAGGGTCAATTAGTAAAAGGATTTGGAAGCATTTGATGTCAAACAAAGCCAAAGGTGTATCATGACTTGCAAACTTTACTTGCACTTTATAAAATTGAAATTTTTGGGGGGTGGGGGGATGCAATGCCACTTCTAAAAGAAAGCCTGTGCTATGTCCTTATCACCAATACCTTTTACCTTTGTGAAGCAAAGAAATGTTAACTTTTTGCTTGGAGGAGGAAAGTGACTCACAATTCCCATGGCATGGATTAAACTGAGGGTGTAGCATGAACTCTTTTTTTTTTATTCTAACGTTTCTTTAGTTACCATTTCTCCTCTTTTCACCCTACCACAAACTCACCCTCTTCAAATATTCTTTCTGACTCTGCTTACCCCATGCTCAGTGTTGCATATGGATGTCTGCCAACATTGTCAGTGAATAAAAAATATTTAAAGTATAGGAATAGAGACAAAACGTGCTATGTATATAGAGATGTATGTTTTTTTTAAACTGTTCTTATTTGCATGATCAAGGGTCTTTACTGTACAGTGGGCAAAGGTCCAAAATGTGCAAGTAGGTGTTTTGCCCAGGCGTTTTCAGAGGGTCTACCACTGGGAATGTTTGGAATAAGTCAATCATGCTGATTAGGGTTGTTTAAAATATCTAGACCTTGCAGATGTGTCACAACCCTTTTGTTGCAACATTATCCTGCGTTTTATGACGATGGGGAGATATTTGTATTCACACAGTCAGACATGCACACACCAACACACAGGCGACCCCCACCCAACACACACATTTTTAGCCGTGGAAGCATGGCCAGATAAGCAGATTATTTGAAGGAGGCATTATTCACTATATGAATACTATAATTGCTTTCATTATTTGGGGGAATTTCAGTAACACTAAATGAAGCATTCAGTGGCATTTGTTTCCCCAAAGCGGGCTTGAGTTCAGTGCCTTGCTTCCCACACTAGTCCTATGTTTACATGACACATTTTTTGGCCCTTATCTCAAATCGCAGCGTGCTCTGCTTCAGATTTTTTTTAGGTGTTTTTATGGTCATTGGCCAGTTTGAGTGTCTATATAAAATTGCTTGTGAGTGCATGCGTCCTGTTTAATTCTGAGCAGAGGAAAACAGTGGTGGGTGGGGTGAGAAGCAGGTGTGGGTCGTTGTCTGGGAAGGGGGTGGGGGTTGGGGTGCTCTAACGGTTTTTTGAAGGAGATAAATGGCTTACAGATGGCCCAATCAATACATTCAAATGAGACAAGGTCTTGCAATCAACGCTGAGCTATGCTGAGAAAGATGGGCATCAAACATTTCAAGTTATGACAATGCCATTAGACCAGAGAAAAAAAAATCTTTAAAATTTCTTAAAAGAAATAATTCACAGCATTTCATTTACAGAAATTACTAAACATTTTCAAAAATTATAAAGGTCTGAGACTTTATCATGATTTAATAAAATAAGGTCAACAGGGCACCCATATCAATCATAAATTGTTCAGTTTGTTAGAAAAGACTGACAGAAGAATGAATTTTTCTGTAAAACGAATATGGTGTGACTAACATATGGTCACACAGAGAGATGAGAATAAAGGAAAAATAACCAAACTTATTTCAATTATCAATTAATATTGGAGCCTTATCTACCACACAACTTCCTCCCAGTTGGAAATGCCTGTATGGTGGAATTCTTTATTTAGGCCACCTCAACAGTCTCCTTTGTCTGCTCTGTACCACTAGTTCTTACCAGATAACTGAGCCTTTGACCCTTTTTTCAAGAGACACCACCCAGTCTGTAGGAAAAGCTTATATCTATGATCTGGCATGGTCAGTCATAAGCTGTAGTCATAGGTGGTGATAGAAACATACATCAACTGGTAAACTGAGAACCCTACACTCCACTTTAGTTTGAATTTGCATTACTTCAGATACTGATCTAATGTGTTGGTCCGTCTCGTGCTTCATCATTCTCTCACTTGTACACAGAACACTCAGATACCCTTAAAAGTTTACCTGGGGAAGCAAATCCAGAAAATAATTCAAATCCAGAGAATAATGACTCTTTTTATACTGCTGTTGCTCAGTTAAGGACTCAATAAAGCATCATCATCATTCCATCTTCTCCTTAGCTACCCATTCATGCAGACCCCCAAGGGTGTAAAAATCTCACCCTTGTGTGCCGATTTAAAAAGTGTTTTACAGTCGCTGAATCAAAATAAATGAAATTGGATGGACTCCGGATGGTCACAGCATGTGACGTTTTGAATAATACCAGACAGTATGGATGGACATATAGTTGTTATGAAGAATAAAAAAAAGGCAAACTTCGAAATTCATATTTGACCAACTTATTGTGTTCACCTTGAGAAAATTGACGACGATGTGAACTTCCGGTTACACATGACGTGAGTGACATCTTGTTGTCTGCAGCCAGGTTTTCTTGAAAAATACAGCTAAAACGAGACGACAATATTTAAACAAATATTTTTTAAGGGCTTTTCATGTCACCATCACCATCATCTGACACTGCAGTATCACTTGGATGTTGCAGTGTTCTCATTTATGCAGCACCTGCTCCATCTCAAATTCTCTTCTGAGGCTACCTCTGGTGGAGGATAAGACACTGCACAAAATATGACGGCCCTGACAGAGCATGCAGTAGACAGTTGCCTGGGTAGAACGCTGAATCCAATGAAGGTTGAAGGCTGGTGGATTTGGCAAAATATTTTCTCTATGACCTGTGTGTTTCCTTATGTCAGCTTATTGTTAAAAAAAAGTATCTGTGATATGACAACAAACAAACAAACACAGTCTTAGCCTCTGTCAGTCTGCCCCAGGGCAGCTGTGGCTACAACCATAGCTTACCATCACCAAGTATGAATGAGGAGTGAATGAATAATGGCCACAATGTAAGTGCTTTGAGTGTCTTGAAAAAGAGCAGATAAATCCAATCCATTATTATTATTATAGATGCTTTGCCCTCTCATGTGTCGAAGTGTCCTCGGCCAAGAGACTGAACCTCACATTGCTCCTATGGTTACATGTTGGAGCCAGTGTAAATAAGCCGAGCTGCCATCACTGTGCCCATGGGTGAATGGGACTGTGACTGTAAAATTTAAATGATTTTCTATTGTTTACTTTAAGATGCAAAGTGACAGATGAGGACTGATATCATATTACAGATAATAAGATAACACATTAATTTTGTTCAGTTTTATTTATTTAGCCCAATATTACAACATAGAGGTCTCATTGGGCTTCACTAATTGTACAAAACATTAAATCAGTTATTAGATACAATAGCTAATTGTTAAACTAACAGACTAAACTAAAGTCTGCCATTAGACCCTCCTTCTCCGTAAAGATTCCAGTGTAAGAAAAGAAGAAACCTCAGGGATGTCCACATGAAGGAGGGACCCTCTCCCAGGACAAACAGGTGACGTACTAAAACTCTTAGAGAAGAATTAGCTCATCTAACTCTACAACTACATGTTTGAATAGTGCAGTAGACAGGCTTCATCCAGATGGAACTGGGGGCAGCCGCGGGCGAGACGAGCCAAAGGCGAGATCCACGGCCAAGTACAAAAGCACGAGCACAGACGAGCCAACTGGTATCTGGAATCCCTTCTGCTCCCCCAGAGGGGAGTGGAAGACAGGACAACACATGAATGACACTACACCAAACAGAGGCATGGAGAACTAAATGATCAAGAATAGAGGAGAGGAGAAGTAGATGAGAAAAGAGGAGAGAACCCCAGTCACCATACCTTTTCCAGCTTCTAACTTCTAGCAGCCTACTAGCAACAAATTGTTATTGAAATTTAATTCAAACACGTTAATAGTAAGCATGCACTATGGCATATATAGCAGATAGTAATAATCATGACAATAATAGTAAATCTACATTTTGTTTATGAAATCATCTTCTCTCTGCTTTGATCCACGGAGAAATATGTCTACTGGATTGAAGGACAATTGTATTTTCCCCCCAAACATCATTACAGTAGGTGCAGTAGGGGGAGCTGGGAGCTTATTCCATAAAACAGGGGCTTGGTGGCTAAAGGTTCTACCTCCAACTGTACTTTTACAAATTTTAGGAACCACAAGCAGTCCGGCATTTAGTGAGGGAAGTGTACTATTTGGATGGTAAGGCACTATGAGGTCTTTGATATAGGATGGGGTCATACCATGTAAGGCCGATAGGTAAGCAGGAGGATTTTGAACTTGATTCTAGAATAAACTGGGAGCCAGTGAAGTGAAGCTAACATGTGATCTCTTCTGTTAGTTCCTGCTAGCAATCTAGCTGTTGCATTCTTAACAAGCTGAAGACATTTTCAAGGACACGCTGCTAACAAGGAGTTACAGTAATCCAGTCTAGACGTGACAAATGCATGGATGAGTTTTTCAGCATCATTTTTAGATAATATATTTCTGACTTTAGCTATATTGCACAGGTGAAAAAAATGCAGTTTTACACGCTTGAGATATGTGAGCCTACATTGAAAAATCCCGTCAAATAAAACCCCAAGGTTTCTAACTGTGGAATTGGAGGCTATACTTATACAATCCAGGGAGACTTTCTGAGCTGACAGAGCATCTCTGAGGTTTTTAGGACCTAGTGTAATGACCTCAGTTTTTTCTGGGTTCAGGGGAAGGTAATTAATTGTCATCCAGGTCTTGATGTGTCTGATGTATCTGTCTATGCAATTGCTTAGCATTATGTATGCAACAACAATATGTTAGTTAGTACACATCTGCAGCTTTAATAATGTCTGGAGTAATCTTTTACTGGGGTTGTTCGTTCGGAGTTTAGAAGCAAAAGGTAAGTAAGGTTTTACTTAACGTTTTTAGCCTGACCAAACCCTTTATATAAGCTGTATAACCACATATTGACTAAACATTACTAGTTAATAATTATGAAATGATTATTGGAACCCTATTGTAAAGTGTAAACAGTTATCCCTTAACAAACATCCATAAATGTCTGAGAACCTCTGTTGATCAATACATAATGTGTGTGTGGGGGTGGGGGGTGGGGGAGGGGGGCATTCATCTGTTCAAAACGCATTGCCACATGAAAACCTCATCCATGTTTTGCTAGTGCTGGTAACACTCAAGATAAAGGGGAAGAGTTCAGCATGCAGATCAAATGGATATTTACAAGAAGTTGCATGCTGCGTTCATGAGAAATCTGATATAATGCTTTGCCCTCCATTGGAATACCAGATCTGAATAAAAATGTATTTTGAATGGATAATACTTTACCTGTTAGCTAAAATTAAAGTTCCTCTCTAAAAGGAAACTAGAGATTTCAACTTTAAAAAACCAAAGTTTAGACCCACAATGAATGTAATATCATGGAGCGAGAAGTATCAAGAGTTACCAGTTATTGCAATGAATTAGCCTAATGTTTTTCTTTGAGCAGGACAAAGGACAGAGTTGTTTAAAATCACAACATGCGCTATTCTAAGCCGTTGGCTAAATCAAGAGAGAAGGTAAAAAAAAAACCAACAAAAAAAAAACATCAAATGAATTGAATTGCTGCAAAAGAGAAAGATTCTCATAGGAAATATAAAGAGTCTCAGAGTCATCATAACATGAAAATGAAGAAAAGAATTACATCGGTAGATGAAGTTGCCAAATGAGGGAAAACTTTTCCTGGTTATCAGCTAGTTAGGCTTTGTTTTAAATCTACGAAGGTCCAGTAAATCTTTCTGTTCATGTTAAATTACATTCAATTGTAATACCCTTAACTTGTTCTACAATAATAAAAATTACAGTGTTACAGATGCAAAATAGTGTTCAGACAAAATATTACATCAAACAAACAAAAAACAAACAGGTAGTCAGAAGCAGATGAAGGCTATATATTTTTGGGTATGTTGTCCAGTGTAGTATGTGCATTATTACACTGTAAACCCTAACAGTTGTATTAGCTCATAACTATTAAGGTTACACAACTTAAATGTCATTTTGTAGCTGATTCAACTATAAAGTATTAAGCTCTATCAACATTTTTCCAAATTTAACTCAACAGTGCTCAATATTTTAAAGCTTATTTGTATCTAGCACTCAAAAATTTTAAGATCCTGAAGTAGCGTCATGACGTCATCACGTACTGGTGGGAGGGTCTTTCGTCTTCTCAACGTTAGCTCAGGTGGCCATGTTGGATTTGCCGAATGCGAGTATGCGACGGTTGAAATTGAAAATCGAGCATTTTATTTTTCTGCAATACGTTGAGCTTTTGCCCCGCTTCAAGACGTCCCAACCTCATTTTTTTTCCATCCGCCTCATCGCTGATGTTTTCCAAAGTGGCGCCGTCTTGTCTTCAGCCCTGATTTAATTTGGTAAGTATCGTTCACGGTTTACACTACTATTTTGAATGAAATGCTTTACAAATGCTCTTATACTACCGTAAATGTGCTTTACTGTTTAAACATACATACGTGTGTTACGATCGTTTTACAGCTTAATGTAACAATGTACATTAGTTCGTCATAGCAGAGCAGAGACGTATGGCGAGCCAAACCCAAAATGCGTTTCTGGCCGTAAGTTACGACAGTGATGAGTTTTTTCAGAGGTAGAAATGATCTGTTATGCAGCAATCACACTAAACGTGATCTGCGTGTGAAATTCGCGTTGGAGGCCTTTGTTAGTGGCTAAGGTTTGCTGCTGGACACATGTCCAAAAATGTCACTCAAAGCCTCTAACGGTTGTGTGGGAGGAGCTACCGCCAAAAGTTTTAAGTCTGGTGGCTACATGGAAGCATTGGGTTTTGAATGCAGCTTTAAGCTTTTTTAAATCATTGAACTCTATTATAAGAACGTTTTTTGTAAAAATAAATTAATCAACGTGTTCCTGTTGTGTTCAGGTACCAAACTACAAGAGTTAGTGTTTCACCTCCAGGCAGACGCCAAGGCCAGCGAGGTAACTTGTCTCCTGATCAGTTATTTGTCTAGAGCTATTAGGAAAACAAAAAATGCAATAGTTTGTGTAGTGCAATAAATGTTTTGATCAGAATATAATTGAAACATTTTTCTTTAACATTGAAAAATCTCTTTTGGACTTTTTCAGATACTGAACTTCAGAGAGTTCACCAGAAAGTCACCATTTCACCAGAAAAGAGCCGTCCAGTGGGTGAGTTTATACTTATTTAATATATTCATCCTGAACTATTACCATTATTAGATTGATATGGCAGCATGGAAACATTTATGCACATTTTAACTAGCCAAATAGAAATAGAGTTAAAATTATTTACAATTGAACCAAACATATTTAGATTGCAGGCTGAAGGTGGCACAATGGAATGGAGGTGCAGGTTGTGTTCTGCTACTTGAGCACTATGCAGTACTACATATAATACTGCAGTACTACATAGCCACTATTCCAAGGTGTTTCCACTGCCATGTACGTGGAGACACTTTGGAATACAATAATGTTGCATTAGCACCATTCCATCATTTGAAACCATGAAAACCCATCTGTCAAGATCTAAAATGGATTTATATAGAGCAGATGCAGTCAGAGGAAATTGTGCAGTTTTTACATGTTTGTGGAACTTAAAGCTGCCTTTTTCTGAGACTAAGTCCACCAAATCAGACAGGAACTGGCCAGCTTGGTTAGGATTTATGACCTCCAGGTGAATTTCTAATGAGCATAATTCAAAAACGGATAACAAATCATTTGCAAACAGCAGTGAGAAGCCATGGTGTAACTTGCCTTAAAAATGACTTTGGGTCTTTGACCTGAAGTGGATCATGCCATAAACACTGCACTGTCCTCTTACTAGAAATAGACATCTAGAAAAGGTATCATTTTATTATTTCTTAAAGTTCCTTAAGTAAATATTGGAAGTATTGGCTCTGCGTTTTCTTCAATGGTAATGGATATTTCTTTTTATTCTTTTAGGACCAGCATGATGTGAACATGAGACGGGCATGTGTCCTCCTTGCACTTCCTGTTTATCTGCATGAAGATGCCTCCAACTTCTTCAAGACCTGTACTGTAAGTGCACACGACTCCCTGTTAATGTTTTTCTCTAGTCCTTTAATATTGATTGAGATTTTATCGAGTGACATAATAAATAGGCAATTGTTTGTAGTTTGTAAACTGAGTAATATTTTTAAATGGTTTTAAGAATGAGACGGAAGATGAAAGGCGAACATCAGGGACTGCTGATTGGAGGGAGCGGGAACCTTTTGGTTTACCTTTTCTGCTCCTGATCCATCATTATATGAATAAAGAAAAATGAAGCTTTAGTCTTAAATTATTTTATAAAAGTCCTCACTTTTCAGAAAAATGCTAAAGAACTTTTTAAAAACACAATTTTAATTGGAGTTGGTCCTTAAAGCATCACAGCCAGTTGATTAAAAGCTAACAGAATGTTAGCATGAAAAGATTCACATTGACACGTGGCAGGAATGTCAGTTTTGGACATTAGTGAGATGAATATCTTTGAGGGTCTGAACTCATCTGTGTTTTTTGTTTTGTATTTTCCAGAATACCAGACCTCACAGACACTGCTGTGGTTCTCCTCTCAGTTGTCGTGGTGACGCTCCTGATGCTGCCGTCAATGGTCCCACAGATCTGGCTGACTAATCTCTTCTACTCTTCGGGGACATCTATGCTCTGGACCTACAGCACCCCAAAAAACTTGAACTTGCCTTCACAGTTATTCAGAACGCTGTCATGATCTGTGAGGACAGCAAACCACTGAAAGGACATTTATTGACGCTGAAGAATGCTTCGTTGAGTGAGTCTCCCAGAATGGACTATTTGTTGGTTTAAGTGTTATGCTACTAATGTGTTTTGTTGTGATCATTTGCTTTTTCTGCCGTACAATACAAAACCAACACTTTTTGTCAATATGTTGTGTTGCACTCTTATAATGCAGTTTTATTTCACTGATTGTTTCTTCATTCTCTTGATATTTGTGCTGTTTTTTTTTAAAAAGAGCAATTAAAAAAAGTGTATTAAGCAATCGCTATTGTGTGGCTTTCATGTTTGTTGGTTTTTATCAATGTTAGCTTTTAAATCTTGTAGTGGGGCAGTATCAATACCTCTGTTTAGAATACATTTCAAGTAGAAACATTTTAAGCTGAAGAATTTTAAATATTTTCAATGCTACACATTTAATGAGTTAGAGAATTTATAAAACATTTGAGTGAATTTGACATATTTTATGAGTTGAGTAGTATTATAAAAAATATAGTTAGTTAAAGTGTTTTTTTTAGTTGGAAAAAACTAAAAACTTTGAGTAAATAATCACTCTTTTGTAAGTTGAGGAATCTTAATATTTAAAATATGAAATAATACAAATTTAAGCCAACTGACAATATAAATTTTAATAAATGTTAACTTAAAAGTTTTAATAATATAACTTAAAAACTATTGTGTAATCTGTTACAAAACAATTTTTAAGTTCTGTCAACTCGTTAGGGTTTACAGTGTAACATAAGATATGGAGTGTAATTATAACACTTTGAGATACCACTCCTGCACTGTCTGTGGTTTAAAAATGAGATTGGACTTAAGGTGTATTCAGACTGGTCACATTTGGTTTGCTTAATGTGAACCAGAGTTCCTTTTCCTCAATAATCCAGAACAAATTTTCAGTCTGAATACACCCAAGCAGACCCGGTTCCGGGACCAGGAGTCGCTCTTTGACCCATCTTTGGAGCTTCGGTTTCGCTCTAAGATTCCTCAGTCGAAATACAATCCGTCTTCGGAGTGGAACAACTGAACCAAAACGGCCACCGGTGGTCATGTGGCGTAAACAGAGTGGGAGTGAGCTGCGGACAAATAACGATTGTCATGTTACCAAAGAGGAAAAGGAAAAACAGTCCAGCTGTTGACTTGTCAGAACGTTTATTTAAACACAGCTGAAAACGCTTCTTACATGCTTTTCTGTGTCTTGTTACGGGCACGCGCCCCTGATGTCAACCTAAAAGCAGGCTTGTAGTTTCTTTAACAGAATTCTNGCACGCGCCCCTGATGTCAACCTAAAAGCAGGCTTGTAGTTTCTTTAACAGAATTCTCTTTATACAATGGCACAACACCAAACGATGAGACACAGCAACTCATTGAAATGTGGTCAGATGAATGCAGACTGATTAACATTTTTGTAACACGATCCACATTGATTCTCACTGTTTTCTCTGCATTGTATGTCATAAACACGTAGCAGTGTACTTTCTTAGTCGTATTCTTGTCAGTAACCGTGCTGCAGGATGACTATACTGGATCAAAAATGTGAGTAAAAAACGTGTTGAGCCTGACGTTGATAACTTGTGAGTGGTAAGGTGTAAAGTTTGACTGAACTAAAAGCGCAGGACTTCCATAATTTTGCCTTTTTTTGTTGTGCTCCGCCCACAAAATTCCTGACCAATGATGGAAAAGATCTTTAATCACATAGTTGAATAAAATGCGTGAAATGCTTTGGTTTGTGATTGCTTATAGTGATGGTGATTAAGTAAGGCTAATTTACCAATGTGATGCTTTTTTAAAGGAATAAATGTTTGTGGAAAACTCCAAATATTATATAATGATTAGCAGAGTTGATCAGACATTTAGTTAGTGTTCGCTAAGAGATAATTGTTCAGACTTTACAATAATGAACTTTTTGCAAGGCTAATGTCAGATGAATGGTTGATGCTGTGTGTTGCCCATATGCTACACTTTAGTTCAGGGGTTGGCAACCAGGGACACGCATAACACAGTTGGCATGTGGAGGGAAAGACAGTGGCACATGGAGGTGTGACAACAATAAGCACATGACCTGTCGTCTGCTCATATTTTTCAGACTAGAAAAAAAATAATCGTGTTTTTAGTGACAAATCCTTTCTCAAAATTAGCTATTTCTCCTCCATGGCGTCATAAGGAAAGGGTTCATTTGCGCAGCGCTGTTACTGTGACTCCACCCACCTGTATACAGGGTTCCTGCGGGGTCTTAAAAAGTCTTAAAAGCTTTGAATTTGAATATTTGGAAATGAGACCTTGAAAAGCATTTCAAAAGTCTTACATTTTGATATCTTGGTCTTAAAACTTAAAACTTTGTCCGTATGACTTTTCTGGTCTAAAGTCTAACCACAATTATGCAAGTGAAGCGTGTCATGCCCCATTACGCCAGATCCCAAATGCTGATCAAAATTAAAGGAGAAAAAATAAGACAGAGATGAAAAAATAACCACTTAGTTGTGAACAGGGCTGAAAGTAAGCAGGTCCGGTCCAGTACTGTGCACTGAAATAAGACCTGGCAAAGGGACGCACGGGTGTGTGTTTGTGAAGCAGGCAGCACCTTGTCTCATCAGTTTAGCGTCTTTGTGGTTGAAGTGTCTTATGACTACAAAATGTGATTTACGTCCCTCTCTCCCCTCACCTTATTTGCTAATTCTGTCGCTTCCCTAAGCAAACACACTAAGCATGAGCATCTTACAGCTGGGTTATGTTGGATTTGTAACATGTCTAGGGACGTTTGGTTTATTCACAGTCAAGTTTGCATATTTCTGTGCAAGTTGGAGGTTGGTTAGTCTGCAACGGGACAAGAAAAGCAACAGATGATTCCTACAGTTTTCTGAAAACTATTGTGATTGATAGCTCAAGATAAAACCGAGTGCAATGGTAGAAGTAAAACATGCAGCAAAGAAAATTACTTTATGTTTGAAAAAAAACAATGTTTACAAGGAGGATTGCAAGTGAGGATGAAGATGTACAAGCTAAAATTAGAGAAAAAGAAAATAAAGTAAGTGCAGTGTTTCCATTTAGCAAGTCCTTTAGTACAATAATTAATTCAAATATTTTTAACACAAAGCCCGATTTACATTTTTATTTACAGTCAAGATTTATTCTCAACTGCATTTCTTTACATTAGTGATGTAAAGATTCAATTTAACAACATTTGAATTCATTTCATACTTTGTGGTCGCTGATCCGATTTATAGTCGATATTGGTTCATTTTAAACACTTCGATTGAATCTAATTCACTGACCTCAAATAGATCCAGGACATCTTTAGCCAGAACTTCAACCAGTGTGAGTCAGAGAGAAATACCTGGGTATTGAACAGTGCAGGTGAGGTTTTCCTGATTCCTTGTATCTTTTGCAAGATAATCAAGTGTATGGTAGCGATTGTGTAGCAAAGTCAAACTAGAAATGCTTTTTCATTTTCAAAATGAAGCTGCATTTTTTGACTCAAAAATAATTAAAATTAAAATGAAAATGGTATTTGACATTTAATTTCCTGGACATTGTAACTGCAAATGCAATCCCCTCTTTGCATTTTCGTTTTAATTATGACACAGAATTAGCGGTTTTAAAAAAATGAAAAAGCATTATGAAATATTATTGCTTTTTCATTTTAATTTTGAGTCATTTGATGCAGTTACATTTTGAAAATTAAAAATTATTTCTGTTAATCCATTTTAATTGTCAAATTAGACATTTCTAAATGAATTATGCTACACATTTACCAGAGAACGTCTTGAAAATGAAACGTCAAAACCATTTTCATTTTAATTTTAATTAAGTGACAGAATAAGCTGTATTGAGGAAGGAAATGAAAAATCATTTTGGTGGATTGCTTTTTCATTTTATTTTTGAGTCAAAAAATGCAGCTTCATTTTGAAAATGAAAAAGCATTTCTGGTTTTGACTTTCCTTTTATTTATGCTACAGAATCGCTTCCATACAAGTGTAAATTAAATATGTGTACAAATAAACAAGAATCAATGTAGGTTAAAATAACTTTTAAAGAGTAATTGAGTACTTTATTTATTGGAGCCCAAGTAATTAAATTACTCAATCTATTCCCCAATTTAAAAAGTAATTCACTATTCATTACTTTTTTTCCATTCACATACAAATCCTAAAGGGAATAAAGCTAGCACTAAGAGGATACCAAAAAAATAGAAAGAGAAAGGCTACACAAGGGCAATCAGGTTTTTTAGCACCCCCTCATTAATTTCACCACATGAATATTACAAATATGTATATATACAGTATATGTATTACATTACATAGTAGCCCAGTGTACAGACAGGTTGCTCATGGACACTAGGGCAGTGGAAAGGAGTTTATCTTTAGGACAAAACTTGAACTTAACTGAAATATTTCTGCCTTTGTTTTCAACACATTGGAAATAACCTGAACATCTCTAGTTGCCGAATGTCCCTATGTCTTCATCTTTGTCCATATTTACACTCTCTTCATCTTTGACCAATCCCCAACTCTGCAATAGCGCATGTGTCAGTAACTTTTGAAGAAAAATCTGTTTTGTTTCATTTAACTAAGAGACAATGTCAGAGCGAACTAGACAATGTTATGATTGGTTACCTATGATATCACTGCCCCAAAATTTGAATAATGAAGTAATGATGGTTTCTGTAGTCTGGCAATTGTATTTTCTTAAGTTACTCTCTTACTGACAAGTCATTGTTCTGAAATTCAAGGATTTCTTGTTCTTCTTCCTCCATAGGGTTGGGAATTTTGCTGTGAAATTGGTCTCCATTTTTCATATGCAAGGTCTTAAAATTTCTTTAAAAATCTGAAATTTATCTTGAAGTAACGTAGTAACCCTGTATATAAATACTGCCATTTATTGTCAATAAAACTTTATAGTTCCCCACATTGTACATTACTTTCCACATCAGGCTTCATGAACAGACGATAAATCGATAAAATAAATGCACACTTTGCACAATGCGCAAGATTTTGGGAAGGGGGTTAAGTGAAAAGGAATATTTCATACGCACAGCGTGTTTTATAAATGTGTGCGTCGCTGACAATAACAGGTAATTAAACAAATGTTTAAGGCAGAAAAAACAACAATAAAAGAATAAAGAAAAGAAACACACAAAAAGAGGGGGATGCCAGCTCAGTCTAGCCAGTGCTTATTAATGATGGCATTGGTGAGGGTGAAGGGATTCCCCTGAGGTGCAAACGTGGCTTCCTTGTCTGGAGATAACATCCTTGCTGAAGCTCCTCAGGAGAAGCACAAAAATTCAAGCAGACATTTTCCAGGTATTTTATCACTCCCTATCAGATCCTGTTCTCCCTTATCACATTCTACACACACTTTAACATGGATACCAGTTCTGGACACATTTCTCACAATCAAATAAATGTGCGTGTGAATGTATGAGTGAGAGAAAGAGACAAATTTCCATTTATTTCTTGAGAGGAAAAGAGAAGTAAGTAATTTCTTTGTTGATAAATTCTTTGTTCTATTTGCATTACACAATAAATTGATTTTAAAAACTATTGCAAGATATTTCCAACAACAGGCCAAATGTATTGAAATCTACATAGACTAAGAAGTATTGTATAAATTGTTGTTGTTTGGGAAATATCTTATCACAAAAACAAATTTTTAATAATAATAACAATAATAACAACAACAGGTAACACCAGTGGAACATCAATCTCTAGTAACATTTTCTGCCAATGAATGTTGTGAGTACTATACTGTTGCAATAAATCCATATTTTAAGCAGGACTCCTGGTGGCCTACCGTTGATTTTTTTGTCTTGAAGCCCGTTCTTCCATCTGTTCTTCTGTCCCTGCACTAATCCCTTATCTATTTGCAAGGAAATGTTCCACATACAACTTTTCTTGCGTACCACGTTGCCGAACTACTTTTAGCGCTCAAGTGACAAAGAGCGGGTCACGGGCGCCCCAGAGGAGCTGAAGGGACCCCCAGACATTCCCGGGGCAGCCGAAAGAGTCTCTCCAGCGTGTCCTTGCACACGGTTATTTAGAAAAAAAAAATCTTTTAAAATAAAAGATTGTCGAAACATAGAAGAAGAAAAAAAAGAACCAGGCATAACCATAATTAATTATTTCTTCTGCTGCCTGGTGCCAATTGATCCACGGACCGGTACTGGTCCGCGGCCCAGTGGTTGGAGACCACTGTTCTAGGCCATACACTTCCCAATCCACCAGATATTGAAGTCGACCTCCCCGGTGCCGGGAAATTTAGGATCTCCCTGACAAGATAGCCCGCCTTGCCATCCACCATCAAGGGAGGCACACCGACGTCAGAGAGCTCAGACCATGATCCCCCATCTGGAGGTCCACTGGCGGGCTTCAGCAAAGAGACCTGTCTGATGTTTGATGATCTGGAAAGGACCCACGTAACTGAGTTTCTTGCAGGGGAGCCATAGCTGGAGGTTTCTGATGGAAAGCCAGACCCACTGACCGGGAATCATATTGGGACCTTCCCGTCTGCGCCAGACGGCCTGCTCTTGGGTCCGGTGGACGGCTTGCCGAAGCTGTACATGAGCCGCCTCCCACGTCTCCTCACAGCGGCGTAACTACTCCTCCACTGCTGGTAGCTCTGTGGGTTCTCCTGATGAGGGAAAGAATGGGGTCTGAAACCCCAGCACACATTAAAAGGGTGTAAGTTCAGTGGACGCCTTCTTCATAGTTCTGGGCTTATACAGTGCAGACTAGGAGTCTGATGTAGACTACAGGAGGAACCAAGTGATCTCCTGGTTCAGGCGCTCCACTTGTCCATTGGACTGAGGGTGGTAGCCGGAGGTGAGACTCACGTTGATGCCCATTTCCCGCCACACTTGCGAGGTTAACTGGGTCCCACAGTCCAACACTATGTCCTCCAAGAGACTGTAGTGCTGGAACATGTGAGTGATGATCTACTGTTTCTAGAAAACAATCAGTCACTGAGAGGAAGGTGGTGTTACCTTGAACGAGGAAGATCAGTGATGAAGTTCACCGCGATGTCTGACCAGGGGCGCTGTGGTATGGGCAGTGGTTGTAGGAGGTCGGCCGGGAGTTGTCGAGGTGACTTACCCATTTGGCAGAATGCACATTGGGTCACCTACTGCTATACATCGGCCTGCAGCATGTGCCACCAGAAAGAGTTTGTAGTTAGGGATTGTGTGACAACCATCCCTGGGTGTCCGGCTGCAGGCAAGTTGTGCATAAGGTGGAGAACCCGGTTTCAATGGGACAGGGGGAAGTATATCCAATCATCAATCCTGATGATTATGTCATTGTGTCATTTGTTATAATATTTTACTGAATTTTGCTATCAGTGCATATGACAAGGAATATGCATTTCTTATTTATCTTGATATAATAATAAATAAATAAACATTACAGTGAGGCTAATACGTATTTCAGCATCCAGTGATTTTGTATGTGTTCCCTCTTAGAAATCATGGAGGGGTCTGACACTTTCATCTTAAGTCCATGTCCACAGTGAGACATAATTCTAAAAAGAAATCTGTAAATCCTATTGCATGATTCATTAATACATTTTCTAAATCCGATTTTGTCCCTTTTGGGTTTTCGGGGCTGCCAGAGCCTCTCTTTGCCACTTGTGGGTGATGGCAGGGTGCACCCTGGACAGGTCGCCAGTCTGACGCAGGGCCACAATCACACACCCATGCACTCTCACATTCACACCTATGGACAATATTGTCATGTCTCGTCAAGCTTCCTGTTGTCTCGTGTGGGGTTTCCTGTTTTGTTTTGAAAGTCTAACCTACCTCTCGTTCCAGACCTTGCCCTTCCTGCTGTGTCTGCTCCCCACACCTGAGTCTGCCTCATCATCCCTGATCTTTCACACATGTGCTTTCACCTGCCAAAGCAAGCTCTTCTCTTGTGTCCAAGAAATTAAAACCTTAAGCTCTGCATCTGAGTCCAGTTCTGTGTTCTACCTTGTCAAATATAGAGTGATCAATTAACCTATGAAGCATGTTTTTGGACGGTGGGAGGAAGAGAAAGTCCCCAGAGAAAACCCACGCATGTATAATAAAACTGCATGATTAATTTAAAAATAATTTATTTGTATGCTACTGCTGCAAATAAGTATCTGAACGCCTGAGCGTATCATTGTTCATATTTGGTACAGCAGCCTAGCAGCTGAAGGTCGTGTCACACTGCTGCTGTACATTTTGCAAAACTGTACAGCAAGGAAAACTGGTCATAGGTGACTATAGGTGGAAAAAAGTGAGAAAGGTTGTGGTTCTCAAAGTGAAATTTTCACAGATGTGTGATGTTCATATAGAGCACTTAGCAAAAATACTATTGTGTCAGCAACATGGTCAGCACCCACTGCAGGCCCTTGCAGAGTTTGCTTTAACTAAACTATCAGTTTTCCCTGGTTCGCACCAGTTCAAGATCAGCGCTAGCTGGGGTGGGGACCCCCGAGGAGATAGGGGACCCCCCGGCAGAGGCCACAGCTGGGGTGATTGGAGGGAAGGACCAGGCGTGCGTCCATTGTTGGAGTCACGCCCACCGTCCCCAGCCGGCTTCCATGCTGTTTTGGACACCGCCCCCTGAGAGACGAGACCGATGCTGGGGGTTCAGCCGATTTATAGACCTATGACACAATCCGCCAATCTTGCATGAACCATGCTTGATTATTGCACTGTTTGCATGCATTTAATTAGTTATTCGTACGTCAATTACGTAATTGGAAGGGGATGTGTGTGCCGTATACATTGAAACAAAAGATTTACATTGGTTATATGTGCGTGAAAAGTCCATTAGACATCCATGGATAAGCCACAAAGTTGTTTGTGCATATTGGAAAAATCATGCACAATTGCTTATGATGCACGGAATAATTGCGAATAAACTACGCAAAATATGCATGAACTGCGTAATTCTCAACCAACCAAAAATGTTTAAAAGCTCAAAACCAAATTCATGTAAAGCACATGTCCGCTGAGCCCGTCAACGGACATCTGCACACATCGACGAATGACATATGCAAGAAATGTGCACAAATTTACATAGATCACACATGTATCATAAAAGACAATACTTAGATTGCACATAGCGGCACTGTGACACGGCCTTGACCTAGAAACGGAATAGAGGAATATGACTGTTTAATTACAGTATACCAAGTGGCCAGGCGGGTGCTGACCATGATGCTGTTGCGATTTCTGCTCAATGCTTTGAATGTCAACTTAAATACATTCGATTAACCACAGGTTTAAGTGTTTTTTGCGTGGTTTATTCGTACTTGGTTTTAGCATGGTTCATTCATGATAACTTCCCTTCACCCAACAGTAGCTATGTTGACTCCAGAAGTTCTGTTACCCTTAAAAGGATTAAGCTGGTTCTGAAGATGGTTGGAATTCATTATCATGTCAGGTTTGCTTTTACTCACTCTGTTTAGGTCCTTTGACATGAAGTTTAGAAATTTACTGATCTCTTCTTATTTTGTAACATTTGGTGTCATTTTGAAATCTCTGACCTTATCGTGATGTGCAGCAGAGTGGCTGACAGTGGAAAACACTAGCCGCGGTTACATGGGCAGAATATCTTGATCGGATCAGTGGTCGGGTTAAAATTCACCCGTGCACATGGGCACAGAAAACCTTTTTCCGATTAGAACAAACGTTCCCATGGCTCACACTCTCGTTCGGAATGAATCATCTGGGCATGCGCAGTAGTGTAAAATCACCCGTATCCGGAAATAGGTCCCGTTGTAAACAAACAACTGCCAGACATTTATGCAGCAGCTCGGTAACATACGAGACGATCTTCCAAACGTGCTTTTATTAATGTTATGAATATTATGAAGTGCCTGTTCGCTCATCGTTATATTTAATCTGTGTGGTCAGTGCTTTTTTGTGGAAAAATTAAGATGGACGAAAGCTTGGACAGACTAACACGGGCTAACATCATTAGCCTGATGGATGGACACAAAGTCCAGGACCGTGCGAGAAACGCAGCAATCTGCAGCTTTCTAAGGACTGAGCTACATTTATTTCTGCTCTGAAAAATTTAAAACAGACCGCCCCAAAGCCACTCTGTGAGCTAGCGGCCCGAGCTCTGTTCCAACACGGTTCTGCAGCCGCTAACCCAGGGTGGCGGGGCGGCTCGCAGTCTGGATTTTCCCACACATAACAAAACAACAAAACACGAAAAAAAGCCCCCTGGACACAAAATTATTAATCCAGCTGCTCTGTTCACTCGGGTGCCAGTGGACCGATTGAGCGTCGGGGGGCATGAAGCGCCCCTCCCCCGAATCTCCCCCGTGAGGGGTTTAAGAGAGGGGAGAGCCAGCGAGGCGAGAGCGGAGGAACGGCGCTTTTCACGGGGCGTCCGCAGAGCCAAACACCATCTATGCATGACGTAACCCAGAGCAGTAGTGACACACGATCGGAATGACCGTTTACATGCTCCACGATCGGATAAACGATCGGTATAACCCACCTATCTCGATCGGAAAGAAATTCTGATCCGAACGAGTCTGATCGGGGCAGACTATTCCGGACGGCGCGTTTACATGACGCATTTTCTTTCCGATCAGGCGTTCTTTCCGATTACTTTTGCCCATGTAAACGCGGCTACTGTCTCTAGTTTTAACCATGTTCAGGGAAAACACTGAATATGAATGTAGAAATACTTTAAATAAAAGGGAAGAGTGAACAGAATAATTTAAAGAACAAAAAATATTTCATATATCAAGGGTCTCTATTCCCATTATCTATGCTCACATATACAAAGAAAAACCATATACACCCTGACTTCAAACATAGCCTGAGAGAGGGTTAAAAATTACAGTAGTTCAAGAGGGAAATCAGTGTCCATTTGTCTTTGGGATAATAAGAGAGCGGCTGCATTAGAGACAAATAGCACCCACTTCTATTTCCTTTATCACTGTCAGGCCAATTAATAGGCCAAGGATCTCGAGTCACCAGAGATAAGCAACACATACACAAGCACAAAGGGGCTTTCCAACAGCTGACCTTGTCTGTTCCCTCCAGCACAAAAAGACCCCAGAGATGGATACCTCTTTAGAGGACTGTGGCTGCTAGGAATGACATCACAGCTGTCATCTCTCAGACACACTTTCACGCAAATTTACAAAAATATACTGCAAGGACTATTTAACTGTGAGGGCAAAAATTGCTTTTTGGGAGTTAAAGTTTTTTCCAACTGGAATTTATCTTTTAACAAGTCGCAGACCCACAGGGAAGCCACTGCGCTCTGAATCGAGTAATCAAGATAAACTCCAGATTTCATGGCACAGAATTTTCAGTATGTAAATCTTGATATCTCCCACTCACCTGAAGAATATGCGAGGCTCACGGTGGGAGGGAAATCCTTCATTGATCATGAATGTGTTCCTGTTATTATGACCTATTGGTCCTCAAAGAGGGCAAAACCGAAAAGCACACTTAATTATTTTGCCATGACAGCAATTGGCTTTTGCCTCAGCATGAAATGCTTTCTATTAGTTTAAAGTATGCCATCTAATTTCTTTGGCCTCAAAAGTGACCTACATGCTCACAATAACATCAAATGACTGCTCTTACAGGTGGATATGGCCACAGCGATGGACAACTCCAGGCCTTGAGGGTCGTATTGGAAAGCTTCATTGTCATTAAGATTCAGCTCCCGCAGCTGGAGTGAAGCTCACTGTACTGGGAGAGTCTCTGAATGATCTCAGTAGCCCACACATGGAGTCGCGATTACCGATGCTTTTGTGGAGTTTTTAAAATAAATAAATCTGGTCTTTAAACATCCTCCACGTCTTCCAGGCATTTTGAATGAGATAGACAGACAGGTACTGCTCCATCAGGATAAATTCATCTGGCAGCAGCTCTGTCAGCCTGTGGTTTGTGACTACTCTCCAGCTTGCTGATGGTGGATGAGGGACACCTGTGTGGGAGGGCTTGGTTGCACACAGAGCAGGGAGGTTGTTTTTTTTTTATATAGGAAATCAGTGTGGTCGGAGAGTTGGACGGTCAGAGTGGTGGTTCCTGACGCTTGGGTGCGGTCTAGCAAGGTGGAAGCAGGAGGAGAGCCTGAAGTCAGGGCCAATCAATGACGCTTGGAGACAACAGAGCACAACCCACAGCCATAGCGGGTCCTTGTTGGACCCCGAACCAGTAAAACTCACTTGGAGGCAGATCTGTGGAGGAAGGGAGAGGCAGCGTATCCCCAGGATGAGTAACTCGTATACTACAGTTGGAGACGCAGAAGGGTGAATGGGTTTCACCCCTCCCAAAGTTAAGTGTGCCAGCTTTATCCCAAGATTATTATCAGCAGCCTGTAGCTCAGTCACCAGTTGTTTTATAGAAATTGACTGTTATCCTTTTTCCTTTTTTTTTTTTTCCAACATTTCATAGGTGAAGGCTTCCGCTGTATCTGGGATGACTGGTAAACTCCCCAGCGGATCCCTACATTTTTGTAGTTCTGGGGCTTCATCCTCATCCCTCTGACAGCTCCTCTTACGGGCATCTGGGACGTCAAGTTTACAAACACATTTTTGTACAGGGGACGAGCAAAAGAGAGGTGGCCAACACAAACATGATGCGCAAATCGCGTTTGCTGTGAATGCAGCTTAAGAGTGTAGTGGATGTGACTTGACCTGCATCAAGAATGAGTTGGAGAATCCAGTAATTTAATTCAGAATCAAGTTATAAATACAACGGAAAAAAGGTAGGTTGTGGGTTTTTTCTCTGTGACCCGGTGCCAGCCATCTCACGGACCAGTACCAGCCCACACCCCGGTGTTTTTCAAGGAAGAAGAGGTTTTCATCACTGTTGAAATGATGGAAATTAAGCTTTTTTGAGTTCGGCTTTATGTACTCCAATATATACAACATTTTGCAGGAGTTACATTTTTTTTTAATCCTACACCAATCCTACACCATATCCTTATATATATATATAGTCAATAGAACAATTATGAGCTTGATATTCAATTAATGAAGATTAACTTGGTACCCACCAAAGTGAACAGAAGTTTCTTCTGTTTTACAAGGGAAAGGTATGGTTCTGTGAAGGGTAGGAATTATGCCAAGATGAGTTGAGCCTAATGCATGGTAATTATTTAACAGGAAATACTTACACAACGATTAGCATATTTCCAAGACGAGTCACGTAGAAAAAGAGCAGAAAAGAGGATTGAACAGGAAGACGAGGGCCCCCTGATAAGGATTTCACTTTCTCCCTTCCTCTGACAAGGCGTTGTAGCAGACTTTGCACAGGCAAACAGTTTTTGCATACGTTCCTTTTTTGATAAGCATCTATTCAGGCCATGGCAATGCCAAAGTCTGATGCACCTGGAATAGCACACGAGTGCACATGCTGCCAAACACAAAGTTTTACTAATTTAGTGTTTCAAGAAAGTGAATAAATGAAAGCAGATTATAGAGCTGATTTATAAAATGAAAACAGAGAAAGCAAATGCTAGATAATGTTCCTCTTTGCACAACACGTGTGAACATTTACTACAACACTCGATACAGACAAGGCAATCCATTCCAGTGTGTTTGTGAGGCGGTGTAGTACATACATCTTACTGTCTGCCTCTGTGTCCTATCGGCTTTGCGCTGCCAATAATTTCACTGAGAAGAGTATATCTAACAAATGCACATTGGCCACGAGCATAGATTCTCCTTATGCACACAACCTCGTAGAGGAGGGCTTTCCTGAACTTACACAGCATTTATGTTTTAATGTTTACAATGTTTATTTCATACTTAAGCTCTGTTTCATTTATAGAATACAACTAAACCTTGTGTGACATTTGGGATTTAAGGTTTCAAAGAAGCAGTTATTTGGGCCAAAAATGTTTGTTTCAATTTTCTCCTAAGATAATCTTTTTTCTTTCCATTTTGCTTTTTCAAACACTAATGTTTGTGTTTAATTTATTTTCCATCTTTATGAAGACAACTTGGGCACAGGCAATGTAAAAATTATTTTTCTAATATTACTTAACAAAACACTAGGGAATACTAACAAGACATATTCTGTTGAAATCAAAGTAAAATTAAAGCCGCAAGTGGCGTTGTATAGCAGCAGACGGAACCCGCCTTCCATGCCCAATGCACCACCGCCGCCCTCACCGCCCACATAGCCCACACAGCCCTCCTTTGATTAAAGCTAGTCAAAGCTGCATTTGCTAACTATGCTAGCTATGCTAATGTGGCTAAAAGTGCTAGCATAGCAATCAGCATCATCAACTGAGTCAGAAAAACACATTCCTCCATTGGTGAGAGCTATGTCATAAGTTGATAAAAAATCCACTTTTTTCAAAATGGCGGCTTTTCTGTTGATTTGATCTCCATAGCAACCATTGTATGTTTTGTTTGCCTCGGGAGGACAAACGGATTGACGTCAGTTTAGGACGAATCGGCAAAAGTAAACTTTTTGTTGTCCTTAGTAACACTGGTTTCATGCTAACCACGCCCACATTCCTTATATGTCCATGTCCAGTGTTTTCCATTATTTTCAGTTCCCGACATGGATGCATGCATTCAATTTTCACTGAATTGTATTGAAAGGCATGGGAGTTATAACAGTGCACCACTTTGCTAGTTCGCCACGCGCACGCCGTTCAAAATCTACAACTTCTAATTCGAACATTTTTTTCCACAGTAGCTTACCATTGATGCCCAAAAATTTCAAGACGATAGATGTAAATTGCAACGACAAGTTTACGTTTGAATCCGGTGATAAAGGTAATTTTTAAAGAAAATCCAAGATGGCGGCCTTTTCCCGAGGTCAAAGGTCGACGAAACTCTAGAGGTGATTGTAGACTTAAACTAGGGACAAGCGAGTCAAATTTCATGAAAATCGCTTGAAAAAAAGTTCCTTTTTCCATATTGTGTAAAAATGCGAAAATCTCAAAATGGCAGATTTTGGCACAAAATGGCCGCCAAACCATAAGTCTTGTCACCTACACGTAATGATTTCAAAAGTTTGTTTGGATATACCGGAAAAAGTTGTCTGGGTTTTGTTAGCCGATTCTTTAAAAAAAATCCAGATTTTCTTTTTTTGCCGAGTCGGCACATGTTTTTTGCGACGGTTTTCTGCTTACCACGCCCACATTCCTTTATCAATCTCGTCGTGCGTGACATCGTTTTGTTCAGAGTGGGCCAGGGAATCGCATATTTCCTCTTCACGACATTCCGATAAAAAATGTGCAAGCTAGTTAAGATGGCAACGGTTGCGAATCCGCCACGCGCACGCCGTTCAAAATCTATAACTTCTAATTCCAACATTTTGTCCACATCACCTTGCTATGGATGCGTGAGAAGTTACGAGACAATGGCAAAAAATCCCTAGGACGAGTTTTTGTTTGTATGTGGCTCTAAAGGTGCTTTTTTTTAAAAATGCAGGATGGCGGCCTTTTCCCAAGGTCAAAGGTCAACGACCCTTCTATGGTGTTTGTAGACTGGAGCTGGCAGCGAGTGTGTGCAATTGCGTGAAAATCGCTCAAACAAAAGTGTCGTTTTCCCATATCGTGGGAAAACTCAAAAATGGCCAACTCTCAGAGTTCGCCACAAAATGGCCGCCAGGCCGTAGGTCGTGTGGCCGCGTTTTTCATGATGTTTTCAAAACTTCTTTGAGATGTCTCCAACACGTGTGTTTTGGTTTCGTAACTGTATTGTGAAGTACATTTTGTTCGGCCCCATACGCGATTTTCGGCCCATTCATTTTTTTGACGGGATCGCTGGCTGTGATGTCATCGTCTTCGGGGGGGTGACATTGACTTTGTGAAAAATTCATTTGCAATTTATCCCAGGTGTGTGCACGTTTTGGTGACTTTTCGAGCATGCGGCGGGGGTCACATTCTCGCTGAAAGGCGGCAAAGTCGTCGTTCCAACTGCGAAAACAATGTGGTCCTTGCAGTCAGTGACTGCTGCTTTGGGCCATAATGATTAAAACACTGCCATTAGGAATGACTAATCAATTTGATAATAACAAAATCAAATAGATTGATACATTTGTCAAAAATAAGAATTATTTAATTGAGAACAGAGTTCTTCAACTGTGTTTTCATAGTGCCTGAGACGTTACAATTTCCACAAATACCTCGCCTCTTTCATGTAAGTAGTTCTGACTGCAAATGTCCCTGTATCTGAGTGAGAGTTAGCATGCGTTCCATTTGTTTGTTAAGGATAATGATGTTTCCATTTGTGCAAAAGGGCTTTGAACAGGATGAAATCTTTGATGCATTATAACATTTGGATGAAACAGTGTTCGCCTGTCATTTTAAATAATTTTGTAGTGTGTCATTATCAGATGAGGACATCAAAAAGAGATCTGTTGTGTGTTTTCTGTCTTGCTTGCACTTCCCAAACAGAAATGAGGCTCACATTGCCCCATCTCCCCCTGCCAGTCCTTTTAATCACGGCTCCTTTTGTCCTGATTGAATATTTATTGGCTTATTTATTCTTAATCACAGACAGGCGCTTGTATGTGCTATCAAATTCAAGCCTCTATCTTAGACACACATGCTCACATAATGCTGCTAAATGCACAGCTGAACCCTGATAGCGAGATGCCCACAGCAATCCCTCAGTGGGCTACTCGGTGACACTCTCATGAATGACTTAGTCAATTGGTTAATCAGCTTGTCAGTCAGTCCATAAATCTGTTGGTTTATATTTAGATTTTGATTTTCCGCTGAGCCCTTATGGGAGGATACGAGCTAAAAGAAAATGCAAAAAAAATGGGCAAACCTGAATGGGGCACGCAGGTATTTTTGAAGACTGAAGACCATTCAGTGATCCAACTATTTTGTTCTTTGAGCACCCTGTGAAAGACTTGTCTTAGCAAACATTTACAACACACAGGGGTGAGTAACGGTGAGGCAGATGAGGTGTAGGCACACCCTACAGTTTATTCATTTTTTTTATCCTTTTGAACCCTGCCCACCATGCAGGGGGCCTGTTGGTGCTTTTTTTTTTTTTTTTTTTTTTTTTTTTAACTTGTCCTGTCCAACAGCTGGGCAGACAGATGAGAGCTGAGGGCCTCTTGTGTTGGACATATTTTACTTTAACAAGAGGGGTTATTAATCTTCAGNTTTCTACATTGGTGTCACGTTTTTGACACTTAGTGCAGCTGCTTTTATCAGATTACATTTTTCTTTTTCAGTTTTATGTGTGAAATCTGCTCTGGTTTAGTTGGTGTACTGCTGCAGAGATTCATTTTGTAAAGAGAGTCCATTTTTGCATTTTGTGGTTTAAAATGCAGCTTATTTTTGTGTCCTGTGTTTGTATTTTTCTGTCTTGCAGACACAGGTTCTTTGAAGATGTGGATGAACTTCGGGCCCAGGAGCGCGCTCGCAATGACGCCAAGAGGGCAGAGGTCATGGAGAGGCGGCAGAGACAGAAAGAGGAGCTGTCTGAGAAGAAGAAACTGCAAGGAAGTGACTAAACACAGCTGCACAACGCTCTATCAGTGGACTAAAGGCCTGCACAAGGACTGAAATCCATCAGGCAGCCAGAAGAAAGTCTCATGAAGAGGCAATGAAAAACTCTTCTTTGGGGCTTTTTGAAGTCACCTGTGCAGGAAATGTGTGTTGTGCATCAATCCAGACTGTTTGTGCTCCAACCAACACAACGTCTGTGCCTCTAGATGTAATTTTTTGTTATCAGTTAATTATGAATTTAAATCACGCACTTGCTTGTTTGTTTGTTTGTTAGTTAGAGGACAGAAAAAAACACAAGCTGGCGGCTGAAACTTCTTTTAGCGGATCATATTAGACAACCAATCGGATTGTTCTAACAAAGGGTTCCAGTTCACCCTTTTAGTTAATTTAGTAAAATACTGTTATTGGTACAAAGTGGCATTTTTGCTTCTCAAAATTAAATATTTTGACATAGAAACTCAGAAAAATGACATTGCAGCCATTATTGAAATGGTTTGAATTGTTTTGTCTATAAAATATTAAAACATGTTTTTTCACTTTTATTTTTTAGAAAATTATATTATTAAAATAGCTGAAATACTGGATTTGAGTTCAAATGTGAAGCATACACAATTTAACAAATGTATTTTTAACTTAATTGAGATGGCTATTTTTAACCCATGTGCTGTCTTAGATGACCCCACCCTAACATTGACATGTTCTCCCTACCATGACAAAGGTGGATAAAGGTGGAAAGATTTCATGTAATCCATGGACACCAGTGAAGATCACAAATCATTGAAGAAAAAAGGTTCAGAGCACTGTCTAGTGGGTCTAGATGACCCAACTCCCAACATTAAAGTGCCTAGGACAGGAGTCGGCAACCTTTACCACTCAAAGAGCCATTTGGATCTGTTTACCACAGAAATGGAACCACAGGGAGCCGCAACACTGATTTTGGCTATATATCGCCATAGTTCATTTGGCCGTACTTGTATTGATTTAAAATGCTGTCAGGATATTTATTTAAGTATTTATTTTAATTATTATTCAGCGTGATGTTTCCTTTGATCTTTTGTCAATTTTTGACAACCTTGAAAAGACTTTTCAGTCTGTCAAACACCCAGAGTTGAGATGAGTAAGATGATGAAAACAAAGGCAGACTACTTTCTTTTTTTTTTTTCTTTAAATCCAGTAAACCCAATTAAGTAAATTCATTTATGGATGACAACTATTTTTTATTAAGAAGCAGCTATTAGTTTGTTGCTGGTCTGGAATCACAAGCGGTGACTCTAAGCCCCGCCTCTCTTCCTGTTCACATCCTCTGCAGCTCCAAGTTGTTTTCCCCAGCGTGTAACCCCCCCATAACGGGTTCTACACAGACAGTGCAACATACGGTCATCATAGCAAACAGTTGATAGGATAGTAGGGGCGCCCGAACGCAAATTTAATTAATTTTACGTGGAAATGGGGGGTTTTAGTAAAGGGAAAAAAAAGGCTTTTTATTTTGGCGCTCATGTGCCCCCCACGAGATCGCCACTGGCTGTCTTTTTAGAAGAACTTTCCATCCCATAACAGACCCTGGTCATCTTCACAGCGCAGACACCCGTGCTCACCCTGCTCTCTTCCTCCTGCCCACTCCCACAAAAATCTTAGAAGATGACAGTTATTTTACAAAATCACATAGAGCCGCAGCACAAGGGTGAAAGAGCCGCATCCGGCTCCGGAGCCGCAGGTTGCTGACCCCTGACCTAAGACCTCTCAGTCCAGAAAAGTGCAGTGCTAGGAACAGCTAAGATACTGCAGAGGCCTCTGGTAGAGGACCCGAGCTTGGAGGAGAAACCACCCGTGGAGGGTGAGAGGGGTGTTTTTTTTAAATATGTTTATTTGGGGATCTCCAAGAATTAATATGCACCAGTTGCACAGGGGAGCCTGAAACCAAAAGAAATGGGTTGGTGTCTAGATTTAAACAAAAGACAATTCAGCTTCTTCTCAGCAACAAAGGTGGGGATTCCACTAGAGAAGGAACACACTGGAGATGTCATAGGAGGAGGAATCCAGTCAGCGGACGCAAACAAATCCAACATTTGTAATCCAAAGGCTAAAACTCAGAGACAGAAAAGGCAGATCGAAGCATCAATGGGACAGACTAAATCCTAACCGGGGACAGAAAACCAGATGAGCAAAACTGTGAGAATTGTGAAATGCTGGCCTGTGAGCTAAGCCACAACAGACTGGCAAAGAATGTGAGGAACTGTCAGTCCTAAATACTGAGGCTCACAGGTGGGATGAATGACAGTGATTAGACACAGCATGTGGAGACTGGGAGAATGGAGAGCATGCCAAGCAAAGCTCACCACAGACTAATGCAGCAATGCAGGTGTTAATAAAAAGTCTCTTGATAGGGAAATAAGCTTCATTAAATAGGAAAAAATACAGACAAATCTTCCCTACCATATGTTTCACATACAGTGGTGGACATAATTGTTGGTACCCCTCAGTTAAAGAAAGAAAGTCCACAATGCTCACTGAAATGACTTGAAATGTTCAAAAGTAACAATACATAAAAATGTATTGAAAATTAAATAATCAAAATCAGACATTACTTTTGAGCTGTTGATTAAAAGAATTATTAAAAAAAAACTAATGAAATAGGGCTGGACAAAAATGATAGTACCTCCATAAAAGACTGAGGACTGATTGTCCAGGGGGTCACGATGAACTCAGGTATGACCTTTAATTGACATCACAGCTGTTTTCAAACCCATAATCAGTCAGTCTGCCTATTTAGAGGGAGTCAAATAGTCACGTTGCTGTTTGGTGAAAAGGTGTGTACCACACTGAACATGGACAACAGAAAGCCAAGAGAGAATTGTCCCAGTACATTAGAAACAAAATTATAGACAAACATGGTAAAGGTAAAGGTTATAAAACCATCTCTAAGAAGCTTGAAGTTCCTGTGACGTCAGTGGTACATATTATCCAGATGTTTAAGACACACAGGACAGTAGCCAACCTCCCTGGACGTGGCCGGAAGAGGAAAATTGATGACAAATTTGGGAGACGGATAGTTGGAACTGTATCCAAAGAGCCCAGAACAACCTACAAAGACAAAGGTGAACTCCTAGATCAAGGTACATCAGTGTCAGATCGCAGATTCATTGTTGTCTGAGCCAGAGTGGACTTCATGGGCGACTACCAAGGAGGACACCACTGTTGAAAGGAAATCAAAAACAAGTGAGACTGGAATTTGCAAAAATGCATGTTGACAGGCCACAGATCTTCTAGGAAAATGTCCTTTGAAGAGATGAGACAAAGCTGGAGCTTTTGGTAAGGCCCATCAGTTCTATGTTCGTATACTCAAAAATAAAGCATACAACCAAAAGAACACTGTCTTTACTGTGAAACATGGAGGAGGCTCAGTTCTGTTTTGGGGCTGCTTTGCTGCATCAGGCACAGGGTGTCTTGAAGTTGTACAAGGTAAAATGAAATCTCAAAATTATCAAGGCATTCTGGATAGAAATGTGCTGCCTAGTGTCAGAAAGCTTGGTCTCAGTCGCAGGTCATAGGTCTTCCAACAGGACAAGGATCCAAAACACACAGCCAAAAACAGCCAAGAATGGCTTAGAGAAAAGTGTTGGACTATTCTGAAGTGGCCTTCTATGAGCCCAGATCTGAATCCCATTCAACATCTGTGGAAGGAGCTGAAACATGCCATTTGGAGAAGACACCCGTCAAACCTGAGACAACTGGAGCAGTTTGCTAATGAGGACTGGGCCAAAATACCTGTGGACAGGTGCAGAAGGCTCACTGAAAAATACAGAAACTGTTTACTTGCAGTGGTTGCCTCAAAAGGTTGTGCAACAAAATATTAAGTTATGGGTACCATCATTTTTGTCCAGCCCAATTTCATTAGATGTTTTTTTTTTAATTCTGTTAATCAACAACTCAAAAGTAATGGCTGATTTTGATTATTTAATTTTCAATAAATTTTAATGTATTGTTACTTTTGAACGTTTCAAGTCATTTCAGTGAGCATTGTGGAATTTATTTCTTTAACTGAGGGGTACCAACATTTTTGCCCACCACTGTAAGTTAGAAAACGCATTACATTTTGCATACAGAAAAATTGATTATGATTATAAACCAACCTCTACACTTGGCTTTGTGTTGAACCTCCAACTTTCTCCAAAAGTAAATTGATTTCAAAGCACTTATAAAATGAATGACCATATAACTTGAAATATCACTGCTAACATAAATGCATTTTTCAGCCACGGTTGTGTAGCAATGGCTTAGTCATGCCTTAAAAGCCACTGGCACATTTATTACAGAGTCACTATCTATCTGAGCAGCAGTTGAACTATGTACCCTCATTTACTACTAACAGTTTTTAAATATATTTCTATTAGATAATAATAAATAAGGAATTAATAAACATTAGCTAAGAACTTTAGTGGCTTTCCCAGACTACGGAGAGGATCAATGATGCTCTTTTGGATAGTTGTCAAGTCGGAAGTCTTCCACATATTGAACCAAAGTGAGACAGTTTAATGACCTCTGGGGAACCTGTGCAGGTACTTTGAGTTCAGTAGATGATTAGATGGTCAAATTACTTTAAAACATTAAGGCCCTACAACCTTTTGGACAGACTTCTCCACGGTAATCCAGTTTTTTAAATTCCCTTTTTGAGGTTTTTATGAGCTTGAACACCAATTTCTGTTATTGGTGCAAAAGGATGCAATACTTTGTATTGCAAACAAGGGTATGCAAGCTTTTAAACAGGGTAATTTGAGATTTTTCTGCTGTCATTAGGAATCAAACCAGAATTTCTTTACAGTAAATGGCTTCGCCCAACCACCAACTATGAGTGGGGAAAAAAGGTTTTGTGTTATTATTCATATTCTCTGAAAAGTGACCACGAATTCATCATTTCTTCCAGGGGATGTAAACTTATGAGCTGTGTCTTTCTCATTCATACATTTACATGTTAGAGGGACTAAACATAAGGCTAGAAAAAGCAGAGGTGAAGAACGTTTAGAACTACGGTCAACAGTCTAGAAAAATGGAGAATGTGGGAAAGAGTTGAAGAGGTGTTTGCCAGCAGATTGGAGCGGATGAAATGTTGTGATGCGTGACAAAAGTGTCAGCAAAAATTAACAAAAAGGTGTAGAAGACTGTGGTGAGAGCAGCCAGGTTGCTGGTTTAGAAACAGTAGTACTGAGAGAGAGACTGGAGGCAGAGCTAGAGGGGACAGAGCTGAAAATGTTAAGGAGAAGAAAAAATAGGAACACGAATGAATACATCAGAGGGGCAACTAATGTTAGATGTTCTGGAGATAAATACAGGGAAGCCAGAATGAGATGATTTAGACATATTGAGAGGAGGGACAGTGATTATGTTGGATAAAAGGATGGTGAATTTGGAGCTAAGAAGAAGTGAAACAGAGGAAAACCTAATATCTGGATCAAAAAAGATTGTATTATTATTTATTTCTTTAAAAAGGGAAGCAATGTGAGTCGCTTAGGTCTTCAACAGTAAAAAACACTTCACAGTATTAATTACGAGTCCTACACAAATGTTAGATATTCTGAAGTACTATTTCAAAAAACATTAGACACAAAAAGAAAGACAATGTGACTTTTGACTAAAAACATAAAACTATGGATACGATTGTAAATATAATATCTTGTTTTTATTATTAACTATTTGATAATTTAATTACTTGAATAAGTATGAACTTCAAGGGTATATCATCAATCAGTGGAATCTTTTTTTCTAGCAAATCTTCTACAATTCTGTTGAAATTATCTATAAACCAGAACATGTCATCAGATAAAGAAAAAAAGCCATCAGGACCTTATTCCTGGCCCATCAGAAAACACCAGGTAAATGGCTTTCATGCCATTGTTGTCATTGTTTTCCACCTCTCAATTTCTCTGTCTTTTCCTCATGCCGCCTTGCTCTAATTGAATCACCATAGACTCAGTGTATCAATTCTAACTTTGCTATTGTGATGTAATCAAGTGTGCAGAAGACCGGCTTGACAGACCAAAGGATCCTTTTGTGAGGAGCCCATCTGTTCATGACACAAGGGCCCCAGATCTGGCCTGGCAGAGAACAGGAGTGGGAGTACAGCAGTGACAACAGGATGGCAGGATGGACTGCTTCCATTGGCACAATCAAGTCTCTCCCTGCATTCTTTGTTGGATGTCTGTCTGGACTTAATATTTTACAAACAGTAAAATATTCAATTGTGGAAATTGTTTATTTCAACTTTCAAACAAAAGCACTCCATAGTTTAATTTCCAGTAAGTTTTAATCAAAAAGAAACAACATGGACAAACAGCACACAAGGCAGTCAGAACTACTTAAAACAGCAAATCCAGAAGGTTTTTAGTATGACAACTACAAAGGAACAATACTTTGCAGGAAAAAGGAATACTACTACTACAACTCAGGAGAAAATGAGAGGGATGCAGGTTGGTTTGTTAGTGGGTTAGGTGAACAAAGTTGCTTAAAACTAACTTGCTTACCAGTTACTCTTGGTTTTACCAGAATGATCTGTTTTGGGCTGTAAATACTGGAGGTCATACTTCAAATAATGAAGGTAAGGTTTAGAGGTTTTGGTTGTACTTAAATCTACTGCCCATTTTTCCGTTATGAAGTTTCTGCAGGACAAGGCAGATGAGTGGCACATGATGATGCAGCCATGTTGATGATGGGGCAGAAATTCAAAAGTGGGAAATTAAGGACATGTAGACATTACTTTTGCTCTTAAAAAATATGGTCATTGTCTCCTTTTTTAAATCTAAAAAGTAAAACAGGGTTATAGAGAACTATTGAACATCAGTTTAAGATTGGTCAAATATAAAACATCCAAAATGTAAAGATTGTAAACATTCAAGTGGGAGATGGACAAAAGGAGATGTGCTGACCTACATGTGAAAGGAAACCATGATACGCTCAAACAAAGACACCTATCAAAAAATAGATGCAGACAAAGACAGCTGTGTACTACTGATACACAAAGATGACTGGAAAAAAAAAGACTTGCACATAAGGAGTCAGACAAAAAAATCATTTTCAAAATGGATTTAATTAAAACACAAAGAAGCATGTTTGCGTTTTCTTGCTTTCTCTACCTTTGTCAATGTTACCCACCACACAAACATTCATGTTAACCAACTGATGTGACATGTTTCTATGTGAAATTTTTCACATGTTAAGTGTAAGGTGCTGACAGCCACATAAAAAATGTAAACCAAAATATTGCACTAAAAAAAAGTTGTTTATGATTCTTATTGTTTGATTCACTCCAGTCATGTAACATAACACAAATAAGATAGGGATCATTTCTCTGGCTGGGATGGCAGCAGTTTGGGAAGATGAGGGCACATTGTGATTTAAGTGGCTATTGGCCATTCAGACAGTTCTCATGAGCTTAATGACAGAATTTTCTCCATTGCTGGAAGATTGCTATTGAGAATATTATCTAGTTTAAAATGTACTCTGTATTTAACAAAAATGATGTAATAGAAAAATCATTTCTATTAACCACCAATGTAAACAGTAGTTTCAAACCAAAATTTGCTGGACTTTTTTTTTCAGTTATGTTTTATAAAATTCTAGTTAGAAGATATAATCTTTTCCTGAATTAAAGTGTTTCAAATAAGTCACGTGACATTGATCTGGTGCTGATCAACAGTTTGAATAGTTTTTCTACAGGGTTAGTCGATGTTTTAGCAATGGTTTTCCATAACTTTTCCCCCCTAATTTTCACATCTACAAATGAACTAATTTCAGTCAGATTATTCTAGTCAGCGCCGCTAAATCAAACCAAGACATTTTTTTCTGTGCGATAAATTAATCATGACCTGCAATCAGGTAATCTAAATAATCTATTTTTAATCAAACTAAGATTTTCTGTAAAAACCAATTTTATGGTTTGTTCATTTAAAATTGTGATATTTAAAATATTATAATACAACGAACAAGTGGCTTTTTGACGTTGTCGTTGTAACAGACTTCCAATCTTTACTCTTACACCACCAGGCTCGTCTACGCTCCTGTACCTGGCCATGGAATTTGCCTCGCGTCCCCCAGCTCCATCTGGATGAAGCCCAACTGCTGCACTATTCAAACATGTAGTTGTTGAGTTAGATAAGCTAGTTCTTCTCTAAGAGTTCTGGCACATCGCCTGTCCGTCCTGGGAGAGGATCCCTCTTTCAGTGGACACACCTGAGGTTTCTTCTTTTTTTCCTGGAACCCGTTTTTTTTAGGAGTATTCCCTTACTGCAAAGGAGGGTCTAAGGGCAGCGATGTCCAGTCTAGCTTAGTCTGTTTAGTTTAGTTTAGCCATTACTATTGAATTCTATGATTTTATGTTTAATTTCCAGTATGAAGCCCATTGAGACGACTGTTGTTGTAATATTGGGCTATAGAATTAAATTGAATTGAATGGAAATTGACTCACAAACAAAATAAATAAAACCGTTCATACTGGTCAATAAAACTATAGCCAACGTTGTTCTCTGTGTTCATGAATAAAGTCAGTAGGAAAAACAAAACAGACTGGAGATATCTTGAGGAGCCCATAACCAAAACTGATCCCGCTAGGACACGCAGACATTGGGGCTTTTTAACTTCTAACTGCAGCTCATTTTATAGTTTTCAGTTAGCATCTTGGTGCCCAGCCTGTTCGTAGATCTGTGCTTTTGTAGTTCGTAAAATTATTAGAACAAAAATCATGGAAAAGATTTGAACCCATGGGTGTTTTTTAAATACACAAAGAAATTAGAACCAAGATCAATTTTTATTTTTTTATTGAACGCAATAAGCTTCCATAATAAGCCCATCATTAGCTGTTTTAAAAAAAATCTCTGGCAGACTGACTCCTGCAGCCGTCGCTGTTTCCTTCTTTTCATGTGGCTCACCAGCTGCACTTCTCTCATGCTTCTTATGTCAAAGGACTTGGAGCAAAGCCTGCATTCTGCACGTTTCTGGTCAGGGACTTTTAGTAGCCACAGTTGATACTTTTCCTTAAAAGGCCCCTCGTTGTTAAAGCTATATTTCCCGGCATTTTGTAGCCAATCCACAATCCATCTAAACTAATGAGCGCTCGTCCTGCTTTATGGCAATGTTAATTCTCACAATAAATAATAGACGTTGAACTTCTGCCACAATTTAAATTCTAATCTCATTTTGCACTGTTTTATTTTAAATTTTCCACACATCCTAAACAATATCCACATAAAATGTTATGACCTTTCCAAAACTTTACAGAAGATACCATTTTTCACAAACTTTTCAAGACCTAGGAACTGCATTTTTAATTAGATTTTTCACATGCGAACCCTGATTTCTCTTTTTTCATCATGTAAATGTTTGTGGTGTTCATTTACAAATTTATCTTAATGTTTTATAGCAAATATTATCATTTTATGTTTTAAACTTATTCCTCCCATCAAGTCACATCCCTCTTTAGTTTACATCTTTTTGCCCAACAAATCTTTCTAAATGTTTTTGGCTTTTGTTGTCTCCCTCTTTACCTTGCCTGCTTGGGAACTTGTGCTAATGTCTGAAAATTATTCACAATCACATTATTTCCAAAATCAGCTATTCCCTATTGATTTCTGTGAATTGATTACTGTTCAAAGCTAGCAATGGTGGTCCATAATGGTGAGGTGAAAATAAATACATATTTTTTAACCCTAACCAAAGTCAATGTTGATGTAGGTTTGTAATTCTATTTCAATATACCATTAGTTTGTGCCCATAGATATCCAGTCTTAATTGCAAATAATTTAGATACCTTTTTTTAGTCCACTTTGTCATTACATGCTCATATTACTGTTGTAAAAGGAATTCATTTTTCTTAGCTAGCAATATAATGTGTTGTGGCAACTGTATCAGACTGAAAGTATCTTTGTTGCTGGTGGTCCAATCTTTATACCTCCAATCACCACTTGTTGAGGTGCTGATTGACCTATTTTTTCAGGGAAAGGGTAATTGATAGAACACCAGTTTCCTGCTCAGGAGGGTAGTGCAGCTGATTGATGGTGCAGCTGAGGCATCTAGAACCCAACAAGATGGTGTAACAAACACATTTACTCTGATTTCCTCAACCTTGTGGAAAATTAATGCATTTGGATTTTCAGATGAGATCAGTTTGATTAAAAAAGATCAAAATAAAGATGACCAACGTTGGCTGAAAGAAGAAAATATGTAAAGCTCTTGGTTTAGTTGAAAGTTTGTATTAATTTTCTGTGTAAAAGCTTCCCTTTACTTCAACAGATTTTTACAACCACAAAATTGAACACATATTTACACTAATAAACACACCACAGTTTAGCACAATGCACAGTTAGACCGTTTGGACTCATTAGTTGGCCTTCACACCTCAGTTGACACGAGTCTGACCTCTATTTTGTCTGTGTGTGCATGTGTGGGCAAGTGTGTCTGGACAGTTGGTAATATTGGGGAGAGTTGTCACTTCACTCACATTTTCGTGCCAACAGCAGAGGAGGGGTAGAGCTGTGGCTGAAGTGGTAGGGGGCAGTCTGGCCTGGTTTAAGGGCAAAGGGAAAAAGCTGTTTGATACCACATGGACATGTTGGACAGTCCCAGCATGGTTGTCAGGGAGTTTGTGTGAGGTCGGTTGGGGGCAGGTCTAGGTCTTACCTCCTGGGATCACCTGATCGATTGTTTTCACATTGAGGATAAATGATTTGCAAATGATACACAAACAATTGAGTGTCCCATTAAGCTCCTTAAAAGGGAAAGAATCTGCAAAGAATAATTAATCACTCCTGTTATGACTTTTTATATATTTTTTAGAAAACTGCATACATGTACTAAAAATTCTACTTGTTCTATAGATATTTCTATTGTATGCTTGTCTAGTTGTTTATTTGGCTTCCACAAAGTGGTTTCTATTTCTGGGGTCCATAATAAGCATAAAATACACAGATTTTACAAGTTTCATAAAAACCTAAAATGATTTTACAAAATTCACAAACTAATTCATCATATTTATATTAAAAGCTACACGTTAAAATAAGTTAAAAACAAATTCATTTTTGTACCTCTTATACAAACAACACATACATTTCATAACACATACATTTAATGACAACAAATCATAAAAATCATTAGAGTTATTGTAAATAGTCCATGTATCTTAGTTTTAAAATCTTTTTGAAACATTTGTTATTGGTAAGCTTTGTCCTCCCAGAAAGTTGATTCCATGCAACAGAAGATCTAAACAGCATTGTTTTTCTCATATGATTAGCTCTTGAAACAGGAACAATCAAATCATCAGAGTTGAAATAACGAGTTTGATACATGATTACAATACCCACTGTACCCACTTTTTTAAAGATGGCGTTATTCATTAAGCATAGAAGACTGAGTTGTAATTTTTTTACCCTCAACCAACCTAAAGTGGTGTGCACTTCTTTCACATTGGTCCTATAACAACAGCCAAGATATGGTAATTAAATTAAGTTGATTCTGTAGGGTCGTATTGAGATCTGGGACAGTAGCAGACGCACAGAAAACACTTGCGTCATCAGCATATTCACCACTTCTGCATTTCTCACCTCCTGGGACAGATCATTTTCAAACAATGAAAATAAAAGTGGACCCAAACAACTACTTTGTGGAATACCACATGATATATACTTTGTTTCAGACAACTTACCATTGAAAAGGACTTTCTGTGTTTTGCCATTAAGTTGATTAATTCTATCAATGAGACGACTGCAATAATCCATCAAATTTGAGCTTTGCCAACAGAATATCATGGTTGATTACATCAAATGCAGCTGTAAAATCTAAATGTACTGCACCTCAGGTTTTTTTTATCATCCATTTGTGTTAACCACTGGTCTACAATATGTACTAATGGAGTATTGGTGGAAAGGCCTGGTCTGTAAGCACACTGTGCACTAGTAAACAGATAATTAGAGAAAGAATAATGCAGCATTTGATTAATTATTAAACTTTCAAATATTTTACTCAAAACAGAGAGCACATGAACTGGTCTGAAATTTGAAGCAGTAAACCCCGACTTTTCATCCTTAATTAGAGGTATAATCTTAGATCGTTTCCATTGTTCAGGAAACACTCCACTGATCAGTGCTCTATTAAAAATATCACATATTGGTTTGTCCAATACTTTTGCAACTATAATTTTACAGATTCGACCATCAATGTAATCAATACCCGGTATTTTATCATCTAGTGGTGAGAGAAGCATCTTTTTAACATCATTCTCATTAACAGTCTGGAACACCAAAGTACAAGTTTTATTTTCCATATTCAATTGAATATTTTGACAAGGAGAATTTATATCCTTTGTTGTCATAGAGGATCTCATTTTTTCCACTTTGTTAATTATAAAGTCATTCTGAATGATTGGCAATATCAAATAGTTTACTGACAATGATACTCAACTTCATAACCAACCTACATATTCAAATTCCTAGACTAGTCATTCATAGGACCACAGACTTTTTTGGTGGCTTAGATACTTTTAACAATTTATTTTTATTTTAATAATTTATTTTTATTTGGTCCTTGATATTTATGAAAGCATACTTTGTTCAATTAAAAAATAAACAAAAAAATGAAAAAACTATGATCTTTGTCTACTTTTAAGAACTACAAAAGCTAGAACTACAAACTAACTAACCTGATCTGCGCATAAAAACTACAAGATGAACTTCAATTAAAAGTTGAAGAGCCACATGTGTCCGTGTCATAAACATGATCTGTTTTGTTTATGTGCTTAGAGTACAGGTAAAGGTTTAGTTATTGTCTGTGGTGATGCAGAAAACGAGTTTCAGACGAAGTTTGTCTTGATGTGAAGCTGCGTGCTGCAAGGACATTCAATAAAGTACACAAAAACACCCCAGACAAACAACAGCAGCTTATCAAGAGCTCACCCTAAAGAATCTCAAAATCATCACAAGTACTCAGTACAGTATTGTTATTTCAAACTCCACAGAAATCACAAATACCATCTTTCTCTTAAAGTGAACTAGCATTTTTGAGTAATGCTAGTTTTAGAAGTGTCCTTATCTCCTCGCTTTTGGACTACAACTGTTGTAGTCCTAAAATAAAAAATTGTGCAAATTTAAAAAAAAACAATGCTATAGATTCTACATTTAAATGTAAGTAAATTACTTTATGTATTTTCATGAGTTTTTAAAGTTATAAAACAGATGCTGTGTATTTTCCCAGCGCTCGCAACCACGTGCTAGCGTAGCTCACTGGCGACTTCATGAGTGTTGTCCCAATTTGAAGACCCAATGGTTGTGTCTGAATTAACGAGGTTTTAATTTCACTTTTTCTAGCACTGTCATGTGCTGTCTTGGCATTTAATCCAAATGCAAGACTTATAACCATTAAAGTAATAGGATGCTTTTTTTTATGTACCTTTGAACAATTATGGGCATTTTATTGTACTGTTGCTTAAACAATTCTCAGAATAACAGTTTAGCTATACAGTCAAAAAGTAAAATCTATATAAAAATATGCATGTGGGAAGATTAAATTATAGATGTTATATTTTAAAGTACTTTTGCTTTACATTAACAATAAAGAACCTTTTCTATTATTTATGTTATGAGTAGAAACCAATAAAGATCAAACTCTAAACCAAGAAAAATACCACATTCATTTTTTAGCTGCTTATGGTTATTACACAGCTTTGTTCTTCTTTCTAATCTGTTAACAATAATGAAATATAATGTTTTTTCCAGAAAATAAATAAAGGATATGTTTGTGTTTGATTTCACTTCTCAGTATTAATTTCTTTGTTTGTGGGTGTGTGCGTGTGTCTGCATGTGTAAATGAGCTGGAGTGAGAGAGAGCATCAGGCATGAATCCCCTTCTGGCTATCCTCTAAGGAGCTGATGATACTAAAGACACTAGATCGCGCCCCGGCTGTGACCCACCCACCCACACATACACACACAGACCCCCCCATACCCCCCAACCATTCTGTTCTCTTTACAACTTTACAAAATAGGCTTTTAATTTAGCTGGGCAGCCAGGGCGTGTGGGGCCCGCCAGCATCAATCATCATGAGGAGGCTGAGGAGCCCAGGCAGTCCCTTGGGTCTTCCCACTGATGGGTATGTCCCTGTGCACAAATCCACACACAGCCATGTACCCACTCTCTCTCACACACAAAACATGCAGAGGCTAACACTCGTATTACTTCTGTTTGCGAGACTAAGACATTTCATTTTTTCCAATTGTTATACAAACACATGCTTATTGATATAGATGCACACACAAATAAATACACAAACACACATGAATCCACATTAACAACCACTGTAACAAGCAGGCTGTAGATGATGAGTCTAGACTGAACACAGATGTAGAAGCCAAAAATAAGGCAAAACTCTGTAGAATAGAAATAATAACAATAATAATAATTATTATTATTTTTATAAGTAAAATGTTGGCATATTTCAATAAGGAAGATCAACCTCATTTAAAGGCATGCAGGTTTTTTACGTCAACCAATAAATAGCCCATCTCTCTTTCATCAAAAAGCTTTTACTTTGAACCAATAACCCGCCTTTCTTTTCAGCCAATCAAAATTCTATTTTCGCCTATAAATTCATAAATGTTTGTCTCTCTGCATTTGAGACGGTTCACTGGCAGCTTTACTAAAACTTATTATCATGTTTCCCTCTTTTTTACCTCTCTGATTGTAGGTTCCGAGGTGCAATCATAGATTCCTCCCCGACTCCTTTAAGGCTCCAGTGCTCTTGCTGTCTAGGTTGTCTAGGTTTATGTTGCAATTGCTGGAGGCTTCCCTTCTGGTAGGTTTGCTCCTCGATCCAGCATGGAAATCCGATGGGAAGGACATAAGTGATAAGCAAACCGGTTTTGAGACCTCCCAGGAATCAACCCATCATAGCACATGCCCTGATGGTACCCTGTCTTCTCACTCGGACTCTGCCCTTATTTGTTGCTTTTTTACTACTTTATCTGGATTTCGTGTTAATGTTCTGGTGGTTTTTGCTTTTTATTTTCATATCTGTGTGCCATTTCAGGCTCACAACTGGAATTTGCTCGCTCGGCTGCCAGATGCAACGAGGGAATTACCGGTTGTATGATAAGGGTTATTTTACACAATAGCACTGAGTGTTTCCGCCCAAAAGTGCTTTGGTAATAGGTGAAAAGTTTTGATCAACAGCTTTGTCCTGGAAAGCTATTTTCTCAATTGTACATTGGTTGATGCTGTTTCCTGTATGTTTTGGGGGGTTTTACCTAAGAGATGGGTATTACAACAGTTGGTGTGGTTGGTTTAAATGTATCTGCCAATCTTCTGGCTTTTTCAAGTTATATCCCTTATTGTGGCTTATCACCTTGTTTCCAAACTGATTCTGTAAACTTATCCCAGGTCTCAGCAAAGCTGATGTTCATATTATAAAGTTCACTCTGCTTCACCTGACACCATGTGGTTTGTTCGATGGATGGATGTCACTCATAACTTTCTTCTTTCAGGATGTTGTGTTCTCGTAGCTCATTAATCTTCCCGTTTTCAAAATATGCCTTACATGACCTCTGTTACTAGTACAGATCTGGCTGGATCCAAATGCAGCAGGTTTGTTAGCTCAGCTAAAAGTCCACGAAGCTAAATCAGGGTCACGTAGGCAGGAGTCGATAACAGGCATAAGTTCATCCGAAGAGAGACAGGGTAGTCAGAGTCCAGACAAGGGTCAGGGCAGGCGGTAGGCAAACGGCGTCAGAAACTGGGTCAGGAGACAGAAGATCAGGTCCAACTACAACACTCAATAATGAAGGCAGAGTGGCACAAACAATACTTTGCACTGATCTTGACTCAGTGAGAACAAGGAGATCTTCCTCAGAGAGCTTATCTCTAACTCCTCAGATACTTTGGACAAAATCTGTTACAAAAGCCAGCGGCAGTCGGAAAATGAGTATATAAAATTGTGTCAAGAAAGTATTGTTTACATACTTTCCTGCTAGCTTATAGCCCCTCACACCCCCAACTTAACATTACTGGTGCAACACAAATGGTGAGCAATATCTGAGCTATCCAGGTGTAAAAGTTTGAGGAAAACAAAGACGTACATGGATCTAGTCATCTACAAGTGGATGCATCAGAATGGCAGCAGGGAGCTTTTATAGCCCTGCACATGGTGTTTTCTTCACAAATCTGATCTTTTTCAAACAGCATTTTTCTTGTCTGGTCATGATTCACAACAATTTGAATAAAGAAATACTTAACTTTCTTCATATATGTCCTCCATCAGAAAATTGCCACAAGCACAAGTTAAAAACACCAAAAACACAGTTTTCATTGGAGATCTTCTTTAAAGATATGTCTCCATAAATTCAAAATATAACAAAAAGTATTATTTGAGATTAAATCTATTAGCCTATGGAGGTCTGGATGTGGAATCATACCCTACATTAAAGGGGGAAAACACACTACAAGCTGATCCAATTTTGATGAAATATCTTTGAAATAAGTCAAAATGAGGCTCAGAAATGGGTGCCCGAATGCTTCTGATTAGGTGGCGGATGGTCTTCTGAGGGATATCGTCCCACACCTGGACCAAAGCCCCCGCCAACTCCTGGACAGTCTGTAGTGCAGATCTTCCCCATTGGATTCAGGTCTGGGGAACGGTATCTTTAATTTAAATGTGTCTTTCACCTCTTGGCCACCACACAGAAGAATCACAACACTCTTGATTTCACAACACAAAATAACATGCAACAATTCGTCAAAACACTAAAAAACTTCACTCACAATATGAAACAATAACTCACAACACAATAACTCACAACACAACACTTTAACTCACAACACTTAAACTCAAAACGAAAGTATATCTGTAGAGGAAGTGCTTTTATTCTGAAATTTCCACTGGCCTAAAAACACCAGTGATCACTTCTCCATTCAGGGTTCATAAGATTCTCCCGCAGCTTCTCTCCCGCTCCGTCTAAGAGCCATCTGTGTGTCAACCTCTTCCCTCCGCGTGTTTCTGTGTCTCTGTAACCTATTTTGAAGCCTCACTGCACCCCAATAATCCGAGAGGGGAAAATAAAAGAAAAAAAAAAGTAGGGGGCCTTTTTATTATTATTATTGACGCTAAGAAAATAAAAAAAAAATCAGTTTGTTAAAGTTTGAAAGATATTCACAGATTTGGATCTCCGGCTTCAATAACTCTTCTGATAAACATTCAAAAGTGAAAGCAAGTATCTCAATTATTTTGTATTAACACAGAGAGTAAACTACAAATACATTTCTACAGAAAAAAGATCTGCATTCACATCGGACGGTTCAGGCTTTTCCACGGCCTGGATTAAAAAGTGATAATGCACACTTCAAGGCCATTAACCCGTTTATACCGTGGTCACTTACAAACGAAATAAATATTAACCAGTTTTTAGTCCTTGATCCTTGACAATTTGTTACGTGGTGCGGCACCTTGTCATGGTAACGTGACAATGCGCCGCACCACAGCCGCAGTCAAGATTCGGCGATATATATATATATATATATATATATATATATATATATATATATATATATATATATATATATATATATGCTGATTGTCCCGATGGCTTGAATAAAGCATCAGTTCAGAGAGAAAGTTCACCTCTTACTGCTTGTTTTTTTCCAGATAATGAAGCAAAAGGTTGTTTTAAAGAAGCTGTCGCAGTTTTACAGAAGATTTAATATAGGTGACCGGAACTTCACTTTGGAGTGTGGGGTCATCACAGTGTGTAATTACTTTTTAATGCACACCCAGCAGCCAATCAGAATCAAGTATTCACCCGGACAATGGTATAATGACAGATTGAAAAAGGCAACCAAAGAGTCTAGCATCTGAAGAAATCAAATCAAATCAAATCAAACTTTATTTATAAAATAGCGCTTCTCATGCACTTTGTGCAGCTCGAAGCGCTTTAACACTAAAAACAGTAAACACACAACATTACAATAAAAACCCCAACCCACCCTTCACCCTTCCCACTCCCCTCCATTAAACCACATGACCCATGGCTCCCACGTACAATGAAATATGACTATGTAACTGTAAAAGAATAAATAAATAAATAAATAAATAAATAAACAAACAAGTATGGCTTGGCTCTGCTGCGAGGAAACAGTATCTGGGAATCCTTTCATACCAGGAGCCAGCCTGGCCACCGGAACATGTACCGGTGTAAATGAAGGTTGACTTCATGATTAAAGTATATCAGTGTTCTTTTAAATCAGATTGAGCTTAAGTTGACTTTATAGGAAATGACCAAGAAGGATACCATGGTTGGAAGTAAATCCCTAAAAGCACGAGCATTATTTACACAGCTTATTACATACTAATAAGCTTCCGGAAGAATCTCTTTGGACAGAGGAGTAAATTCTTGAACTTTTTTGGTAAGACACAAGTGCTTTATGCTTACACAAAAAAGAAGCATGCCGAGGAAAGAAAATTGTCCTTATTGTAAAACATGTTCTGAGGAAATCTCAAGACTACTTCATTAAGGGTTTCTGGGCTCAAATCCGCTAAGTCGTGAAAGCTTTTACGTTAAATTACAGCAGAATTCTAACATTTCTACCAAAGTGTTCAAATGTAAGCGATTTGTTTTTTTTAATCAAACTTTTAAAATAACTAATTGGTTCTTCTTAGTGAACTTATCTGATATCGTTTTATTCAGTAATCGGTTCAGGCAATCAGTGAGACTTGAGTTGGTTTGTTGAGTAGTCATGTTCCTTTAAAGTCACATCTCTAACATTGGTTAAAATTACTATTAACTGCCCAACTACTCAGTATTGTTTCATTTTACTATTTGTAAAAGTAAAATTAATTATTTTGGTTATGTGGTAGGACTTTCTTGTGGTGCAGTGAAGATGCAGATTTTTTTTTCAGAGATAAGTTGTAACTAATATAGATGCGGTAACGGTGTCTGGGATCTGCACATCGTGGACGTAGTGCACATCTCTCTGTCCTGCTGCCTTCCTCATCACGTGCAATCAGATAAAATGAACTGAGAGGTGTGATAAGAAAGAGGCTCCCTGGGGTGTTATGTTGCTCCCTCCTTTCCCCTCCTCCCCCTTAACCTCCCACCCCAAACACACCAGTCATCATTTCACCAATACACCCCACTCAAACACCCATCCCCCTCTGAACATCCCCCCGCCTCTATCTCTGCCGCCAGTGGCGATTGGGGTTTTAGTATGTATAGACTTGAGCTATCTGCTCCATTGCACCTTGACTCCCCACCAACATTCAGACACGCTACCCCACAACATCCACCGTCAAAAGTCACAGCATTTACTATGGCCTAACAGACACAGCTCCAACTCACACACACACACGCACACACATAAACACAAAAGTGTAACTATAGTGGTAAGGTTTTTTTCTCATTGAAAAACAAGTCAGAAAATTTAAATATATAAGAAAACTATATATATATACAAGTGAATACTCAAATTGATTGATTTAAAAAATGTATTTCAAAATTTTTCTTTTATATATTCTTGCGTACACTGTCTTTATATTTCGCAGCCCAGACTGGAGGGTATGTTTTGGCCTTGAGCTTCAGGATGGGTTGGGGGTCAACATGACAGTGGCCTGTTACTGTTACAATGTGATCTTTCTTCAGTCATATCTGCAAAGATCATTCAGACGGGAGAGTCTAATCATTGTCACACATAAACAACATGGGGCAAAACATCCCAAAAAATGTTTTCTAGAATGACAGTGAGTTGGATTCTATCTTGCAACTCTGAGCTGAAAACTGGAAAGGCTGGGTGAAAGGGGCTGTTGACAGACAGAACTGTGAAAAGGCAAACGCCATTCATGTTTAGATTTCTTAAAGGCTCAAAAGAACAGAGGCTTCCCAAAACCAAAGAGAACATATATATAAAATGTAAGATGTTATATTGGCTTTACCTTTGATGTTATTTACTGATGATGGTGCTAAATCAGAGACCAATCACTTTCTCAAAGAAAAAAGGGAAGGGTCCTCCTTGTGATTATGCTCACATACATTTAGTTTACTTTAACGGCAAATCAATGTTATATTTAGCTTTCTTAGTTTTTTCAGTAAACAATCCATTTTAATTTTAGACTAGCTCATTGTAGCTTTGGAAAAAAAAGGTATAAAATGATACATTGTTTCTTAACTGAAAACATTTAAAGATGGCCAATGATAGTTTGTGTGTCGTGTTGATAGAAAAGTTGAAACATATTTTGTCTCACAAAGGTACATAAGAATTGTCAAGTAAAATATGTGTCTGTTAGGGGAAGAGGGTAGAAGTTGTAGGGCTGAACAGTAAGTGACTGGTGATAAGACGAGGCAGGCTGCTTGCTGTCGAGCCATTAAAGGTAACCCTCTATCTGATGGAGGCTAGACTGCACATTGCCTAGCCTTCCTCTTAACATGGAGTATTGTGTGTGTGTTTGTGTGTTTCCTGCTGAGGTATTTGTCTGTCTGCATCTGGAAAACTATACATCTGTTTTTGAGTGATTTACTGTCTGTGTTTCTCTAAGCACCTAAGCCAAGAGTCTAAAAGTGTTACTATAGCTGTACTTGCTGAGAATTGTCTTGTTTTTGGTGAATGATAGTGTCTACATTTATACTTGAGTGGCAGACATGTGTCATTTTGGGAGTTGCTGGTCAAGTGGCTCTTCTCGTGCGATGTGCTTACTGTGCATGTTTATGATTGAATCTCAGAAATACAACAGCATCTGTACCAAATTAATTTAGGGGGGCAAAACTACTAAATCTTTTTTGCATGTCCATGGCCATATATTTTAGGTAATATTGCAATATAGTGTTTGTTGATAGTTTTGTGGATGTTAATACCTGTAACTAATTTAAATGTACTTGTAATGTGGAATGTAGGCCTATTTCCCAAAGAGCTGCTATGTTTCAAGTCAACTATATTTATAAAGCGCTTTTAAAACAAAAGTGTTTGTCAGAATGCATCTATTATTTTACAGATGACAGCAGTTAAGTAAACAAAGAGTTGACCAATCATGAAATAGTTGACATCAATTGCATGTTGCCCTTAAAGGTAAGCATCCATCCATCCCATCCATCTTCCTCCGCTTATCCGGGACCGGGTCGCGGGGGCAGCAGACTGAGCAGAGATGCCCAGACTTCCCTCACCCCAGCCACTTCCTCCAGCTCCTCTGGGGGGACCCCAAGGCGTTCCCAGGCCAGCCGAGAGATGTAATCTCTCCAGCGTGTCCTGGGTCTTCCCCGGGGCCTCCGCCCAGTGGGACATGCCCGGAACACCTCTCCAGGGAGGCGTCCAGGGGGCAGCCGGACTAGATGCCCGAGCCACCTCAGCTGGCTCCTTTCGATGTGGAGGAGAAGCGGCTCTACTCCGAGCTCCCCGCGGGTGACCGAGCTTCTCCCTATCTCTAAGGGAGCGCCCGGCCACACTACGGAGGAAGCTCATTTCAGCCGCTTGTATTCGGGACCTCGTTCTTTCGGTCATGAACCATAGCTCATGACCATAGGTGAGTACTGGAACGTAGATCGACCGGTAAATTGAGAGCTTTGCTTTTCGGCTCAGCTCCCTCTTCACCACGACGGACTGATAGAGCGACCGCATAACAACGGATGCCGCTCCGATCCGCCTGTCAATCTCACGCTCCGATCTTCCCTCACTCGTGAACAAGACCCCAAGATATTTAAACTCCTCCACCTGGGGCAAGGACACTCCACCTACCAAGAGATGGCAAACTACCTTTCTCCGGTCAAGGACCATGGCCTCAGAAAGGTAAGCATGTGATTGCCTATTGTTAGCAGAATTTGAGATTGTTGCATAGAGGATAAGTTTAAAACAATTCTGGGCTTAGAGAATTTGGTTATTCATGTTGACTTAAGAAACTGAACATGTAATAGATTTCAAAGCAAAGAAGAACTCACTTGTTCTCCATTAAAAGTAAAATGAACACATCTTAGCAGTTTACTGGAGAGAGCATGCTCAGCACTTCAGGGCCAATGACACTTGATGACAGGACATTAAAATATTTCACATGAAGTACTTTGCCTTCTGTTATATTGGTGATTGCATGTATAGTAACACTTTTTGACAAACTTACTCTTTTTTTCCCTTGAGAAATGTAGAGAATAATGTTGCATTCTTTTCAAGTGAAATACTGTGTGTACTTTAAAATAACGATGTTATGCTGACGTGCAAACAGAGGCATTACCTTTGTAAATTTAGAGATTTCAAATTTAGTACTTCTCAGTATTATATACAGCTGAAAATATTTTACCAAACTTTTTTTTTTCTGTCAGGCAGAATTTGAATGCCAGTTCTCTCACCAACCCATGCTATAGTTTGATACTATGATTACATCACTTTTTATCTTTGAGTTAACACTGTAGAAGCACCACCTAAAAATAAACTAGAAAGATTAACAGACTCTGAAGAAAAGAAATGATTCTTTTGAGTAAAACAGCAACATTGATTTGACTTAGTACAACTCCATGTGCAAGATGTCTTTAATCGAATCCCTTTGGCACACAAAAGAACCATTTTTTAAATAATAATTTTACTGAGCTTTTTTCAAACCCAAAAGTAAGATAGTTCGATCTCTGAGGCCCCGCCTTTCACTCCTTGTGGATGCGGCCCATTTTTTGACATCAACCAAGAGTCGGCCTCAGCAGCGTGTCTGCGTCTTCACCCACGTAAACAAACAACATCCGATCAGCGGATCACACATCCCTGAGGCATTAAAAGATAAAGACTTTTATGATGTTGAGTTATTTGGGTTCAAGTTAAGTAATTGATCAACATGCTTATTTTTTAGGGTCAGTCAAGTCTAGGATTGTTAATCATTTGCAGTAAAAGGAAAAAAAAATAGCATTTAAATTTCAACTTTACTATTTTGTTTAGAAGAAAAACAAATGACAGTAAAAAGAAGCATCTCTTGTGAAGCTATTGAAACTTAAAAATCTCCCTAAAATATCTGAAAAACACATGACTTATCTTTGCTTTCAGTTTAATCAGAAACCAAAGGTGCACAGAGTCACTAGAACTCCGTTTCGATCCCTCCATCTGCAACAGTTTGAAACAGTTTGAAACATGCTCATAGAAAGAGGCTCATATCAATATGTTTAAGTTATAACACCGTTTTGGGGGGTTGTCGTTTATGTAGCAAGTCTTGAACATTTTCCTTCCCCTCCATACATGAAACTACACAGCCCTTCAGTACAAATTTAACCTAATATGCAATTTTCCATGTTAAGAAATTTCTCAACAAAGGAGAAAATAGATTCACTATTACTGCTATGCAGTTTCCTCCCAGTGCTTAGGTGATCTGCAGCTTCTCATATTCTATAACCATAGTGTGCTACCCTGCAGAAACCGGGGTTTTTGTACTTTCTCTCAACCACCCATATTCTTCTACCATCAAGAATTGCTTTTCCATCAGTATAGTCAGCATCATTGTTTCACAGTGGGAGATACCACAAGCTAGAGGAGCAGCTAATGTTTTCATGTTGATATGGTTGTTCTGATCACAGTGAGAAATGCTTCTAGTGTTTCTTGTTCTAGACGATACAACACTATTGTGGCGACAGACTGCTGCATTTTACAACTATTTATTGCTGAAAAGCCAAAATATATTAAAATTGATTCCTGTTCTATGTCAGCTGCTAGGGGCCAGCCAAGTGTATCATCTTGTCCAGGACTCCCTTGGAAAAGATGTTTTTAATCTCAATGGGACTTTCCTGGTTAAATTAAGGTTAAAAAATAAAAATGCAACATAAAAGTTATACATCAGGTGGTACATGCATGAAAAGTGTTAGACACAATAGTTATGGAAAGCCACAAATATGCATAAGTATCTCGCATGAATCACGCACGATTGCGTATGATGCCCGTAATAATTGGGTATGAACTACATAAAATACTCGTGAACTGTGTTACTTTCAACCGACCAAAAATCTGTAACAGCTCAAAACTGATTTTACATAAAGACTCGTCAGCCGAGTCCCTCCACAGACATCTGCGCAGGTCGACAAATGTAAAACGCAAGAAACACGCATGAATTACGTATATCAGGCGTGTATCACGGAAGACTGAAATTTCATACATGAACAATGCGCAGATGGTACGTAGGGGCAGTGGGACACAGCATTCACTTAGAATTGGTGTGGATCAGGGGGAATCCAACTGTTTAATTAAAATAAAGCATTGTGAGGGCATGCAGCGGGTGCTGACAATGGTGCTTAAGTGATGTGATTAAACATAGCGGCAGTGTGACTGGAAAATGACCATATCTAAGGCCATTTCCAAATTCTTCACTTACACCTATGGCTTCTTTCTACCCTTCCAATTGTAGGGGCATTTGAAGTAGTGTGATAAAGGCTATTTTTATGGAGCAGTAGGGACTAACTAAAGGCCCGTACACACCGGGACGAATATTCGCCAGGCGTTATTCGCCAGCGTTTTTCGCCACGTTTTTTGTGTTCACACCCAGGCGATTTTCGCTGACGATGAGTCGAGCGAACATGCAATTTCATTCCCTGACGTTAGATGGCGCTTAATGTAAAACAGAAATACTCCTGTACACAAGGTGGCGCTGCGCAACTTTACGCTTCTCAAAGTCGCTTTTCACTCAGAAGAAGAGAGCAAGTATTTACGCGATTGTCAGAATCAAACAAAGAAAACATGAATATTTCAAGCACCAGTAGCTCCAACTGGTGCTTGGTTCGGGGATATTTTAGAATGTCCATCATTATTTCTTCGCGGCAGTGTAGACGCTACTTGACGTCTATCTTCTTCGCTGGTATGTGTGCTCAGCAAGGCAGTTTTGTGTTTGAGCGCCCCCAAGTTGTGTTTTACTGTAACTTCAGAAGCTCCAGACACGTGTGCAAAAGCGCCATTCTCATTGGTCGAGTAGATTTCGACGCGACGCGTCGAAAAAAAAAAACGAACCCGAGGCGTTTTTTTTTTTTTGACGCTTTAACGCGTCGCGTTTATTCGCGTCGGTGTGCACACTCTCATTGGTGCCCTTTGTCTAGTCACGAGGCGTTAAACGTCGGCGAAAATCGCCGGCGAAATTCGTCCCGGTGTGTACGGGCCTTAAGAGTTAGAGTTTACTTGAATATTACTTGGTACTTGCCCCTTAAGCACAATGAAACTGGGCTGTAAAAGAAAGTCAGGCCTACTTCCACTCTATTACATGGTACTTTCAGTAGTAAATACTGGGTATGTTCACGTATTACCTTCCCGTGCAGTGTACATACACACTTGGTCTTCTGACCTCACCAAACGAGAACATGCTAACTTGTTGGTAAGCATTACAGTCAAAGCAATAAAGAATTCACAGAGATTTATCCCACCCATAACAGAAATGATTAGATAAGTAAAATATACTTTGTACTTTATAAAAGTCTTAAAGCTTTTTATGTTCATTTGAGCTTGTATTGTGATTTTTCTTGCAGTTACAAACCCTGAAGACGTACTGCACCGTTACCAAACTCTGCTGAAAGAATTTTGATGGACAAAAATCACGAACCTCAGGCCAATAATGTGTTTTTTTGAAATGCTCCTTTTTACTGTTTTGTTGAGAACTTAAAACAAACGTCATTGTGATGACACTGTATGCTGTAGAAGTGTATCATATTAAAGATTGTTGTTTTCACTGCTGTCTTGTTTCTCTTTACATTTGCCTCATGTTACAAGAAGTAATCAGGCCAGAATATGTTTTTACAATGCAGTTACTTCACCCTTACCAACAAGTTAGCATTGTCTCATTTGGTAAGGTCAGAAGACCAAGTGTGTATGTACACTGTACGGGACGGTAATACGTGAACATACCCAGCATTTACTACTGAAATTACCATGTAGTTGAGGTGAAATAGGGCTGACTTTCTTTTACAGTCCAGTTTCATTGTACTTAAGGGGTAGTTTCTGTGGTAAATTCATGGTAAATAATACGAGTGCAGACTTAAATTCAAACCAAATAGTACCACATAAATACACAGTAAGTACCATGTAAGTACAGAGTAGACACAAAAAAGAACCATGTAAGTACCCAGTAAATTCCATAAAAACTACCCTGAAAGTACCCAGTAGTTACACAAAAAGTACCATGTAAGTACCACTTAAGTACACTGTAAGTACTGTACTTTACAAGAAAGCGTTACCAAGAAATGTATTTCTTCATGTGTTTCATGAAGAGACAACAAATGGATGTGCTAAGTATTTTATATATCAATGTGACGTCAAAAATATGAGTGTTTCTTTGACTTTGCATGACTTTGTAGAGTTATAAAACAATGTTGATATGCATTTTCGGAGTGCCAGCAGCTACCTTCAAATGGTGAAATACTAAACAATTTGTAAATATTTATTAAAATGTCTTTCTATTCCTTTAAAAGTGACTTAGGCTTGTGTTATGGTAATCACACCACTTGTAAGAAATCAACAAGGGCCTTTTTGCAATTGTTTCTGACTTTGTCATTCTGATATTTGAATTTGTATTGAAATAAAAAAATTAAAAACATGTGTTTTCCTTATAGGTGCTCCACAACAACCCAGGAGACTAAGTCAGTTCAGGAGTGAAATGGAACAGCATTTAGTAGTAGTTATGTCACAGATCAGGCAGACGGCTGGTTCCAATTGAAGCAGGTTTGTTAGCTCAGCTAAAAGTCCACAAAGTTAACTTAGGGTCAGGCAGGCAGGGGTCAATAACGGGCATGAGATCCTCAAAGGAGAGACAGAGGTACCCAGGACCCAGACGAGATTCAGGGCAGGGGGAAGGCAAACAGAGTCAAAAACAAAACAGGGTCAGGAACCAGAAGATCAGATCCACATATATCACTCAGTAATCCAGGCAGAGTGGCACAAACAATGCTTCACACAGAGTGAGGCTCAGTAAGTGTACTTAAGTGTACTCTGAATGATTTGCAAACTAAGTCAGGTGTGTGGCATGCAGAAACTGTGCGCTGGGCTGGGGATAGTGGGAGATGAAGTGCGCTCGGAACTCCGGAGACGGTTCCCACTGGTGACCAGAGGGGGAGACAGAGTTCTGACTTCTGACAGGCTGTATGCTTTTACTTCTTACTAAGAGTTCATTCAGTCATATAAACAATACTGTGTTCATGAAAAACTACAGAAAACTGAGTTTAAAACGCCTTTTAGTTACATCTATATGGAGAGTGAACGGTGCTTTTTCAAACGATTTATTTTTTATTTTTGTGTGAGTGCAACTGTAGTTTATGAAGAAATATAGAATCACAGCATGCTTGATACATTTAAAAAAAGTCGAAAATTAAATGCATTTTTTTCATCTGCTAGTAATTCACCACGATTTAAATAAAGAAATTCAGATAGCACAATGGCCGGGACAATGATGGAGAAGAGGAGTGGCACAGCTGCATCTGAGTCAATAAGTCTTAATTTGACCCCATAAGGACTCAATAATTACAAAAGGTTGATACAAATGTCAAGATCTCAAATACTGGACAGGAAAATTGGACAAGTGGATTTTTAGTGAACCCCTAATAATGTTTTACTCAAACATGAAAAAGCTTTTATCTCTCCTAAAATGGAAAGTAATGTCTTCTGTTAATTCTGTTTTTTTGTGGGGGAAAAAAAGTTTTATAAAGGTGGAGGAGAGGTAAGCCAGCTAGAGTTCAGCAAAGAGCTTCAGTTTCCCTCTTTATTCATTTATCTGCGCTAAAAGTAAAATGCACAGTTTAGCAAACAAAAATCTCCATCTAAAAATCAACATGTACTTTGTATTATTTCTAAGTCTTACCTGTGTGATGCAGTTGAATATCCAGAGGGCTGAACAGTGGCCTCAGTCCCAGTGCACCGATATGACAATAACACAGAGGAAGCTCTTGGAGGAGCCCAAAGGTGTGCTGCATTGTCTTTTCTCTGTGACAGTTCTGAAAGAAGAACACGCTACTCACTGCGGTGAGCCTGATTGTAGTGGCATTATCGACCAGCTCCCTGGTGTAATTCCCAGATACAGAATGGGAAAGGCAAACACTAGTAGAAGCACTCTGAATCTTTATCTCCGCCAAGCAGCCGACGGCAGGGCTCAGAGTTCTCCTTTCCCTCAAGCTACAATGCTGAACACTGGCAGGGACAGCAGCTGTTTTCTTCATGGCTCCCATCAAAATACTCGCTTTCGATTTCATCTGATTATTTTTTCTGCTTATTTAAGTCACTATACAAAAATAGCTCTCAATTTAAAAAACAAAACATCTGTAGAAAAAAAAAAGAGTTTACAATAACATAAAGGTTTTTTTGTCATTCTATTACTTTTATTTTATTCCCTTTTGGGCATGTTTTTTTTCTTCTTTTCTGTTGTCATCTTCCATTTTTTCTGGTCTGACAAACAAATGTTGTATAATTTATCAATTGTGGCATAACATCCTGGGTGGACCAAAGCACTTAGTAGACTATTTTCCCTCATGTGTTTTTTCATTGTTGATACAAAATTAAGAAAGTAAAACTATAAAGAGCACACCAATATTGATTTCTTACATCAGCAATAAACAGGTTGGAAAATGTATCTATCAATACTATGTGCAGTATTAAGGAGACAGGAAAAACATTTAGAAGTTATATGCAAACATATAATTAACTCAACACTAGTGAAAATACAGACAACAAAAATAACTTTACATTAGCACATTGCTAGTTACTTGATAGAGATTGAAATGAGATAAGAGAGGAGATTGAGCATCTTCAACCTACGAGGTCTGTGCTGCATCCTGGGCGTCCCCTTTGGACAAAGTCTCTAACGTTGAAGTTCCGACTCGAGCAACACAATGCTTTAACAACTTGGCCTGTGCTGGTTCGGCCACGTGTGCCGCATGGAGGATGGGAGAATCCCAAAGGACATCCTCTGTCACCTGAGACGAGAACAACAGGGCGTCCGATCCTGCGATTTAAAGATATCATGAAGAGAGACATGAAAGCCCTCAACATAAACACGCAGCTCTGAGAAGACCCCACAGCCGACCGGTCAAAGTGGAAGGGCACTCTGACTGAACATCTCCAGTCAAGTGAAAAGAACATGATGCGTGCATCAGAAGGCAAGCAAGCTCACAGAAAGGTTTGAAACTAAGACAGCCAGCGGACAACCTACAGATGCGATTTTTGCAGTAAAGAATGCCTCTCCCGGATTGGCCTCTACAGCAACCAGTGACACTGTCTCAGACAAGCAGACAAGAGTTAGGATACGTCATCCTTGGTCAACGCTGACCAAAGGAAGCCTACTGTTAGTAGATGGATAGACGGACAGATGGGCAGATAGATTTGCTTTTATTGTCACTGTGCAGTCACCAACTCAGTGCAAAACATATAAAAGAAAGTATAAACATGTCTGTAATGTGCAAAATAAGATGTGCAAATATAAGCTTGATTTCTATGTGCATGGAGTATAAGACAGCAGGGAGGTAACAACTGTTGACATTGACAAGGATAGATATTTACATAAACAGATGTATGTGCCAGTACATATTTCTTTACCAGAACACCCTGATGTTTAGCATAGTTATTGCCTTTTGGAAAGAAGCTATTTCTGAATCTGTTTGTTTTGGTTCGGATCACTCTGTAGCGCCTCTGTAGCAGTCCTTGATGATGTTTTCGGTTCAGCTGAGGCAGCGTGAGGAATAGATGTCAGTTGGAGGGGGAGATGGCGTCCAGTGATCTTCTGAGCTGTCTCTACAACTCTCTGCAGCCTCTCCCTGTCAGCGATGGTGCAGCTGCCAAACCAAACTGCGATTCAGTATGTCAGCAGGCTTTCGAGGGATGAGTGGTGGAAGCTCGACAGCCAGTTGGTGTTGAGATTGTTCTTCCTGAAGACCCCAGGACATGTAGATGCTGCTGAGCCTTTTTGAATATTGCTGTGGTGTTGGATGTCCGAGAGATGTCGGCAGAGATGAGGTGTGAACCCTCTCTACATGCTCGCCATTGATGTGTGGGGAGGCGGTCAGTGCAATGCTTCCTGAGTTTATTAATGTTTGTCAGCTTCAGGACCTCCTCCTTTGGGCTAACAAAACCGCTTAGAGATGAGTCCAACCACTGTGGAATCATCAGCGAACTTAATGATGCAGTTATTGTGATGGCCTGAACTGCAGTCATGGGTTTAGAGGCAGTATAGCAGGGGTCTTAGCACACAGTTCAGAGAAGAGCCAATGCTCAGTGGGTGGGTGAAGGAGAGGTGAGGACCAAGTCTCACAGTGATCGGTTTGAGAGAAAATCTATCATTCAGTTACATGTGAGGGGAGGGGGTGGGGGGCAAGACTGACCAGTTTTTCTGTCCCGGATTATTGCATTGAAACCAGAAGTGTAATCCACAAAGAGCTTCTGGACGTAGCTCGTAGGTGGTTCAGCGTGGAGTGGAAAGCAACAGCAATATTGTCCTCTGTGGATCTGTTCTCATGGCATGCAAACTGCTGAGGTTCCAAGTCTGTTGGAAGATGATCTTTGATGTGCTGAAGAACCACCGGTCACTCGGTCATTAGTCATTGAGGCTGGTGGGAGGAGGCTTTGACTCTGGGATTATTTTTGCTGATTCAGACAGGATGGGATTACTTCTTGGGCCAGGGGGCTGTTGAAGGTCCTGTTAAAGGTGGGGGTCAGCTGGTGGGCACATGCACCTAGCAAAGCAGCAGTTACGCTCCAGCATTTGGCGCTGCTGTGGACACATCACCACCCCTGAAGGTCTTGAGTACCACGCCATACTTGTAATGAATTATTGCTAGACTAGTGGGACTCAACGCATCCTGTGGTCTGCTTGGCTTTTTTGATTCCCCTCTTTAAGTCAGCACTGGCAGCACTATAGCGCCCCATCACCTGACTTTAAGGCAGTGTCTCGAGCTCTGAGGAGAGTGCAGACCTGGCTGGTCATCCAGGGTTTCCGGTTTGGGAAAACCCGAATGGTTTTGTTTACAGTCACAGTCCTGATACAGAGTTGAATATAGTCCAACCCTGTTCCTGTCAGGGTCTTGAGCTCCTTTTGGTGGAATAAGCTTTAGTCTGTCTGTAAAACACAGTCCTTTAGCTTGAATAGGGCATCATTAGGCCAGGTTATGACGGTCTTTGCAGTGGGCTTGGCCTGGCGTCTGAGGGGGTTGTAGGTCAGGAAGAGTCGAAAGGAAAGATGTTCTGACCGTATGAGGTGGAGGGAGGGGTGTGGCTCTGTATGCGTGCTTGATATTATTGTAGATGTGATCATGAATGCTCTCTCTCTCTTGCAGAAAACTTCCCATGCTGGTAGAGATTTGGAAAAACAATCTTTAACTCATAAGAACCAAGACCCATTTTTTCTTAGAAATAAAATAAAATGGTACCACAAACCAAGTGGACCACTGAATCAATTTCTGATATTTTTTTGTTCACAGATATGGCCATGGATTCTTATGGGTTACGTTGCCTTTATTAACATCTCCTGCAACAATATGAATGCCGTTGGGATGGGCCTACTGTTGTTTATTTAAGGTGTTCAGAAGGAGAGAGAGCGCTGTGTTTGGTCTGGTGTTTGGTGGGATGTACACAGCCATGATGATCACAACAGTCAACACTCTCGGTAGAAAGAAAGGCTGACTAACAGACATGAACTCAACACCTGGAGACCAATACTAGTCAATGATCGGCCCATCGTTACACCAGTTTTTATGCACATGAATACGGATTCCTCTGCTCTAACCGGGGTAATGGGTTCTGTCCCTGTAAACCATAGTGCGGCCCCGCAAGCTGCACGCTAGTGTCTAGGTGAAGATAGGTTTCTGTGATTATCAGCGCACTGTTATCACTAATAGCAATTTCCAGTGAGATATAATTCATAATCGTTCATTTTGTGCAACAAGGATCTGGCATTTGAGAGGTACAGGCTTGGTAGAGGCAGCTTGTGTGCTTGTATTCTTAGGCTTTATTCGACGAGGGACCTGCAGCCTCACTTCTGCTTCTTCTCTCTCCTTTGCCTACCAGTCTGGACAACAAGCCCGGCGGCTTTGCTCCGTAGCTGTGTGCCGCAGTCTTATTTTTTCAGCCTTACTTTCAAAGTCACTTCTGGATCAGCGATCAACCTAAACACAACGTCCCACCTACATTCAACAGAATGACTATCTGGTAATAATTGCACAAGACAAGACAGATGTTGCACACTTAATGAACGTCAGTCCTTGTTTACAAGATAGTTGCTGCAAAACTGCAACACCTTCTGATGGTGTTCTAAGAGGTGTCTAAGCCGTACCCATTTAAGCACTACAATGGGCAGCACATCAAAGCTTATGGCAAAGTCATCATGGTAAAGCTGTCATATTAGCTTGAGGTAAAAAGAGAGAGCTTTAAGGGGCAGCTGGAAAAAATCTACAGCAGGAGCACTTTGTGGTGATATAGTTGTTTGAATCTACGTAAAATTCAAGACAGTCATCATTTCATTGCATTCTTGATGTGGAAATTAATTTATAACCATGAAATTGGCAGTTGTGATGATAATGTAATCCTGTTTCCTCTGTCTTTCTACATTCTTTTAATACTAAACATTTGTTCTTTCTTTGTCTTTTCCTCTAGAACAACAAACAAAACAAGGAAACCAACAAAAGGAATATAATAAAAGTAATTTAAAGACCCACTCCAGTGAAAATGTCTTTTTAAATGTGGCCCGACCAGATACGCCCACTGTTGGATAATTTGGAAGGGCCCAGCGCTTGAGGGCAAGGACCAGAACCCGCACCAAAGGGACACGGACACCCCCAGGTTCAGAGGTAATGTGATCTCTGGCACATGGGAGAAATGTATGTAGATGAATGAGTATATCTGTATGTGAGTGAGAATGTATGTCTGTGAGTGGTTAAGAATGAAGTATGTATTGTACAGTCCCTCATATGAAACAGGTACCGATCGCAATACTTTGAAAGCTTATTACATTCCATGAAAAAAATAAAAAAAGATCTTCGTTTGTGATGATTTTCAGATTATTTAAGGTAAGTTACTAAGAAACTGCAATTGTTTCTCTGAGGTGTTTTCATGTACTTTATTGAAGGCCCCTGCCTGCCTCTGCTGTTTCTCATCACTGTTCAGTGCAGACATGCATAAGAAAAGGAATTTCACAAAAATGTACAATTCACAAAAGTACAAAAATGTACAATCAACAAAAGTTTGCCAAATAAGTTTTACTTTCCACAGTGAGGTAGGTATTGTCCTAACTATGCCAATGATTGCAGAGATATATTGTACATAATGAGATGCACATCATGAGAGAGAGGGGAAAGAGAGAGAGAGAGAGACATGGGTGTGTGTGTGTGTGGGTAAGTGTGTGTGTAGCTGTCAGTGTCAGTAGATGTGTGAATTCAGGATGGATATAGCTTTGGGGGAAAAAACTGTTCTTAAGGCGGTTTGTCCTTGATCTGATGCACCTGCAGCGCCTTCCCAAGGGCAACAGGTCAAACAGTCTAGAGCCATGGTGGGAACTGTCTTTTAGGATCTTTCCAGCTCTGCTAAGACAGCGGGAAGAGTAGATGTCCGACAGGAAAGGGAGAGGGGAGCCGATGATCCTCTGAGCTGCTTTGACTAACCTCTGCCTCTCCCTAATGGGCGTACGGTAGAAGGTTGTCAGAAGGCTGGGGTCCAGATTGTGCTTCCTGAGGACCCGCAGAAAGTGGAGTCTCTGCTGGGCCTCCTTGATGACCTCTGTGATGTTTTCTGTCCAGGAGATGTTGTTGGAAAATACAACTCCCAGAAACCGGAAGGTGTGGACATGCTCTCCGTTGATGTAGAAGGGAGCCGGGTCGGTGTTGTGCATCCTGAAGTCCACGATCATTTCCTTGGTTTTCTTGGTGTTCAGAGCTAAGTTGTTGTCTGAGCACCAAGCTGCCAGCTTCAGGACCTCCTCCCTGTAGGCTGCCTCGTCTCCCTTTGAGATGAGTCCGACGACTGTAGTGTCATCAGCAAACTTCACGATGAGGTTGCTGTCGTGCTGCAGACTGCAGTCGTGGGTGTAGAGGCAGTACAGGAGTGGGCTCGGCACACAGCCCTGTAGGGAGCCAGTGCTTAGTGTGCGTGTGGGGGAGAGGTGGGGGCCCAGCCTCACAGCCTGGGCTGGTCAGTGAGGAAGTCCTTTATCCGGGCGGATGTGAGGGGGAGGGGGGGCAGGCCTAAAGTGTCCAGTTTTCTGATCAGTATGTCCGGGATGATTGTATTGACGGCAGAGCTATAGTCCACAAAGAGCATCCGGACATAGCTCTGCTGCTCCTCCAGGTGGTTAATTACCTTAAATCCTATAATTGATATTTAAAAACATGAAACACCTTATGGCTACTTTTGGAAAGCATAAAAAAAAATCAAATGGAAACATGAATATTAGGTTCATACACAATACAGAGAGGCAAATGGAAAACCACCAGATTCCAGTTGGCTCGTCCGTGCTCCTGCACTTGGCTGTGGACCTCGCCTCTGGCTCGACTCGCACCCCCAGCGGTCCCACAACTCCATCTGGACGAAGCCCCTCTGCTGGACTATTTAAACGTGTAGTTGTTGAGATAGATAAGATAGTTCTTCTCTAAGAGTACTGGTATATCACCTGTCCGTCCTGGGGGAGGATCCCTGCTTCATGTGGACATCGCTGAGGTTTCATCTTTTTTTCCGGAAACCATTTTTTTTTAGAAATTTAGGTCTCCATAGTTACTTTAGGACTGCTCTTAATCTGACTTGTAACCTAGGATCTGTCTGCCAAGGTGGACCCTGGGCTTGGGGCATGACTCAGCATTGTCCCAGGATCACTCAAGTCCTCAAACGCTCTACCCCATTAAGGTGATAGTTTATGGAAAGAAGAGAAAGTGCCATCAGGGACTAAGTCAGGGTTCAGGAACCTATGGCTCGGGAGCCAGGTGTGGCTCATTTGATGGCTACATCTGTCTTGCAGACAAATATATAACTTAAAAAAATATATATAACAAATATGAAACATTCTTATGTATTTCAATCCATTCATTTAAGGGCTTATGTTCTTGATTGCAGTGTCATGATATCACTTGAATTAGGAGAACGTAAGGTAAGTAAGATGATTTAGTTTACAGCCAGAGAGTTCAGTGGCAAACTTGAAAGCAGAGTTCAGATGGTAAATAGTATAATGAAGATCAGGAATCTTGGTTAGGAGGCGAGGCGTAGCTGGAGGGTTCGGCAGTAGCAGATCAGGAGAGCTTGGCTTGAACTGGATCCGAGGCGAAGACAAGAAGCATGAAATGGTGACGGTAACCAGGTGAGCACTCGTGGATTTCTTTTCCTGTAGGTGAGGCGTAAGGAGAAGATTAGCGAAAGGAAGACAGGCAAGAAAAAGATGCATGAGGCGACCAGACAGTAGAGGAACAACGAACTGGAACTCCTTAAGAGGGCTTCAGGCTGATGAGGTGCGTGGTTACAGCTGGTCACGTCAGGAACAGAGCAGAGAGGGGAGGGGAGGGGGAGGAGAGCTGCCAGAGGCACCATGACATGTAGTCCAGGACAACACCAAATTCTATTGGATAATTCAGGAAGTAAGTAAATCAGGAAGTTACTTCCCTACTTTTCATCAAGTAAGGGTTAATGGCCGACAAAGTATGCATTATCACTTTTTAATGCACGCAGTGAAAGACGAAATCGTCTGATGCAAAGCTACCGCGAAGTGCGTTAAACAGTGATAATGCATACTTCGAAGGCCATTAACCCGCTCATACCATGGTCACTTACAAAAGAAAGAAATAGTAACCTGTTTTTAGTCCTTAATTCTTGATTTTTTCCAATTTGGATCGCTTTTCTCACATCACTCGCCACACCACCACTGCAGTCAAGATTCGGCGATATAAAGCGATATATGCTTATCTTTCCGATGGCTTGAATAAAGCATTAGTTCAGAGAGAAAGTTCACCTCTTACCGCTTGTTTTTGTCCAAATGATGAAGCAAAAGGTTGTTTTAAAGAAGCCGGCGCAGTGATACAAAACATTTAAGCTAGGTGACCGGAACTTCTTTTTTCACCTCGCAGTTATCCCGTGGTAAATCTCTTTTTAATGTACACCCAGCAGCCAATCAGAATCGAGTATTCACCCGGTTCATGGTATAATAGTTGGATAGCTTATAGAGGATTTGAGGTGCTTCTGTATGAACATGAAAAGAAACCCAATCCTAGATTTTCACTGCATCCTGTCTCAGGAGGCGCTATGTTCTCAGACGTGTATCAAGCAGCATGGTGATGTCACTGGTCTGTCACGTAGTCAACTTTATTTTTGCTCAAAATTTAAAATATATTAAAGGGAAGATGCTGTGACTTGTCTGAACAATATCATTACTTCTCTTGAAATGAAAAACATTGACCATCCTGAGTTAGCAAACACAGGTCATTTGGTACACAAAAAAACTGGAACAGTTTAGAAGTGCATGCAAAGCAAGTGACACTGCTCAACATCTTGATCTTCACCAGCTAGCAGGCTTCACATCTAACGTCCTGCGGCGCTTCAGAAAATTTCCTGAGAGCATATGTGTGCAGTGCCCAGGGTCAATCTGACTTACATCACCGGTGTCTTCATCACAGATTTTGAGCCACTAGCTTTTGACCTGAAGGTCAAGTGGGGAGAAAAAAAACCTTCAACCTGTAGACTAGCTGATTGTTAAAACTTGGAAGGCACTTCCTGTCACATACCACACACTGCAGCATGAGCATTGCTGTACTGACAATGATTAGTTTTAAATGCGCATGTGAGCAGTCTTTCTCACATCTAAAAGCACATCAATTCTACGTTAACGCCAAACGCTCTATGGATGTCAAATTTGCATTGGATTCGCTGCAAATTTGCTGTATATCTCATTTACAATGCATAAAAAGCACATATAATGTGTTGAGATCAGGTCTATTTGTCTAAAAGAGCTCTACATAAGCATCTGTAATCACGTCTCATCTGAGTTCATAAGATCATTCAGAGAACCCGGTGAGTCTGCGTCCTGCATGAAGCTTAACCTCACCACGTATCAACCAGATAAAGCCGTTGGCAAAAAACCATGAGGCACTAGAAGTTGCATTAATGGTAAGAATTAGGTTAGCAACAGCATAACACCGTTATTACAAAGAATTCAGTCTTATTGTATTTTCAAGGTGTTGGTCCTACATAAAATGCACACATTTACTTGTACTTAGTTTTAAACATGCTATCACAGAATGACACTTTAAAACATGTGGCGTTCATGACTCTCTTCCAGATCCATGTAGCCTGCTTAGTAATTAGTTAAATGCTAGCTACTGGTTCTTCCAATCTAAAGGATTGTTTTTGCCAAATAGACAAATGTTCATTTGCTAGAGGAGACATTTTTTGGTGTGAAAAATGTAGGTGAACTCTGTGGAAAAACGTTATATTTTCCTTTTCTTTTTTTTACTTACATGCATTTGTGTCACTTTTTATCTTTTGTTTTCCTTTCATTTATTTCATGTCTCACCATCTTTTGACTCTCCCCACTGCTTTTTGTTTTTTTTTGCTTTCCATGCCAGGTATCTTGAGAAAATAAAAGAAGAGGGAAAAAATGAGATCTAAACAGAAAAAGCTTCAAATCCTGCAGTCTCTTTCAGCACTCTTGTTTACCTACCTATAATGCTGTTCTCAGATTTGTTCAGCTCCCAAGATCTCTCTCTCTCTCTGTGCATGTAGCCCTCCCCTGCACCACTCCACCTTTCCTTTATCGCTCAACAAAGACAGCAGATGATGTATTTTCATCTGCAAAACCTTCAGCAACATTAGTCTCCAGCCCACCCTATGATTGTTCCAGTTAACGGTATGCTGCAGCATCTCCTGCTGCTTAACCTGGAGACTAAAATGAGAGTCTGCCAAATAATAACATTCATGAAGAAATAGAAAGAGGGAGGGATGTGTCTGTCAATGCAACATCAACGCAGCCACTAACTCCAGATTACGTACTGCTATGAGCTGTGACAGATTTTAAGAACCCACTCTTTACCTTAAAGACTAGTGCTGGGTTTTAAGCAAAGGTGACGGTAAAGAACAAATGACACAAAAAGGAATTATTCATTTTAAAGGAGCTTCATAGAAAGTTGCAAATGTCACTCCGGTTCTTCACTAATCCTCCATCTGTGCTGGTTGAACAATAAAGGTATACAATTTTGAAAAAGTTGCATATTAAGAACAAGTCAATACTTGGATGGAAATGAAGCAGTGCCATGATATGTGCCAAAATACCTCCACCAGCATTTCAGATCATTTTAGGAAGGTAAAACAAACTCATTTAACATGTTTTCTTAAATTTTCAGTATCAAGAATTACCTGATTTAGGGCTCTTGTTTGAGTGTGAAAACCTGTGTACTTAACACCAAGTTCAACTGATTTTGATAAATGAGAGGAGTCATCATTGTTGTTTTTTATTTACCATTCGCGGAGTGAAAACTACTAAGTAAAAATAACCCAGAAAATCAACAAATAAACAACCTCCATGAAATATGCCAGAATCCAGCAACACAAAAACTTTGTCATTACCTTAAACATGAATGATGATCCTTCCGTTAATAGCATGAGATAAGGAAAATTTGCCACATGTGGCTCCTTTTGACTTTCTAGTTACAAGATGTTATGAAATAATGTGACATTTATTCTGATTACCTTTACTGACATCGACAACATACAAAAAGGTATTACAGAAGATTAAGCATGAAACTCCCTGGCTGACCTTAGTAAGGTCACTAACGTATGGCATAGTCACAACTGTCCCTACTGGTAGATATTAATGAATGAATTATTAAATACAATTTTGTTGGGGAATTATTAGTATTTTTTATTAGTATTTTTATTAGTATTTTTTGCCAAATTATTATTTACAAATTATTACTATGCAAGGCCTTTATATGTTTTGGGCCACAACAGAAAACATGAATATCTATGTAATTTAATTATCTATCAAACCGACAGTGTTACTATAATTGTTTGGTGCACATTTTGGAGGATTTTTTGTTGAATTTACTGACCTCAGACCAATTTCTTGTAAAACAGTATTAATATTTGCCAAAATGCAAAAATTCATTCATTTTCTAATCTGTTTAGTCCCTTTCGGGGTGACGTGGCTGCCGGAGCCTATCCCAGCAAAGGCAGGGGACACCCTGGACAAGTTGCCAGTCCGTCGCAGGACTATAAATCACACACCCATGCACTCTCACATTCACACCTATGGACAATTTAGAGAAGGGGTGGGCAATTATTTTAACTGGAGGGCCACATTGGGTTCTAAGATTGGATAGAAAGGCCGGACCAGGAGCAGATGTGTGGAGTGAGAATGATATAACATGGAATATAGATGAAAACATTTGGAACGAAAATTATATTCTAAAAAAGAATATTTTTTATTTGTTAGTTTAAAACTTTTATTCTAATTTTAGATCTATTTTTTATTGTGAAGCCCTTTGGTACCTTCAAGGAGTTGCAAAGTGCTATAAGTTTCAATCATTCATGATCCTTTTTTTTAAATAAATAACTAATAAATTATTTATGAAATAAAACAAACAACACCCTTGTCATGATCTGAAATTGTTGTCTTGTTTTTGGTCCTTGTTCTGTCTTGTTTCTGTTTCCTGTTTTATTTTGAAAGTCTCCTGTCTTGTCTGTTTTCTTGAGTTTTACTTCCTTTGGTCCCCATCAGCCCTGATCGTGTCCACCTGTGTCTTGTCTGCCCTGTCTGTATTTAAGTCTTGTCTCTGCCTTCCTCCTGTGTTGGTCCATTAGTTATTCCTGTCCTGGTGTTCATGTCTTGTCATGCCATGTTCCTCGCCACGCCACGCCACGCCACAGTGCTCTGCAGCGCTTTTTGTTTCCATTAAACCCCTAGCTCTGAACCCGTTTGCCTCCTGCCTCTGCATCTAGGTCCAACCGGCTCTCGAGCCACCCCTTCACCGTGACAACCGTATGATTTTCAAAGGCAAAATTCAGGAAAAATATACTGATACATTTAAAAAAAGAAAAGAAAAATAGATAATCGATCCTCTCCCGTCATAATCCTAATAAAGACTTTGAGGGCTGCAGCTCGTCAGTTTGAGCAGCTGCACTGTGTCCTGCGCGTCTGTTTTTCAACCAGTAATAATGGAAAAAGCTATTTTCTATGTTTTCTGCTGCAGCTACACATATATCTGTGTTACCTTTTCACCAGTACAGAGTTCCCTGTTTATTGCAGGAGTTATGTTAAAAAAATAACTGTGATTGTTGAAATCCAGGGTAGTCTGATTACAGACGTTTATGGCAGTAAAACTCCTCACTGCACAGTTTCTACACTTTTCTCACACAGACATGAACATTTTCACACTTTTCTATTGTTTAAATTCTCAAACCTTCATAGAAATTAGGTCCAGATCTGATTGATCACAGATTTTTGATCTGAAGAGCTCCGCATTTCTGTACAGGAGACACACGGAGGAGATTGATTGACAAGGTCTCCAGCCAATCAGGACACAGAACAGGGTGCAGTGTTTAAAAATACAACATGATCGCTCTAAAAGAATGAGCTAAACCGGGAAAGATGAACTGCGATGTAGAAAGGAAAAATGGTCTTCTGTTCTGTTTGACAGAGATTTTTAGAGGGTTTCAGATTGGAGCACAGACTGCAGAAGGGGGGAATAAAATGTCAGGTCTTGATCGTGTGGGCAGATTAAAAAAAATAAAAAACATGGGTCTCTAATATTGTTCAGTGGACCAAACATGAAGGTGGGCGGTAGTTGGCCCACCCCTGATTTAGAGTAACCAATTAACCTATGAAGCATATTTTTGTACGGTGGGAGGAAGCCACTCCACACAGAAAAGTCCCCCATTGGTGTTCTGTTTCCGGTCCCCCAGCCGGGACCTTAACCTTCTTGCTGTGAGGCAAGAGCGCTTAGCACTTTACAACTTAGGTAAGCAAAAAAGCCACACAAAGTTATATGGATTATAGAAGCATTTTGGCTACTGTAGCCAGCAGCCTTGCAGAATGATACGTACTGTGCTCAACTCAATGAACTAAAAAAGTGAGTGTGTTTTTTTGTGTGTTATGTGTTTTAGCCAAACAATGTTGAGTCATTATGAATGAGAGTATGGAGCTGTACAGAACTGATTCTATATCATCCAGTTTTGTTTTGTTTTTTCACTAAAGCAGCCTATTTGAGGATGATTTTTTTAACCAAATTGTGACCACACTTGTACAACAGTTTAGCAATTCTATAAATGTCTTATGAACTGCACATCCTTCTTGTGGCATTTGGCAAATTAGAATAAGCAAGACAGTGTTCCAGGAGTATGCTGGAGTCTCACGGATGCTTGAATGACTTCTATTTTTTACTTCCTCTCTTGTTTACATTTTCTCATTTCCTGGCAATTTTCCTTACTCGAGATTTCTCTCCACACTCAGCATGGTTGACGGTTTCTTAGACCAAAACAAGATGCACTCTACACTGAATTTCAATTAATGCACCTCCGAGATTTGATAGAAAGGGTCTGTAAAACAAATTAGTTTGGCAGCAGGTTCTAAAAATAAAACTGGTGTTTATGTGAGCTGGAAAACCAGGAGCAAAGAGGTCTTGGATGAGTTCTTGATTTAGCTAGAAGACTAATTTTTTTTATGCTTGCTTATAGTATGTTAACCACTGAATGCAATCTGAGTTCATGGACTACAGTTTAAATCACTCATAGGGATTCTCTGTGTATGATAAGCAACACAAGCAAATCTGGACAGCCGTCTGTGTGTACTCACTGTTTGCTTTGGACTCAGTGCCGTCTAATTTACACGTGCTAATTGCAGCTAATTGGTTCTAATTAGATGAACAGGAAACCCTCTGGGAGCACTCATACCTTTAATTTGAAGTAAATATCATTAATTAACATATGCTAATTTCAAGCCAATTAACATTTATTAAGAGATGCCAACAACAGGGGGAGAAGAGCTACCTTCTATCAAAAATTTAATAATGACTCAGCGAGAGGGAAGGGAAGAAATATTACATTGGAGGTCAGGAAGTGTTGGCCCAAGTTCTGGCATGACCAGCAACCTTGGCGTTAGGTCCAAATACCCTGCATGATGTCTCACTATGACCATGACAACAGTAAGCCTCCTCAGACTGCTCACTGTACTTGCAGGTTTCTCCATGTATCATAAGCACAGCATCCGCCATCTGCCAGACCTAGTGTGCTTGTCACAACCGCTGTGGTTTCCACTACACCAAACTCAGCATATTTTGCCACCAAAACAATTAGCGTGCCACATTTCCGTTGTGCACAATCTTTCACGTACCTGCCATGTTTACAATGATACTATTCAATTTCCACATACTGCCTCAACGGTCGGGTTGCCAGCCTGCACTGCAGCCCAGACCTGCCACACTTACCACACCTATTGTGTGTGCTCTGTGGCACGCCTGCACAGGAACTATCCCCGCTGACTCTGTAGCCCAAAGGCATGTGTCTGCCAGGAGATTTAACGGCAGAGATTAGAGGGCTTACTGCTGAGACAGGGAGCAAAGCAAAAAGGGGACAGAGGGAGGCGAACAGAAAGAGTGAAAGACGGAGAAGGACAGACGGGCAGACATGGTGATCCTGACAAACAGACAGAAATGAACATTTGTGTTGGTCAGCGAGGACTCCTATGAAAAAAAAGGCATAGAATACTGCACAAATAAAAACTCATTCAAACAAATATGTACTGCTGAGCAACTTCACTTTTTTCAAATTTTACGTGTTTTAGCTAAGATTAAAAAAAAAAAAACACCATAATGTTGTTAAAACTCTGTCATAAGATAATCAATAATCATTAAACACTTAATTTTGTTACTTGAATCTATCTGATCAGAACCGGATCAAAAACCTTTGCAAAACTACAAAATGAATTCACTCAGTAGGGGTGGGATGATATAAGCTTGCTTCTTTCCACTCCTTTCATCTAGTTAAGTAGCATCTAGTTAATGATCACTATAGTTATTTAAGCAAATGTGACTTTAGTGTGTTTTTGTTTGTATGTTTTTTATCTATGCACTACATCATTTCTGTAACGAGTTTGATAAATCTGTATGGTTTTTTATTGTCTTGACAACAATTAATGCTTGAAATAAAAATTACTAAAATAAAATCTAACTGAAATGAGTTGACCATGAGGAAATATTAGGTTACACTTTCCACAACTTCAAGCTTTACTCAACTAACCTTGTGTTGTTGAGCAGGTAATGCCTTAATCACAACTGCCCTTACCATGTTATGGCTGCAATTCTACCTCCATGCTGCAAGCCACAGGTGTTAGAGGACACTCGTACAATGTCAAAGTACTGAGCCTTTCCAAAAAATTAGAATATCAAGTAAAAGTGTGTTCATCTCCCAAATGCGTCTGAATGTGATGTTTTTTGAAGCTGTTCCTCCACCTCATTTCCATCTTTCTGGAGGTCTGCAGGTCCTTCAATCTTGTGCTTTTATATAATCCGCTGAATCCCACAGTCGTCTCTTTTTGGGGCATCCTCTCCTGTCAGACTTTGTCCTTCCGTTAGACTTTCCATTGATCTGCTTGGACACAGCGCCCTGTGAACAGACAGGCTTCTTTGCTAGGAACGTTTGTGGCTTATCCAGAGGTCAATGATGGTCTTTTGGATAGTTGTAAAGTCTGAAGTCTTCCACATATCGAAGCAAACTGAACCAATGACATCTGGGGAACCTGTCCAGATACTTTGAGTTCAGTAGATGATTAGCTGGTGAAATCTCAGTTTAAAACCTTCCTGCCCTGCAGAATTTGGGCAAATGTTTTTACACTATTCTAATTTTAGGAAATCCTGTTTTCGAGGGTTTTATGGGCTGGAACTACAATTTGTGTCTGATTAAAAAAATACAAATTTGAAATCAATTAAACCGTGGACACAAAATCTATGAACTATGAATGTAATCATGGATCACTTTTCCATGATATTTTGATTTTTTTTAAAGGGTTTGTAGGTTAGATGAAGGCGTGTTGTACGTGTTTTCCTTTTTTATTTTGCACCAACCCAAATCCTGCAGACTCCGCAAAGGGCTCATAGGTGCTGTTCGTGTGATGTGCCCCTTGCAGGCAGACTGACAACCAGACCAAAAAGTCTTTGTCAGCGATGGAAAAAAGCTGTGTCAGACAAAAGTTGGACTAATGCAGGGAACGTCAATGAATTCGTACTGAAGAGGAGAACTTGAGAACAAAAGAAAGAATGGAGAGAACAAATAAGGAGTATGTGATTGCAGATGAAACCAGCATAGAGACAAAGAATAACCAAAAAGCTCAGATAATTAGGAGAGGGGACAGACTCATAACAGAAATGTAAATACACAGAATATACCAAGTGGATTAAGCATAGAAAGATGCTACTTACCAATCAAAAAAAGTGAAGTTTATCATCTTAAAACTAGATGATGACTGAAAAGAAGCCCCATGGAGTGGAAGTGTGGTCTTGCTGTATCTTTATCTTTTTAGGTATGGTGAAAGCCTGGCATCAAGGATATTCATTAAAACATCTGATACACATTCCCACCCTGCCACCATGCTCAAATGCAAATAAAGCTAACATTGGCAACATTGTTTTTATTGTGTGCAGATGATTATGTGAGTGCACGTGCTACAGTACGACCAACAAAGTGGCTAGCAAATGTAAAAGGTATATGTTGAACATTAATGTATGTCGTTGGGTGTGGGGTATTTACTGACAGATGTAGGGAGGCATAAACATGATACAGGATCTTTGGCAGTTAGAAGTCTAAATGACTTCAAATGCTATATTGTTTAAAAGAGATCAGCTGTTATAGAAATACAATTTTTACATGGGCATTTACATGGGCAAAAGTAATCGGAAAGAATGCCTAATCGGAAGAAAAATGCGTCATGTAAACAAGCTGTTCGGAATACTCTGCCCCGATCAGACTCGTTCGGATCAAAATTTCTTTCCGATCAAGATAGGTGGGTTATACCGATTGTTTATCCGATCGTTGTTCATGTAAACGGTTCATTCTAATCCTGTGTCACTACTGCACTTGTTTACGTCACGCATAGACGGTGTTTCGCTGAGAGAAAGCTTTGGAGCGCATACGGGACGCCCCGTGAAAAGCGCTGCTCCGCTCTCACCCCGTGGCTCTTCGCCTCTCCGCTATCTTACACCCTCACGAGGGGGATGCAGGGGAGGAGCGCTTCGTGCCCATGGCCGTACGGACCCTGCACCCGATCTCTGTTTGGGCTCAGGTGCCAGTGGACCGAGTGGACCGTGTCTCTGAGCAGAGCAGCTGGATTTATTAATGTGTGTTTGAGGGAAGGGAGGAGGATGCTTTGCTACGTGTGCGTTTTGTTGTTTTGTTATGTGTGAGAATTCGGACTGCGAGCCGACCCGCCACTCTGGGTTAGCAGCTGCCGGCTTCAGGAGAACCGTGTGTGTCCGAGCAGAGCTCGGACTTCCAGCTCACACAGCGGCTTTGGGTCAGTGTGCGAACTTTTCAAAGCAGAAATGTCGCTCAGTCCTTAGAAACTGTTCAAACAATCACGTGGATTTGTGTTTCTAGTTGTGTCCTGACAAAATAAAGGCTGATGTTATTCCCACACATTTACGTGCAGCCAAGATGCAGATTGCAGCATTTCATAGTCCTGGATTTTGTGTCCATGATCAAACAAGGCTAATGTTGTTAGCCCGTGCTAGCCTGTCCTAACCCTTCTTCCAGCTCCGTTCTTCCACAAAAAAAGCACTGACCACACGGATTAAAAAATAAAACGATGAGCGAACAGGCGCTTCTGTCAGGATTTCGGTCCTGTCTCGCCATTTCTGCCGTTCTCCTCTCACCTGCTCCCTGATTTCTGAATGGCTCCAGCTGTGACGCGGGGTATATGAGGTGGGTGTGTCTGCTCACTCTTTGCCAGTTCGAGATTCTTCACCCTGATGAACCTCAGGCCACGGATCACAGATCACGCATCACGCATCACGCTCCGCTTCGGCACCGCTCACTGTGGATCTGGTCCTCTCGATGCTCACACGGAACCTGTTGCTACTGTCACGTAAGGAGTCGCCCCTCCCAACTCCCTACGCTCTTTAAGACTGTCTGCTTCTCTCCTCCCTCGGAGCCTGCTGTCTACACGGATCTTGCCGTCTTCGCCCCTCACGGAATTCCCCCTCGGCGGTGACGTCACGCTGCGTCTCAAGCTCCACAGGACCTAGCAGTCTCCTTCTTTTGGACTTTGGACGTTTTTTTGGATTCAAGTTTCAGTTTCCTAAAAAACTGGCTCATATCACAGCAAACATGTTCACATTGAACTGGATTAACACCTGCCCTTCCTCCTCCCCTCTATCACCTTTGTGTTTTTTATACTTGTTTTTTATGTTTTCTCTATGTGCATGTTTTTATTAGTATATGTATTTTAGATGATAATTTAATTGTAAATGTATATTTTTAATTAATGTATTGATGTTTTTAGGTTTTTAGGTTGACAATTTTTAACACCTGTCCGGGGACTACGGATGAAAAATAGCCTTTGGGCTAATTCTGGTGCATTGCAGTGATGCTTTTAATGTGCACTGTCCCTGTTAAATAAACGAATAAATAAATAAATAAGGAACTCTCCAAATAAACTTTATTTATACCCTGTGCGTGCCTTAACCTGGGTCCTCATTAACTTATAACAGCTTCATAATATTCACAACATTAATAAAAAGCACGTTTGGAAGATTGTCTCCTATATTACAGACTCAGCGCTGCTGCATAAATGTATGTGGCAGCTGTTTGTTTACAACGGGACTCATTTCCTTTTCTGGGAGTGTGGCCCATGTGAACGTTTGTTCTAATCGGGAAAAAGTTTTCTGATCCCATGTGCACGGTTGGATTTTAATCCAACCATTGATCCGATCAAGATATTTTGCCCAAGTAACCGTGGCTACTGTCTGTGATAACAAGAACATGAAGCTGTTTATAGCATTAAAAAAGTCAAAGCTTCCCTCTCCAAATAACCCAGTGTTTTTCAACCTGTTTTGAGCCATGCACACTTTATCCTTGACACCAGCATCCAAAAACTGAAAAAAGGAGAAACTGTATAGTCTGTATTTATGTACAGTCCGTCCAAAATGTTTTTTTCTAAAAGATGTAATAAAAGTTAAGTTACTTTTCAGTAATAATTTTCAACTAAATTATTTGACATTTTACCCCGGTAGTTATTTTACCCTTCAGTTATTTAACATGCAATTTTATGTAACCTCACAAAAAACAATGATATTCTTTCTAAATTGTGATTTATTTTTTTCCATATTTTTTTCAATGTTGGTGCAAAGGCAACTGTAATTTTTTAACAATATGATCGCAATATGTTGACTGTCCCCCCAACTCCCTCTGGATGAAGCTTGTCTGCTGGACTTTAAATATGTAGTTGTAGGGTTAGATAAGTTCATTCTTCTCTATGAGTTCTGTTAAATCGCCTGTCTGTCCTGGGGGAGGATCCCTCCTTCATGTGGACACCCCTGAGGTTTCTTGTTTTTTCCGGAATCTGTTTTTTTAGGAGTTTTTCCTTACCGCGAAGGGGGGTCTAAAGGCAGGGATGACAGTTTAGGTTAGTCAGTTTGTTAGCTCAATTTAGTATTTTTCTATTGAATTCTATGTATTCATGATTCATTTGAGTTCATGTTTCACTTTTTCAATTGCCGATACGAAGCCCATTGAGACGACTGTTGTTGTGAATTTGTGCTATACAAATAAAATTGAATTGAATTGAATATGTTTGATAAAGTTTACACAAAAAGACTAAAATTATATTTATGTTTGCTGTAGCTACACAAAAAGTGAACATGTTGAAGTTTTATTAGTTTTTCTTTTGTCTTAATCAAAGATGAAGTCTCTAAAAAACTTGAACAAAAATTTTTTATTTCATTTTAGACGATTACAGTTTCAATTTAGTTTAATTGTGTCTGTTGGGCACTTCACCTTAATCCTGTTTCTCAAATATTGTTATTACTTCTTAAATTTAACATATAAAATAATCCAGACGTTATTAGAAAAGTGTTTCAGTTAGAAAGATGACTTGGACCAAACTCTGGGATGTTTGGCTGTTAAAAAACACAAACCTTGAAGGAGAACTAAACTGTTGAACTCTGATTTCATCAAGTAGATTGAAAAACTGTTTGATGTGTGTTCATTGTAGTTTCAAGACGTTTAACAGACAAGACATATAGTAGCGTAGAGACGCTGTCATTTTAACCCAATGCATCATGGGAGATGTAGTGCAAAAACTGCCGCACATTGCGTCTCTGAGCTTCATTGTTTTGTTCACTTGTTCCACGGTCTGACACCGGATTCTGTAGAAAGCTACACCGACAAAGACGAGCTTTAGCTGGTATTTTTGTTGGAACTGAGAGACTTTAAGAGCAGAATCAGAACAAGGAAGTGAAGACTTTAACCACTTCTGATTGGTCAGACTGATGACATGTGATTAAGCCTCCAATAATGATTGGTGGAGACAGTTAAAGGGGCGGGACTTTTCTGAAAACAGAGCTGAAGCCGTGGCTAAATCACGGAACCGTCATTCTTATCAAAGTGTCTAATAAGCACAAAGAAAAAGTATTTTACAAACTTTCATATTCCTAACTTCTCAGTGTTTTATCAGGGCCTGTTTGGATGAACACAATGCTGATATCCTGGAGAAGGTAAATGTTTTTAGATCATTGAATGGGTAATTCCCCACAGTACACCTGACCATCTCCCACGGCACACTACTGTGCCGCGGCACACTGGTTGAAAAACACTGAAATAAAGTAATTAAAATGATCTGAGCAGCAATTAAGTTTAGATGATACAGGTTCTGAATTTGTTCATAATTTTTTCTTCTCACAGTTTCTATCTAAAATCGATGTCTGAACATATCAAGGTTAATCATGTTTACTTTTAACAGGCTATACGTCATTTGAAGTCAACTCATGCCATTATCCTTACTCTTTTTCAGTTCATTCAAAATACAAAATACAAAAAAAGCAACAATAACTAAACTTTTTTTTTTCCCTTTGAGGTTCTTATTCCAACAAAGAGGAAAAAACACTTCAGTGCTTTTTTACAAATGCCAACTGAAATGCACACACAAATTTGTACTCTACTATTACAGACTCTATAAATACTGAGATCATGTGTCCATGCTGCTAATTCATGTTTGCTTGCTTGTCCTGAATTTTAAAATTTTGGCAGATAAAGGCCAAATCTGAATCCCTCCGCTACCCCTCTGTCACCTCCGTATTGCTCCCATTGTAGGGGCATCTGGAGCTGTAGTGATGTCCGAACTTGTTTTTTTTAAGGAGGAGCAGTAGTGACTTCGGGCCGACGAGCTACGTCCCGCTGTGGCGCGGAGGAAAATTGTAATGTTCGAATTTTTTGAGACACAATTTTTCCATAACCCTCTGCTTGCAGGACTACATGTAGGGGGAGGGAGAAGCGGGGGGTGGGGGGTGAATTTGGATTTGGCCATTGTGTTGCACTGTCAGACTTGAGTGTATTACACAATCAATGCTGAAATTACACTAACATAAATCAGCTTTGAACACTGTGTACTTCATCCCGTTACTGAAAACTGGAAGAACATTGACCCTGCCCTAGACCCCACTCCCACACCCCCACACCCAGGGTTTTGTCAGAGCCTAAGCAATTGGACAACAACGATGAAGCAAATTTCTCACTTTGAACTGCCTGCATGAAAAGACTCTTAAGACAAAAGCTACCAGGGAAAGACAGAGAGACAGCAACCCCTTTGTCAGGTTTCATGAATATTTAGCAGGACTTGTTAGAAATGATGAATGGGGGTTTGCTGTTGACAAGTATAAAAATTGTTCAAACAGAATTTTCTTGATGTGTCTGTGTATGTCTTTTTTTTGTATGTGTGTTTTCGGGTTATAATCAGTTTTAAAAACTGATGAATACTCCAAACATCCTTTTCGCCTGTCAGTTTGTATGAAATGATCAGACGTGCACCATGGCAAGAATTGTGTTTTGGGCACTATGGACTCATATCTGTGAAACCTCTATATTCAGAGTCCTAAATGTGTCATTATATTGTCTAAAATGATTAGCAGATCATACAAGCAGGTCTCTTCACCATCAATGTTCACCTGCATAATTGTGTGTGTAACTGATTGGGAGGGGTCATCAGGAGGGGGCCCCCAGCATTTTGTCACGGCACACTTGACAAAGCAAAGACAACTCACTTTTCTGGTCCTCTGCCACATTGTGTATGCAAGAAAAAGTCGGGGCTCTGGCTGCAAGGGACCGATAACACCTCTTCTCCATCTCCCTCCTGAGTGTTTGGGTGAAGGCGGAGGGGTGGGAAGGGTGGCCCTTTGCTCCAGACACACCAAACCATTTGAATGCAAAGCCTCAGCTGCCACAAATCCACGCGTCTTGCTCCCCCATCCCCCATCTCCTCCACCACTGTCTAGTATTTTGTTGGATTTTGCTGCTATTTTTCAATAGTGGAGTAAAGGCCTCCAAGGATCTGCTGTCAAGTTCCCAGTAGAACAACCCGAGCAAAGCATTGCACAGGACAAAGTTATAGTTTTTACAGAGGGAGATCAGAGGGAAGTCAGTTTGCCGGCAGATACACAGGAGAGTCTGAAAGTTAAAAAAAAACAAAAAAAGTAAATGATTTCCCCTGCTCCTGAACACTGATCTGCAGCGTACTCCAGGGATCTTCGGAAACACTGAAGATCCGAGGATTCCACCTGCGTGGCAGCGCGCTGGGCAGGAAGATGTTACTTGATGAGAAGGGGAGTTCTCGAGGCTTTAGAGGTGGGGGTGGGGATCTCCCTTCCTGGCGACACGCTGGACTGCTTGCATTGACTGCATAAAGGAACTGGACTAAGCAAGTGTGATGTCACACACAGAAAATGGCCTGCTTCAGGTTTCTGTATTGAAGTCTATGGTTTCGGCTTCTTGGAGCCAGCGGGTACTTCCTGTTTGGAACACGAGGGGAGAGGAGTCAGTAAGTCCAGTTCTCATTTACATTCAGTGGCTTCTCCGGAACGTGTGACGTGGCGTGGACTCCAAACAAACCTCCATCTCCAAGGTAAGATTGAGAAAAACAGGAATCAGACCCCAGATATTTATGGAATATCTGGGGGGATCGCGATGTGCTGAGAGTTTGTAATGTCTTATCCCTCCAAGCCCTTACATTTGATATAAAACTATGCTATAATCATATCAGTTCATCTATCCACATATCTATCTTCCCCTTTGATTTCTCCTGTCAGTTTTACGTTGGATGGAAGGTAGCGTTAATGCTTACCTCTTTCTTGATCTTTATTTAACTAGAAAACAAACAAAAAAGATACAGAATCTCTTTTTCAAGTGTTTGCTGTTCAAAACACACATACGTATTCATAGTCATTTTACAAGGCTACAATACATTCTAGATTGAATAACAAGGTAAACTTTAATTTAAGAGTATTTTTGCTTTACAAATTTTGCTGAAACTGTGTAATAAAAGCCATAAGTGTTAAATCTCTCTGGTTCTTTTGCTACTTTGCCAAGTTTAGTTGTACTCCCTGTTTTGTAGAACCACCGGAAGCATCTAAAATGGTTCTATTTGCTGTCTTAGGGTATGCCATGTTGGCTTCTATTCAAAACAGGGAATGAAGCGCTCAAGCTGGCAAACATTCTGGCTGTTTCGACAAAAACATTTTCCCCATGACGAAAAGGTATCTGGGGTTCAGTGGAGGAAATCGGGGCAATGGGCAGTTCATTGGTTGAAAGAGTTGCAAAACAAAGAAATGCCTGCTGTCTTTCCCTCTTCTCTTTCCCCAAATAAGAGGTCAGCAGCATCTGGTTCGGGTCTTAGAGAGACAGGAAAAGTTAAGCTACTTGCATGAGTGTGTCACAGTCCCAGTCCCAAAAACACCCAAGCCATTGTTGCACCCCATACCTCTCTGCCACAACCACCATGAGCTAAAGTGGGGCAGCTTACCCCCCACATAAATCCCTATTGACTGCCTCCTGCTTTGTCTGCCAATTCCCAGCATTGGATTTGTCTCACTCAATGATGCGCTCCACTCCACTTCTCCCACAATAATCCATACCAATATTACTATTCAATACGCTAATTATTGCCCAAACACCATATGTGCCACACCCCTATTATTTCCTTCCAAAATTATGCTGACTGTGTTCCAAATGAAAAACAGATGAGTCTTGTGCCGTTGTCAAAAGGCCAATACCAAAGGGTTATTAGGTAGTCAATCCAATGGTGCTGACAAATCCAGGACTGGCTGGAGAGCAAGTGCGATAAGTGGAATACTGAGGTGGGAAAGGCAGCATGTAGATATCATGCTCCTTCAGAAGCCATGCACCTGGTTTGAGGTCATGCAAACCTTTGTCCAAAGAAATGTTACCAGACAGATTATGTAGCACATTTTAAATGTGCTCACGTTACGAGATAAAATCTACTTTCATAGGTCATGTTGTCAATTTAGAACATGAAAACTCAAAATTTTGTTTCCCTAGCCAGAGAGAAAGATTAGAAGACTGATGTTTTTCTCATGGGCTGGGTGGCACAGTGGTTAGCTCTTTCGACACACAGTGTGCTTTCGGCACACAGTGTGCTTTCACCAAACAGCGTGGTTCAAATCCCTGCTGGGACATTTATGTGTTTATTTGCATGTTCTTCCTGTGCATATACTGGTTTTCTCCGGGCACTCCGCTTCCCTCCCACAGTCAGAGACATACTTTATAGGTGACCTGATGACTTTAAGAATTGTCCCTACGATATTTACTAAGACTGTGCGTGATTGCTTGATGTAGCACAGACAGCAACTTGTCCCTCTCCCCAGCCACCTCCTCCAGCTCCTCTGGGGAGACCCCGAGATGTTCCCATGCCAGTCGAGAGACATAGACATCGGATTTATATATATGTATGCAGTTACAGTATTTAATAACAGCTATTATCCCACAACAGTATTTCTAAAGCAGCAGTTAAGATTATTTGGGTAAGTTATGATATTTAGGTTAAAGAAGAAACTGATTTATTAAATAAATAAATATATTTTGCAAACATTTTTATTTATCAGGGAAATAAATGCTGTGGTAGTTTTCATCTACCTGAAAACTACACAGCACCCAGAAAGAAATGAAGCACTGTGGATGTTCCCGGGCGTTTTTTCACCAGGATGAGACCCAGGAAGACCAAAGGAAACCCCCAGAAGGACTATTTATTTTTTTAAAGCTGACATGGGCTGCCAGGGCTGCGTGTCATAGGAAAAACCCTATGCACTTAGGGTAGGGGGTTCTGTGGGGATGGTGTTGATATTTCTGCACTGAGCGGCTGCCCTGTGATTTTGAATTAGGGGATTAGGATGGATGGATGGATGGATGGATGGATGGATGGATGGATGGATGGATGGATGGATGGATGGATGGATGGATGGATGGATGGATGGATGGATGGATGGATGGATGGATGGATGGATGGATGGATGGATGGATGGATGGATGGATTGATTAAGTATTAGGAAACTGTGATAAACAATAACACATTATGAATTATACAAGGTTAATCACAGATTTCATCATGACTCTATTCAATGCCAACAGCTCTTCCTAACCTCAAAAGATCACCTTCTTGTTCATGCTGTACGAAACATCAATTGACTTTGCTATGTTTTAAGTGTTCTAGGATCAGTTTCATCTAGGCTCAGCTGCAAACAAAAAGCTATAGAAAAAATGCAGGAGTTTGAGCTAGAAAACTCTACAGAAACAGCCCACTGATGACCTACTAATAACTGCTCTCAGGTTGTCTCCACCGCCTCCGCAGTATTACTGGGGAACTCAGAAGTAAATATAAAGCCATGTGACTGTGAACTGGGCTCACTCATCATTTAGCAGCTCTTTAAATGCAATCAAAACATTTATGTCTGACCTTTATATACATTTCAACATTTTTAGACCAGATTGTTGTGGATCTAAACATCCAGCCCTGGTGCCTGGACAAGCCTAGGGTGACTAATGTTTTAGAACCAATTTACTCAACGGTGTTTTGAAATACTGCGGGTGAAACCATGTGGTTTCATTCACCCTGTCAATCCATTATTTCTAGCTAAACCCAAATGTCTGTTTTGGATAAAAGACAACATCCAATCGGAGACCAGAAGCTGAACATAAACTGAAAAAAAAAATTAAAAATCAAGCAAATATTGAGTGGTATTAGAATTTTGTCAAAGTAGCAAAAAACAAAGTATCTCTCATGATCATTGGCAGTGTATATCTGTAATCCTGCGTCTGCTTTTCGCGTCATGCTGCACGTACGAGTTGTGCAAGTAAGTGCAAGCAGGATGCCCGTAGGACGCCATAGGATGCCTGTATGACGTTAGTAGGATGCCCGCACAAACTACGATCTGCTTGTCTCTAATTTTCTGACACTGAGCTGTGCAGATGGGGCCCAAGACAGCACACCTTTCATTTGGACCAGTCTGAATAAAGCTCTGCACTGTGCCACCAGATTTCAGGGGGGGGGGATTAAAAATAATGAAAAAAATCAACGTGCTTGCATCTCACCCACTTCCCCCTTACTTACCTTTACCTGTTGCAGTTGTGACAAACACAAAATTCAGTGTATTCAGACCATTCATTCATTCCTTTAGTATTGTTCCTTTCATGAAAAATTGTTGTTGATTTGTCAAATATATTTACATGTTGTTCCCTTTTTTGATACTGAACAGTACATCAGGGTTTATTTTGCACTGCCTTCTCAGGATATTTGCAGGTAGCCATGATATTTCTTTTTGTTGTTAGACAGTGAAACATACTGGAAGCCTCAGCTTTGAAATGCCACCTGTAAACCACATTATGTTTAGGGGGCCTTCATTCGCTTATATTTATCTTTTAGAATGAGTTCTGAGACTTTTCTGTTACATGTATTATAACATGTAACATCTAACAAGTATTAAAATAAATGAGTCATATATGATGCTGTGTTTTTGAACCTTCACAATTAAACAATTGTCGTCCATGGTGGTGTTTACGTTATCAGCCGACATGTATATAAATATGAAATTAAGTCTTATACCATTTTATTTTGAAAGTACGATGGAAGTTTTATTTTGAAACCTGGACATGTTTCAGGTTCCCTAACACTAACACCAAAATTGACATGTCGCGGACTGGAAATAGAACTCCTGTGTTAAAAGTGACAGGCATGGAACGCAAACATGACTGAGGCAATGTAAACATTCTGATCGATGAAAGAAAAATTCCTTTTTTGTGTGTGTTAACACAACAGAGACACTTTGCAGATGGACCAGTGAAAATTGGCCTTCAGTCGCAAGTAAAGTAGCCTTATAGGTGGACATGGGCTGTCTGTGGGTGAAGAATGGGGGCGCCTATGCAGGGCACACATGTGGCTTGCATCATTTTTTTAAGATTGTACAACCCAGGCTCAGGGAGCCCATTGGTGCTGTTCATACGTTTGCTCCTTGTGGGCTCTTTGGGTGCAGTCTGACTCTTAGAAATGAGGAAATTAGACAATCAGGTCGTAGTTTGTGTGGGCATCCTACTGCGTATCACTTGAACAGCCTGTCCATGGAATATACTCCGCGGGGTCAGCGAGCCAGTACTTACGCCGCTAATGACTGAACTTTGCAGCGTGGGGCACTGTACGACAACATTACCTCTACATATTAAATGCATCCATCTATTTGCCTTACAAATACTTTTCAATACACATATTTGAGAATCGTGTGTTCCATTTTCATGACAAATACTCCTGCGCTCTGCTAACATGGCCTCTTCATTGGAAAAATCAGAAATTTAGTACATTAATTTTACAGGTTTGACTTTTTAGTTTTATTTTTTTATCGTCAAATTAAATAGTTGTTTCCAGGCAAACATTGTTCTGTAGCGTTTTCACTTCCCCACAATTCGGCTAAAATGTACTTGTTTTTTTCCTGCAAATAAAATTCAAATTTTGTTTTTTTTATTTTATTGTTTGTTTCTAAACTATTCAGTAAAAGCACCAACAGATGGAAATTCTCTTTTCAAAGGCTCTCTTTCTACTTTCATTTTGTTTCCCTTACCATCCTAATGTAAACCCTCCATCTTTTGTACAACTTTAAATACTCGTTCATCTTTTCTTTCCCCACTATAATCATTCCAAAAAAGCCTCCAACTTGTGAACTCGAGAAACAGTAAATCTCCTCCCCCTTTTCCATCTCCAGCACACACACAAACAACCTTACGGATCTCTCCCGGCATTCCGCAGGCTGATAGTTCTGATAATCCGGCTTCAAATACAATTCCTGGATCACGGGATTTAAATGACATTATATAGAAATTAGATTTCACATCTAGAGCAACTGCGCCTCCCTCGATTCCATCTCTTTATAATTATGCTACTTTCTCCTCGAATCCACACAGCACTCTCTCTGCTGCTTTCCTTTTTGTTCATTCTGCTTGAATAGAGACTGGGATATCCTTTAGCTACACAATGCATCAATTACAATACAAAGTAGTAGGAGCTGCTGCATGTTCAGTGATGTTTCCCCTGTGAACTGACAGTGTTTGATTCAAGGTGGGCTGGATGTTACAGACAGCAGAAGAGCCTATCCTTTGAATAACAACCAGTGAAGGTTTCCAAGTAGAGATGCAGTTCAGATTCTATCATTAAAATGAGTGTTACCTGTCTGAGACTGCAACTGTTAAGGTGTTATAAGGGACTGGAGTCTGCCTGATTTTCCAAAACATCAGTTAAAAACCTAAGGTCAGTTTTCCCTTCGACTAAAAACAGCACGACCACATTCAGCATAGATACAACATCAAAAAGGGTGGCTGGGTGCATCTGTCTGTACAGTTCGGACTGAAGTGGAGAAAAGAAGGGATCTCCTTTCCGGTTATGTGTAAAGTGTTATCTGCACTTTTGTTTTAAAAATGCTTTTAAAAAAACTTTCTGCACTGCTACAATTAACATTCAAAAACTTGACCCTGATTCAAAGGTTGATCCTACATTGTCTTAATTTTATCTAAAGACCTAGTGTGGAAACAGAGCACTTGTTGTATCAATAAAATATGGCAAAGACAATTGCTTTCAAATGTATATTCTAAAATCAGCCAAATGAAAAATATGTTCTTTAAAGCGAAGACAATAAAGGGTTAGATATGAAACAAGTCTATTCTTCATCCCTGTGCTGAAGCTCAAATAACAGTCGGCAAGGAAAAATCTTTCACAGGTTTAACCACCTGCTTGTGTTGAATTAAAGCCAAAGACATTTAAAAAATGACACGAAACGGTTTCTCATTCACAATGAAAAAAGGTTTCCTGTTTTACCCAAATATTTCAGACAGTGCTGCCGAATGCTTTTTTCACTCATTTGATAACAAAGGTGTTTGTTTGTTTGTTTGTTTGTTTGTGAGATCTGGGTTCTGTGTAGGGAAACGTGTCTGTGTTCTGCATCTTCATTAAACTGCAATCAAAGAAGAGATATTAGAATCACTTTATTATCTAAGTGTAGTACTTTATAAAGTCATCAATTAAAACGCAAAAACTGAATAATTGTTGTTTTGTCCTTTTTGCTTTCAACATTTTTCAATCTGCCTGGAAAACATTTTTCAGGAGAATCTATCCCAAACATCAGCATTAGTCCAAACCTTTGGTTTCCTCGTATCCGTCACTGACTGTCAGACACTCCAGTCTTTGTCATAACAGGACCGTGGGATTGTGTCCTCTGTGACCGAGCAGAAGAGGGCCCAGATAAAAGAATTCTGCCAAGTCCTGATTAAATCTACTCCCATGTTTGTCTTCCTGTATCAGGGATTACATGATTTATTAGTGGGCTGGGCAGTGAGCTGCACGGTGCAAACTCTCCCACCTCGACCCCACTGGGGACAGCATAGCAGCAAACTCCATGCACATGCAGCCACCAACCTCCGTCTTCCTCTCCCTTTCTTCCATTCTCATCCCACAGCTGGTTTAATACTCTTTTTCCAGAAGAAGCACCTTGGGGGGATTCAGATAATTTTCTCCATTAATGAGCTCCATGACTGCGTGTAAGCAATAGTGAAACAGCAGATTGATTAACTGCCAAGTGTGAGATAAATTTGTTTAATGCAGGCCAGTATGTGGTGAGTTACGCAGGAAGGTGGAGAAAATGAAATGCCCTCAAAAACTATTGTTTAAAAACTATTTCTATCCACAATGCTAGATTATCCAAAAGTTGAGCATTTATTTAAAAAAATGCAGTAAATAGAAGAGAAGAGGGGAACGACTGAGACCTGCTGCAATAAGAAAAGGTTGAAGCTCGGTGATGGGGGTAGCTGATGGATAATTTGTTACATTTTCCCAAAAATGTCCGATTTTTTTTATGCCTATAAGTTTTTAACATAAAACGCATTTGTTTGTTAGAATCTTTGAAGGATCATTGCCTGAAACAGAACTAAACATTTTTGAGGACAACTGGTTTTACAGGAGCAAAAAAAAAAAAAAAAAGGTAAAACCAATGTGAAATAAACTGATAAATCAAACTTACCAGGAAAAAGGCAAGAGCCTCTAAATTAAAAAAAAGTCAAATGTCAAGATTTTAAAGTTAAAACATTTTTACAAACAGAAGAAAAATGTTAACAATGAGTCATGGTGTGTTTGGGACATTCTATAAGAGCAGCAATGCAGGTTGCTTTGGTTGCTCGAACCCAAGTTTATCAACTTGTCCCAATAGAAAGGTGAAAGGATTGTTTTTCAGTAAATGAGTTTTCCTTTCTGTTGATATTTAAGCTGTTCCACCACCGCCCTCCCAAACTATATAAGTCACCCCCTCTTACCACACTGCATGCAAACCCCCCCCCCCCCCCCGCCACTTCCTCTGCTCTCTCATTTCCCTGTCTCCTCTCCCCACTTGTTCATCTCCCTGCCTTCTTCTATCCGGCTGGGTGTGAAGAAGCCGTGACAATATGCTCCAGCGGAGACAAATCAGGCTTTCCCGGCTGTGTCATCGTAAAACATTCCCCCAGAGGTTGTGACCTCCTCACCTTTTCAACTCATCTGCAGGCACAAAGCGCTGCGAGAGAAGGAAGGCTCTCCATGCAGCAGCATAACTACCTTAATACATGTTAGCACATGAGAAAAGTCAGGAGGTGATGCAGAAACAGCATGCATGAGCAGATCTAAGGAATTCCATTTTAAAATGATCAAGAAATGTGCAATTCTCAGGAAGAAATCAGCACAGAGGAACAACCAATGCCACTCATCTTGTGTCTGTTTATGACTGCTGTAAGCAGTCTCACTGCTGCACATCACAGAGCAACCTGATTAGCTGATCTGACATTTGAGAATTTACAAAAAATGTTATAGCAGCTGGATGGCTCAGTTGGCTGCGTGTAGTTCAATTCCCAGATGAGCTTTATCCAGTGTGGGTCCTTGAGCAAGACCCTTTGCCCTACCGTCCATCTATGTAGCTACAGGGGGGCCTGAGTCTGGGTCTCCCTGTGCCGATCCCCAGCAAAGATTAAATACAGGGTTGTGTCAGGAAGGGCATCCGGTGTAAAGATCAGTGAAAGCTGATTCACTGTGGCAACTCCTGAAGGGATGTGCTGAAAGGTGAACCAAAAAGCCAGGATTACTGTTATAGTGGCACTCATTATGAGGAATTACTGTGTTTTCAGGGTTCAATCCCAAATTTACCAAAATGCTGTAAAATGGTACATTGTAGCTTGCTGAAGCACGGGAAACCTGTTTTCTGGTGTTGCAGCTTCAGGGTTTTTAGTTTTACTTATATGAAGACAGAAAAACTGAATGTTGACAAGACTTGTGTTCTTTTTGTAGAGAGAACAAATGTGTGGAGCCATCCACGTTTATCTAATTAAACCTGGGCATGATGCAAAGCTATTTCAAAACCAAACAATGGCATTAAACACTGAATGCATTTTTTTTAAATAAAAACAAGAAACTGCTCACAAAACCCTGTTCAGAGTGCTTCAGGTTATTTGATAAACCTTATTAGTCTCTGCAGCCAGCCCTCATCTTTCATTCCCAGATTTGAAGCCCACGAGGAGAAACCAAATGTTGCATTTCCTTAAGAGGCCGCTGGAGATTCAAACCAGAAGAAATGTCCCATTTAAGAGAAAAAAGCCAGATTTTATATCCAAAATGAACTTACTGTATCTTTTCTTAAAGCTTTTATTTGTGCATTATTAAGGATACGTTTTTGGTAGGGCAGGTGGCTGAACTCAGGAGTTGATCTAATGTAATCATTTCATTTTGTCCCAATCAGGCAATTTCTGACTGTTGTTGAGGGCGCTGGTATTCGTCTCCTCCCCATTCTCTATTCAGGATGTTATGGGTGGTATCAGAAAATACTTTTGTGGTTATACCTAAAATGTGACTTTTATTTGTTTCTAATCAGAAAAAGGTCTCCTTTAAGTTTCCATTTTGTATCTACATGCTATTCAGACCTGAAGAAGTGTCAAAAGCACAGACTTTGGTTTTCCTGCGTCTCTCTCTGTCTCTCACACAGGCACCGTCAGACTCCCTGTTGCTCCGACCTGATGGAGCCATCAGCCAGAAGCCAGACGGGAAGCACTTGTTCACATGGTCTCATCCCCGCTGCAGAGCCTTGATGAAGGGAGAGACAAACACTTTGGACTCCCTCCCACAGTCACAGCTCTGGGAGCCAGCAGAGGCAGGAGCTTAGCGTGTTCACGAACGTGTGTGTGCGTACTTATGCATGAGACTGAGCCAGGAAGGAAGAGGCCACTCGATGTAAATGTTTGGATTCAAACCAACACATTTAAACCACTGTGTTTTTCTGTTTTGGGTACCACCATGTTTCATTGGTTACAGCTGTCACCTCGCAACAATGAAGCTCTACTTTCAGCCAAGATGATTGATTTCAACCTTTTTGTACGGCTCACTTTCCAGAGGTGGGGAAAAACCCTTCAGTGCAGCATTTCCATTTGACTCAAAAACTAAAGAGCACAAATACATACAAGCTATACCTAATGATGTACGGATATTATAATCTGTAACCTGCAATGGAAATGCATCAAACCTCATGTAAATGCACTAGTGTCAGTGTTACTGACCGTTGACACAAGAGTTCCCACCTCTAATATCCTGTTATCACTCATTGCTCTAACGCTGTTGTACTGCACCATGTGCTGTGGCTGTAAGTAGCTTTTTCATATACTTTTTGTCCAAGCTTTCTACCTCTTATTCTTATTAAATTCAGATAATTGAGGTTATCTGAATAATTCCTGGGTCAATGAAAAGGAGAAAATACAGTGTCCCTCTCTGTGTCACGGTTTACCGTTCTCGCTCTTGTTGTTCTGCTAAATTTTTTCAGGACAGTTTTGCATCGTTTCTTTTTTGTTACAGAGCTCAGTATACAGCACTACACCCTGTGTCCTGATTGGCTGTAGACCTTGTCAATCAGTCTCCTTCATGCTGTGTTTCCTGCACTAAATGCATGCAGTTTGGCAGAGTTACATGAATCGCAGGTCAGATCATTGTTTTCATTCTGTAATACTGGACTTATTTTTCTACGAAGGTTTGAACTTTAACAATTTAAACAACAAAGAAAAGTCTGGAAATGTTCATGTCTGTCTGAGAAAAGTGGATAAAGTGTGGAGTAAGAAGTTTACAGCTTCAAAACATCTGTAATCTTACAACTTGGACTTCACTTATCGCTGATTATTTTTATAATGTTATCTCCAAAATACATGAGGAACCCCTATGATCCCAAAAAACATGCATCTAGAGTCAAATGAAAAATTTGTGACAGAAAAGACAAAAAAACTGATCCTGACCATTTACAAAATACAACAATGACCTATACGGGTGCAGAGATACAAAGCAATTTTCTCATTTGTACTTCTGAAAATATCTGATCAAAATATTCTTTTTGTCTCTTTTGCCTGTTTGGAATTAGGAAATTGTCAGGGCTTCTGACACAGATCTAGGACGTAGGGAAATGGGGTCGTGCAGTGAGACGGTTTATGTGAATCTTAATAGGGCCGACAATGTCATTATCTCCAAATCCGCTGAGCCCTCTCAACTGGGGGGTTGCATCGTCGATGGCCACTTTCCCTCCTGTGTGCGTCTGGCCATGAGACCAGGGGCATGACTGCCAATCCCATTCAGAGGATTTGCGTTCTCCTCCACCAAACTCAGAAAGAGCATGCAGGCTCACCAAGGTGTTGAGAATGAAAGAATTTTGTCTAGAACACAAGGCCAAAGTCAATGAGCTAGTTTCGCCTTTCAGTTCCAGCAATAATTTAGAAAGAGGAGGCCTTTGCCATGCACCTGAATTTGCTGCATCCAGTTAGAGCCGGCCCGACCAAATGAGATGAACACTGTCGTATTTACACACTGCCATGGTTTCCAGCAACCCTTGATAATCCCTTCCCAGAAATAAATTGTCCCATTAAAATGAAATGTTGCCCATATAGGTTTAATAAATTGAAAACGCTTGTTTGAATCCTCGGTAATTTGGATGAAATCCCAAGCATGTAGCAAAGGCTGCAGCAAAATAAGATTATTTGTTGTGTATTCTAATGTATGCGGCGGTTTTTATGAGACCAAACAGTGTCAGTGAACCCCCTGATGAAATGTGTGCTTATTTATATGCAGTTATTCAGGTATGCAGTAAATTCCAATTACTTCTTAAGATTTCTATTTAGCATGAAGGAAAAATATGACAGGGAAGCTCTGTGTTTTGAGTGGCATTGTAAATCTTGTTAAATTTTAGCAGCATATAGCAAGAAATCTGCATTTGTGTCACAGAGCCAATGCTGTGCTCAGTTTTAACCAGCTAATGGTGCTAAAGGGTTCTGTTCCAAAGTCTGATGGGAAGATTTCAGAGATAATGTTTACATTCATTGGAAATTATGCAAAATCTATTTTCGACATTGAAATGTGATGAATTCAATTCAGATATTTGTTTGTTAGCACTTATGCATTTCATTTTTAGCATCTTTAATTTTTTAACTTCTATGAGCGCAAAACCAAAATTGAGATGATAGCAGTTTACTCTGTAAATTCTTTTTAAGAGTTCAGTTGAAATTAAAATGAGTCAAAATGATGAAACTGAATTAGTACATCCATTCTACGATTTATGTTGTTTGAAAGTAGTTCAAGTTTTCCATCGAACCACAATGGCATTAAAAAAATTAAAAACAAATTTGTAACTTAATCAGTGCACGTCTTCTTCAGCTTAAAGTCATGTAAATCATGAATGCTAAAATGTTTCCCCCCTTCTAGGTCCTCCTAGTGTTCATTTATGTTGAAGAGATTGTCCACATCATATTGTCTCATCTCACTGCTAGTTTGGAGAAAATCACACTCAGGACTGAAAACTGCAGCTGAAAAAAAAGAATTAGAATTCTTTAAAAATCAGCTGTCGGGAAAGTTCCTAACAGGAACAGAGAAATCCATCCAGGCTCCATCTTTGTGAAATCAATATGTCAATCTTCCAGCTGTGTTCACACAGCCAAAACCACTTTAAATACACGAACAAGTTAGAAATTCAGATCAGTAGCAATACACAGCTGTTGGTGATTTACTTTAAAAATCTAAATGTATAGGTTGGATCTTTATTTAGACAAACTGATAAAAAGTATTATTAGTAGGCCCATGTCTTTCAGCCTAACCAATCAACCATTAAACTCCTTTGATGATAGTGTGAGGAAAAGCTTTAATGCACCTTACAATGACAAGAGAATTACATCAATGATACATTTATGTGACTCCCACTGTGACACAGTCCACAGTGGGACCCTCACAGTGGACTGCTAGATTTAAGAATTCCGACCTTCTTTGATGTTTTCAGACTTTATCCTGTGCAAGAGACATATTTTATTTATTTGAATTTATCATTATTATTATTATTACACCATACATGACATATTTATTGAATAATAATAATAATAATAGTAATAATCCCATCACGCATTCACCAATGCGTCTGCAGCTTCGACACCGATGACAGTCGGACGCCCCCGGTGCTCCCCCGTGCTGGGCCCCGAGGGGCCCTAAATCCCCGCCGTTCTTTCCCGCGGCTCTCGCCTGACGCGCAGCATGCCGCAGCGAGCAGCGCCTTGCCTATACATTAGCCATCCATTTGCAGCAGCTGACACCTCTCCAACATAAAACCGTAAGGCGGAGGTAACGTATCGCTCTCCTGGCGAAAATAAAGCTTTGTCTGTTCGCTGATCTATGGGATCTAAAAATAAAGCCGCGGCTTTGATGCGGGCTTTACTGCGCCTTTTGCGCACACAGAAGCGTCCATGAGGATGAATAGTGCGGGACTGGATGTGGCGGGAGCAGCTCAGCAGCATCGTTCACTCTTTCCCATCGTCTTCATTTGACTCCGCCATGCGCATATTTACTACAGGACGGTGTTGGAGTCTGTTCACTTTGTTTAGAGTTTATGGTCAATAATTACACAGAAACATGTTCCTAGAATGTGTCAGTGGTTTGTTTGATGTTTGCTGCTTTGGTAAGCAGAACCTAATGCCAAGGTAGGCCAACAGGTGCGGATACCTGCTGGCGCTTGTTAAGATGCTCTTTTATCCAGGATCTGTCGTGGCTCGGTTGTGGAGTCAGAACTTCAGAAGGGTGGTCCAGATGACGTTTCAGAGTATAGGCCTAAAGCAGGTCAACTTTTCAAATCCATATATAGATATATAGCAGTAACATAATTCAAATATCTAATTTCTGCCCAATGTAATATGTTCGCCTGTTTAGGCCTTGGTGAGAAAACTGTTTATTCATTTTACTGAATTGGCCTAAAGAAAAACTAACAACATTAATCACATTTGAACATTGGTGTAATCAATACAAATGAAACGAATTTGATTTGGTTTTGTTCTTCGGTGTGACGTAGGCTACAACCTGAAGTTGTCAGGAGTGGCCCGTCACTGCTCAGTAGAGTATCACGGAAGATCTTCATCGTTATCATCATCATTTAAACAAATAATAGGGAGAAGAGCGCAGAGGCGGCTGCGTCCGCTGCAGGCTGTTTGGTATCAGCAGCAGCAGCAGCAGCTCCCCTTGCTTGAGGGCATATCCACCCCGACCTCGTTTCCCGTTCTCTCTTCTTCTTTATTGTATTTTTTATTGAAGTATTTTCGAGCCGGGCTATAGCAGCAGCAGCTATCGGCCGCTGTGCAGCCGGTCCCCTCAGCTTTGGCCAGCAGTTATTAGTCACATCTCAGAGGGAGTGGTTATCGCCTAACTTTCTATTCTAATAATTAGTGATCCCGGCCCTTTCACCTCCTGCAGAATCATCGCGCAGACGCATTCATCTAGACTAGAAGTGATTTGCGGGCTGCTTCCCTCCAGGCCTACTGGCTCCGATGGCACCAGCATCTCTCTTATAGTCTCCTTTTTCCTTTTTTCCATCTTTTTATTCTTTCAGAAATCATCCATTTTCTGTTTAATTTAATGAAACACTATTTTGAACGTATCAATGTAAAAAAAAAGCCAAACACCATTATTTTTTTAATGTAAAAAAGTAGTCGTTTCATGTAAAAGTATAAGATTATTTGTTTGGGACTTTTCTGCATTTTCTTTGAAAATTCTCCATCAGCTCATTACTTGCTGACGTCATTTTTACTACTGCCAAGCTATAGCTGTGAGTTTAATGAGTTATTTTAAAAACCTTTTTTTAAATATCAGGCTTATTCTGGCTGCTTCCCTTTTAATAAAATGAGTTACTATTCTGAGAACTGAAGAAACAATGGAATCATTTAATGCTGTGCGTTATTATTATGATTATTATTATTATCATTGATGTTGTTCGGCCTATAAATCGTTTTCCTCTGGATTGGATTCGCCCCCTAAAGTAAAGGGCGGGATCTTGTGGCGCCCTGTTTGTGACCTCGGTGTCTTGTGCCAACCCCATCCCCACCACCACCACCTCCCCCATTCATCCATCTGTTTTTGACTTATTTTTTTCATCAAAAAGTAGCGAAGGAGAAGCGCGAGCGCGCGGGCACGCGGCTGCCGCTGTGATGGTTTGAAGTCGGTTGCAGCAAATCCTTGGGTGTAGTTGGAAGGTGGAGGGGGGTGGGGTAACGAACTGAGAAGGGACAGCTGCTGGAGATGATCTATAAATCATCCCATTGGATTTCTTTCGGCGCAGGCCGGCCTGGAGTTGGGAAGTCTGGAAAAATGTTTACACAGAGTTGCTGGTTCAATAATCCAAGCTGAGCTCTCATTGGCGTATGTTTGGCTGCCGGTCGGGGGTGGGGTGCAGTGGGTCTGCTAGGTCGGTCGATTATTGAATTAGTACGATTGTTTAATGCTGCGGCGCTCTTTTCCCGCAAAAATCAAAATTTTGGGCGATTTTATTTCTATAGCCTAATCACGATGGATGGATGGATGGATGGATGGATGGATGGATGGATGGATGGATGGATGGATGGATGGATGGATGGATGGATGGATGGATGGATGGATGGATTTGAAAACTCCACCGCACGATTAAAATAAAGACTGTCTTTCAGCGGTTCACCTTGGCGCACGGTCACGTGACATGCGAAAAGCGCAGATCGAACAAAGCTGAAAGGTTTCCTGAGAAAAATTGGGAAACTCTGAATTACCTTTGCTGATTTCTCTAATCATGAAACAGCAACGGGAAATGGGTTTTAAAAATTCAATAGTTGTTATTTCTCCTTTCCTTTCACTTTTAAACAAACAAATGAACCCCCCCCCCCACCCACACTCCATTTTTTCCTGGTTTCTGTTTAAAAGGCTGTCGTCATTCCTTTCACGTGGTGATGCTTACTAAACAGGAAAAAAGATGAAACATTACACAAATGAGGACGTTTCGCAGAAGTTGGATTGTTTTTATTACAGAAGAAACGTGTTCATGTGTCAGAATGATCCATGGCTCTTATTATGAACATCAGCACCTGTTTACACTTTCCTTTTCCTAAAAAAGAGGAGGGGGGGGGAAGGCAGAAATGATGCAAGCAGCAGAGCTGAACAGCGGACTCTTACCCTCCTCCTCTTCCTCCTCTTCTTCCCTCGGTACACTTCGTTGATCAAAGCTCCGGTCGGGGGTGATATTTCTTGCTGAATTACTGGAGGGCCCCTCCCTCATGACAGCCTGGTCGCCCCGGCTGAGGGGTCGCTCCGTCCGGCGCGCACAGCCGCCTTCCCCCCGGCATCCCTCCGTTTCTCCCTCTTTCGCATTTAAAGGCCTTTCCTCTTTCTAGAGAATCACATGCTGGATGCGGGATTGAGCTTTACTCCAAAATCCGCTCCTTCAGTCTCTCCCGCGCTGCTGTGGGGTCGCTGTGTCTCCAAACTGAAGCTGGAGAAGAGAAACAAACATGTCGTGTTTAAGAATGATTGCATCTTCTTCACTACCTCGTTCATGAGCTCGGATTCATTATCCGGCAGTGGACCACTTCACTGATCCAAACTTCATCAACTCTCACTGGCTGCTGCTATACAGCTGAACTGGACCTGCGTTGATAAAAAAAAAAAAAAAAATAAGAAGAAAAAAACATCAACACGAGCCAATGTAAACGATAAAGAGAGGGCCCTTCAAACTCGTTTTTTTCTGTTTAAATCCTTTCTTCCACACATCTGCCAGTGTCACGCGCAAATGATACATTTCCCCAAAAAGGAAGAAAATGGGATTCCTGTTTCTGTAGTTTGAACCCAGAGGCAGACGCACAATTCTGATTTACAGCTGCTATATCCGCGTCAGAATAAAAATACTCTGCAAGTACAGGATTACAGGGGTGAGGTTAAAGCTGCTTCTGAGCATCTGATGGTGCCTGGAGGGGTGCTGAGATAGTTTAATAGTTTAAGCTTATAGTCCATATTCTGATTTCTTTCTGTTGGTGAATTAATCTCCGGCTGGACGCCCCCCCCCTCCCTCCCCCATTTTGCTCTCCCTCTCTGGTTTATTGCAAAGCAGGCAGAGCTTATCCTCACTGACACACTATCAACACATCTTCTACTCATAGAAATAGCATCAACTTTTGTTGTAAAAAGAGGACTTTGTTCGGCATTTGAGGGTATTTGTGCAGCAGAAGAGCCTATGACTGAATATTGATTCAGTTTATATGCAAAAAGTAAATACAAAGTTGTAGTCAAAGCAGCAGCAGTCAGAAAGCGAACAGCTACTTGGAATAAACTAAAAAAAACAACAACGAAAAAACCCGAGTAGGCCACAGGGCGCACGCGCACGTGTGTGCCTTATCTCTTTCTTTTCTTAAAGTCAGTGACACTAGAGCTCACGGGGTGTTGTAGGGGTGCCCCCACTTGCCAGGAGGGGGCAGCTGAACGGGTGGGATTTTTGCATGAAAATGAGCTCATGCGCAAAAGGCCGGCGGCAGGAGGATGCGCGCGTGTCACTTGTCTGCCTGTGACCGAGAAAAGTGCACAAATACAAGCTTTAAATCAAGGCGCCAAAAGCATAATTTTGAACATGACGTAGTTTTTCTGGCATAATAATAATTAATAAACAACAAATAAACGGACTAAAATAACTGGTCCATTAAAACGTAAACATATATTTATATGAAACAAGAAAGTGTCTGACATACCGCTGACTTTGTGCCCGTTTATGATGAAAACACAAACTGTCTCTGAGTCTGACTCAAGTCCGGGGAGCGCAGTTTAGCCTGCTTGTTCTTGCTGGACTCCCCATGGACCGGACGTCTGTGTCTGGATGGGCCCGAGCTCCTGACCAGCTGAGCTGTCAACTTTCGAGCCTGCCCATCTCCCCTTTCTTCCTCTTCACACACCAAAAAGAAAGCTGCGCCACCGGTGCGGACGGCGCCGCGCGGAGCATCTCCAGGCGCGTCATCTGCATTTCAGACGCGCTGCTTCCCCTCCTGGAGCCAAATATTTAGTTGATGGCATGACACGTCCCACTTCCAACTACATTCAGGGCTTGATGCTGTTTGTCCACAATTCAAGCGTCCTGTTCTTCTCTGATAATAGCAGGCAAAGCCGCGCAGCTGCGCGTCCTTTCCAAAGGGACAGCAAGATTACGCGAATAAAAATGAAGCCCCCACAATATTCCCCCCGCATTCGCCTCTACCTGGTCAGATTCTTCTTCTTGTCCCCTTCTTGCTCAAAAGCCTTTTTCGGCAGCGTTCGCAGCGTTTCTCTCCGCGCTCGAAGCCCTCACTGCAGCTCCAAACCCATTCAGTAACAGATGACAGTTTGCAGGAAAATTCTTGACAATTGGTGTCTTGAGTGTGTGGCATAAATAGCACGCGGAACCCTCGCTGGGTTATGATGGGGCGGCTTGATGGTTTATTACATGGCGGGGCGCTGATTGGTCCGGGTGCGACCTGACGTCAGGAGGACAGGAATAAGGCTGGGTTGGAGCTTTAGGAGCAAGACCAGAGACCCGGCGCATCCCCGCACCCGCACTGGACACCGAGGGTCAACTTACCCTCCACGCGCGACCGGAGCGGCCAGTTTGTCCCAGCATCGAAGATACCGGAGCATCCATCAGAGAGAGGGAGAGAGAGAGACGTTCTTTGGTTTCTTCTCCTGAGTGTGTGGTTGTATTTTCGGTGGGTCTTTGGACAGTGGATATGGATACGTTGCCATGCTAAAACAAACTGCATCCTTTACAGATGCGCGTTCTGCCTGGTGACAGATCTGATCTGACAGCCTCTCATTAGACGTATCTTCCATCTCTGACGGACAGACAGCGCTCTTGCTTGACCGATGCGTCACTTCCAAGAGCGCAAGGACAACCTAAGTGGCTCTGCTCTTTTCCAGTGAGCCGAATTTTCCCTCGGACCCATTCAAGGACTGCTTCTGTACTCCTGCAGCCCCTTTGGGATCTTCACCTGAAAGGACGCCCACCTGTTCTGTTAGTTCCCCCCTTTCTCTTCAATTCTTTTCGGATGGAGCGCTTTACGCATGCAAGGAAAAATCCGCGCTGACGTCTCATCGACTGACTTCCCCACGCACATTGACCCGGGAGCTGCAGGCGGATCGGGGAGGGAGACAGCAGACACCCCGTCAATGCTAACCCCGTGCTTTTGATTCTGCTTGTGCGTGCGCTTTCTTCATTCATTGGGGGCGGTTGTTGCCCAGCCGAACCATGGTCCACTGCGCCGGCTGTGAGAGGCCTATCCTGGACCGCTTTCTGCTGAACGTGCTGGACAGAGCCTGGCACGTCAAGTGCGTGCAGTGCTGCGAGTGCAAATGTAATCTGACAGAGAAGTGTTTTTCTCGGGAGGGGAGACTGTACTGCAAAAACGACTTTTTTAGGTAAGCAGCGAGAAGGAGGCACAGAAGACTGTTTGTGTTTTGTAACGTGGTTGTTCTTCCATGCAGGTTTGTTGGAAAAGCTCCCGGACGCGCTCAGAAACCTTTATTTTAGGAGCAGAAATAAATACAAGACAGGATATTAAAGTAGAGTGAAGGTTTTGAAATGAAGCAAAATTCCAGCAGCTGCAGAGTTAGCAGAAAGTACATTTATTTTCATTTTTCAGTTCAAAACATGTCAAAGATGTAAAAAGTAGGCCTATTTTGGGACAGTGAAAGCAGCAACAATCACAAGAAAAAAAGAACTGTTCGTTTTCCAGGAATAAACCAGCATCAGAGAACATTTGACAGAGGTCCTCTGTCTGCTGCTAGATTTAACCTTTTCATTTTAGTCCAAAACGACCCTGAACGCGCAAAGCAGGACATTGATGATGTCGCTTCTTCATCTGCTGTTTAAGAAGAACAAAAGACGAGCTGGGACATTTAACCCGTGCGTTCTTCTGTTGACCAAGTAATAGGGGGCGGTTTGTTAGGAAAAGGAGAAAATGACACTTCGGTGTGTTTTCTTTTCAACAGCGAGAGGAGGGCGCACAGATCAAACCCGGCCGCAGGAGCCGCAGCCCCGCCTGTTTGCTCAGTCCCCTCTTAGAGGGACGTGATAAGTGGATTTGAATAGTAAACGAGCTAAACAGATCAAGTCCGCAGACAAAACAATCACAAACGGGCAGTCAGTCGGCAGCGCACGCCGCTCAATCCACATAGAACGCGGGTGTCAGAGGTGGGGAGGATTTATCAGCGTCAACCTGCTCTGTGAAGCTCAGGAGGGTGAGACTTTAGGATGGATGCAAAGATTTGAGGGAAAGGAAGCTGCAGCGCAGTGAGGCCCAACTAAGAGAAAGCTTTGTTTTAAAGGGAGAGAAAAAGAACTAAAAACAAAGGATCAAAATACAAACATTTAAAATTTAAACCTCATTATTATTATTATTATTATTATTATTATTAATATTATTATTATTATTATTGTTATTATAGTAGTATGATTTTATTGAGATTGTTGCAATGCCGAGGGATAGCAGATAGATTATAATATTTGTTATAAACTACATGGATTTAAATTTTCAGAAGTAAGTTAAAATGTTTTTAATCTTCATTTCAAACAAATGTTCTTTATCTGAAGGTTTTTCTCTGTACTTTAAAATAATGACCCGATAAATAATTAGATAAAAATGCACGAACATGCACGAACATATATATAACATGCACGAACATATATATATATATATATATATATATATATATATATATATATATATATATATATATATATATATATATATATATATATATATATATATATATATATATATATATATATATAGAGGCCAGTGACCTCTGGCATCAGCATTTTCTAAAGCGTCCATGTATTACGGCGCTCCGCTTTGACGGCATCAGCAGAGCTGCTGCTTGATCGTATCATTAATTAAACCTTCAAATGGTCGTGACTTTCTGATTAGCGCCTCGTTTCCTTCCTGTAGGCGGTTCGGCACCAAGTGCGGCGGCTGCTCGCAGGGCATCTCTCCCAACGACCTGGTCCGGAGGGCCCGCAGCAAGGTGTTCCACCTCAACTGCTTCACCTGCATGATGTGCAACAAGCAGCTGTCCACCGGCGAGAGCTCTACATCATAGACGAGAACAAATTCGTTTGCAAAGAAGACTACCTAAGTAATTCCAGTGTGAAAGATACTAACCTCCTCTCAGGTAAGGCGTGCTGTCTATTTTAATGTCGTATTTAATATATATATATATATATATATATATATATATATATATATATATATATATATATATATATATATATATATATATATATATATAATTTCAATTTTAAATAATCTTTGGATAATGTGAACATTTTTGGATTAAAAAAACCGATGAGGTTTTTGTTTATTTTGCTGAAAACCCGTTTTTATTAGTTTCACAAACCGGGGGATGTGAAACAAAACGTTTAAACCACACAAAGCAAAGAACTGGAAGCTTTTTACTTTTTCTATAGGTAAAATATATAATTTTAAAATTTTTACTTTATGTATTCATTTAACATGTTTTCATTTAGCCTAATTTATTTATTTGACAGTGTTCTGTTTTACGCCTATTGAAAAGTGGCCTTAAATGAATGAAGCTCTGTCCTAAATGTGATGAATGTGACGTAAAGTAGCTGTGGGGGTTTGTTCGCGCAGTGACGGCGTGCAGTGATCCGAGTTTATCCCCGGACTCTCAAGACCCGCTCCAAGACGACGTCTTAAAAGGATTACGGAGGATAGGGCAGCCCAGTCCGACAAGGAGACGGTCAACAACGAGAACGACGACCAGAACCTGGGCGGGAAGAGGCACGGGCCCAGAACCACCATCAAGGCGAAGCAGCTGGAGACGCTGAAGGCTGCGTTTGCTGCCACTCCTAAACCAACCAGACACATCCGGGAGCAACTGGCCCAGGAAACCGGGCTCAACATGAGGGTCATCCAGGTGAGCATCCAGCTCTGGATATAGTTGCTGTAAGTCTGTCTGACGCGCTGAAGCAAGACATATTAAAATTGGCACCAAAAAAAAAAAAAAACGTGTTTGGAGATGCAGTTGCGCAAAGGTTTCAGCGCCTGTCTTACTGTGGTCCAGTGAGTTTCACATGTGTCTGCTGGAACGGTCCACACACCGGTGGTCACAAATCTGGGACCCCTGCAGGTTTCGTAGAGGTGGGCTCGCGCCCTGTCTGCTTTATAGGGTGTTACGCGCCCATTAAAAGGTGTGATGTCACATATTCTGTTTTATGAAGACACACATCCCTGCCAAGATGCCAGGCTGCGCCGATCAGGCACGTCTCATCCCATCAGCGAGGCTCCACCCCTGCAGTCCTTTCACCCGTGCATCCTCCCACACCACCCCCTTCAGCCCTCACCCATCTTAATAGCTGGCCCCCCCCCCTCCACATAGCGCGGTCACATTGAATTCATTAAAGCAAAGATTGGCCTATGGTTGAGCTTCATTTGGAAATGGGTAATTTATATGGGTATTCTTGATTCTTGGCGCAAGCAACATGGATAAGTCGCCAACTGGCTCAGCCAGCTGCAGAAAAGGGCGGAGGGCCTGGCACGGCGCGCCAATCACGTTTAGCCATGCTATGACTTCTGCCAGCCAACTGGAAACACAAGACTCTTCCTTAAAGGCTCCTACGTTATCTATTATTATTATTATTATATGCTTTGTTGTTGTTATTATATACCTACCTTTGATATATTTCAAACTACAAAAATTGGCTACAAAAATTAAAAATGTGTATTATATATAATCGAAAAGGCAATCTAAAATTGTATTTTATTTTATTCGATAAAAAACATGTTAAATGTTTTCTTTATTAAAAAAAATCCAAATGTGTTGAACATTAGGATGATGATCAAAGGTAAGAGGGCATGACATTCCAGTTCATTGGAGAGTAAGTGAGATCGCCGAGGTAAGGAAGTGGGATAACTGCTGTTAGGGGACCGTGGGTGAGGGGGAGAGGGTGGGGGTCGTAATTAAATGAGGCCGTTCTACAGATTAGAAATGATGGGACCGCAGGAGCCCGGTAATACACTGGTAACAACCCTCCTATTAAGTATTCATTTGAGATTTTAATGCCACAGCTATGGCCGTCACTCGGGCTAAATGGAGGGCAAAAAGATCATTAGATAGGTTAGGTGTCACTCTGATTCGTGTAGCCATAATTGCGCACAACGCTCTCCGCCACCAAGCACCGTCGCGCGCCACAGAAGGCGCAGAGCGCGCGCGCGGTGGAAATAGTTTAACCATAGAAAATATGTTTAATTTAAACGCGCATGTGAATGCAATGTTATTATTTATACATTTTAAAGCAGAAGAGGCATCTGCCTGCTTATGCTCGAAATGACGGCGGCGTTTTTCTTTAGCACTTCCAGGTCTGGTTCCAGAATAGACGGTCGAAAGAGAGACGCATGAAGCAGCTGAGCGCGTTAGGCGCACGGAGGCATGCATTCTTCCGGAGCCCGAGGCGGATGAGAACGCTGGTGGACCGGCTGGAGCCCGGAGAATCTATTCCCAACGGACCTTTCTTACTACGGAGGTAAAGACAACTCTATTTACAAAGACGAAGACAGTTGAACATTTTCATTTGGAAAATTATATTTCTTCTTCAAATGCGGCTGTTGGTCGCGGTTTCAGTATTAAATGTTGAGCTTTGAAGACTCTCTAAAAATCTGTAAAATAAAGTTTTTTTTTGTTTCTCATTTAATATTTTTTTCCAATAATTTGGAGCCTCAAAACACACACACACACAAACATTCCATCATATACTGTTCTGCTCTGCAATAATAATGAACAAATTCCTTGGTGGAAATGTCTTTTTAATTTATCTTACCTATGGTAAAAATATAGAAATTTAGAACAGATCAAACTAATCATATACATATCGTTTTGACTTTTGGCTTTTAGCTCTTAAGTACATTTTTTAAAAGAAAATTCAGAGGAAAGATTTTTTTCTTTCCCTGCAGTGCCAGTCCCATGGCCTGAGCAGACGTAACTCTGCTGTTAAAATGCTATAAAATATGTTCATTACATGTGCAATCCAGGTCTCTAAATGACGCGACACTTCTTCTGCTGAAACAAAAAAAGAAGTCAATCAGTAGGTAGAACTGCTGATGAAATGTGGCTCTCATTTTTAATTAATTTTTAGACCACGTTGTTCTCCCCAATCTAATTGTAGTTTTGATTTAAGTGTAACATGCTCCTCAGACTAATGAAGTAGCTAGGGTCTCTTTCCTTTTCTCTCTTTCCATCTTTTTATAATACTAATCAAGCTATGTATTATATATTCCATGACTCTTTTGACATCCCTGGAATTATCCCTTCACAACAAGCCTTGTAAATTAGAACTGACGCCGATCTCCTCTTTTCTTCTTGGATCAACAGATTATCAGAGTGAGTACTACGGCCCTGGAGGGAACTACGACTTTTTCCCTCTAGGACCTCCATCATCGCAGAGAGGCAATAAACCCCAGTTGATCTCCCCTTCGTGCCCTCTTCAGGCCCCACGGGCACTCCCCTTGGAGGCATGGACCACCCGCTGCCAGGCCACCATCCCTCCAGTGAGGTGCAGCGCTCCGATATCATATCCCACCACCCAGGGGACTCTCCCAGCCCAGAACCTGGCATTCCAGGGCCGTTGCACAGCATCTCATCTGAGGTGTTCGGTCCCAGCCCACCCTTTACCTCACTGTCATTAAACAGCAACGGATACAACAACCATCTGTCTCACCAGCCCACGGAGATGAACGAGGGCACTGTGTGGTAGCTTTCTGGACGACATGGCTCTAACAGGCAGAGATTCAGATCTGGAGGATAACAAGGTTTGGTGTGGTCGGGGTCAGGGGTCAAGACAGGACACAAGGAAACTGAACAGTGTTGGGGAAAAACATAAATATTTGTCATTTTTATAACTATATTTATTTATTTATCGTTATCATTTCGAATTTTCTTCATTTATTGATCTTTTTTGAGAAGATTTTATCCAGCATAACAATTATGCTCACTGTTGGCAGTATTGTGTATGGGTGTTTCCGTTGCTTCTTTCAGTTGCTCGCCCACAGAACATCAAAAACTGGACTTACAAACAGAACTCCCCCAGCACCAGAAAAAAAAAGCAAAAATGAAACAGGGCAAAACTGCGAAAATGCCTCTAATTCCCTTTCCTGTCTTATTGAAGAGCCTCACTCTGCTGCTGGTTCCTGTCAGTGGCCATCCATAGCAGTTGAAACAAACATCAAAAGGTGTGCTGGGGAAAAAAAGTTCCTGAAAACTTGTACTATGTATGCCAAACGTAGCACCGTCATTTGGTACTGTCAAAGACTTCCAATAGCTTTACAGAGATAATAAAGGGGCCAAGGGATTTTCGTTTTGTTTTTTTGTTTGTGCTGACTCTAGGAAAACTGACATCCATTCAGACTGTCAGCGGTACTAGATATGTTTGTGTTTATTGAGAAGATCTTCAGACCTCTTTGCCTTTTAAGGCTCTGCCATATTGACACTCAACCTTTTTCACCATATTTTTCTGAAGGCCAGAGGAAATTACAGTTATGATCTCCATGTGGACTGCTTGTTTTGGTTTCAGGTCCCACACCAAACCTGCAGAAGATTGCCTTCAAAAGGCAACTGAAACCCTTGACGGATTGCAAGCCCTTTATTAAAAAAATGGAAATGAACTTGAAACGCTGAAAAGAACTCTACCTTCTAAAAATCCTCTACTGGGGTTCTGAATGAGACTGATAACAGTCAACTGTTTACGTAATCTATTTAATTCAGGAGTCCAAAAGTCTTGACTAATATGTTTTAGAACCTCTTTGTTCCACATAAAATGTTCCAAGCAACCAACCAAACTTTTGTATCAATTTCACTTATATTGTATGGAGATAAAAACATATTTGCTGGGTTGTGATTCACTGTGCTAGTTTGTACGAGATGTTGTTTACAGAAAAGGTTAAAAAATAAAAAAAACCAAGTAAAGTAGACATTTTGCCAAAATTGAAAAAGAGAGCACAAATACTGTGAAAGTGCTTTGCACTAATAACGCAGTGCGTGTTGAAACAAACAGAAGTGTTAAAGAAGCAATTGATGTGTGATTCTTTTTCAGCCTAATGATGATGCATTCATAAAATTAAAACCATATGCTTAGGTTTTATTTTTGTGTCTTCAAAGAAGAAAATCCAAACCTATTAAAAATGATGGTCAAACATGTTTTCTTAAATATCCAGCCCTCATGGTATGTCTTTTATTGTTCCAATAAACCTGAGCTTATGTGACCTCCAGTGCATATTAGACCATTCACTGTATAAATTCAACATGTTGACAGATGTTTTACAAATCTAGAAAACAGAAAAAGTATTAATCATTTTCTTGAAATGGCTGTATTGTTACAGTTAAGTGGAAAAACTCAGTGCAGCTTCACATCACTGCACCTTTTGGACCATTGTCACTTCTTTTGTCAGTGTGCATGGCTGACGTTCCTTTCACACACAATGCACAATAGTTGGCCTGTGTTGACACAATAACGAGCTAACATTTGCTAGAGTTCAGGAAAAAAAAGTCAAAAACAAAGAGAGAAACAGAAACAGCGCTTGGTGGAAGGTGACAAAGACAAAAAATATGCAAAATTGAGACAGAAGGAGAGCTCAATATTTTAAAGAGCTAAAGAGATGCTGCAGCTCAGCTTTGCCTTGGGAGTTGTGAGAGCTCATCTTTTACTGTCAACCTGACTGCTCTCCGTTCCCTGCCGCTGCATTGTACCAGTTTCTGAACATTTCATCCTCAAGTAGAAGAGGAGTAGGAGGCTGATGGTGATTTTTACGTTCCTGCACGCTTTAGAAGCAGCCAGTGAAGCTGCTTTTTGCAGTAGGCCCAGCAGAGAGTTATTCATTCCAACTCTTCATGCAGCTGCAAAGCTTGACATTCTTCCACTTACGCTCAGTAAGTATTAGCAGAGTATCTGTGGAGGACAATGATGAACTGACCATGACTGCAGCTCCGTGCTTGTTATGCTTCTTAGTCCTCTCTAGAATCGCTACTTCTTACAGTCTTTTATTGTTGGGAAGCAGTCCTTGTTGGGGGAATTCTTTAAACTTATTTTGGTTGATGCAACTTTAATAATGGTACACACTTTCAAACACTGAAGTGTGATCTTTTGCAGAAAAGAAAAAAAAAAACTCCCACACAATGTGAGCCAGATAGGCACTGGGATTGTGGCCTAAATCTGAGGGAACCTTTATCTTCCTAATGCTGCACATGCGGTTAGGCCCACATGCAATCCCAGTTTTTCTCCCAGGCCTCCAAACTGTAATCCTCCATGAATTAATCATGGCCCTGAGAGTTAACCAAGCTTGGGGAGGTGGAGTGGAAGGTGGCGATGAAGGGTGGATGGAAGGATATAGGTCTCTGTCGAGCCCAAAGGCTTATTCCACCTCCCCACCCCCAACCCCCTCTCATGGTAACACTATGAACCAGCAACTGACCGCTCCCTGTGGGGCCACGGCTCTTTAAATTCAAATCTTGTATTGATCGCTCATCATCTGTTGGTGCAAACTGAGCTTGTAGGCTCACACTGGAAAAATCAAACAAGCCGTAACAGCGTTGAATGGGTTTTAAATGACATTTTAAATCTCTGAGTCTGAACATTTGGATAGCCCACACACCCAGTGGGAAGCAAAATAAGACCACTGTATGAGCATGTGTGTGAGGGTGGATTGGTACAAAATGGCTTACTTTAGGGTACAACTAAGGCCAAAATATTGAGCCAATGGGCCCAGCAGGCAAACAATGAAATTCTTATGTTCATCTAGGAAGGTTTTTAGAGCATATCTCCATATGAGAAGCCTTTGGCTTTTAGCTTTAAATGCAGCATGGCTCAGCTAGAAGTGTATCCTCTCCTCAGAGGAGATGTAAGCACACAAATACATGCCACAAACCCTTGTTTCCCCAGAAAAACATATGAAAACAAAAAACAACAGCAGATGTGGGAAGGCAATTTTCTGGAAAGAAATGATAGGAAATGACTATTAATCAAAGAAGTGATTTGGTTGATCGTTGTGCTACATTTACCTGGTCCGACTCTCATGAGAAGGTGCTATGCAGTCATGTAGCATCCTGATAAGATGACCCTTGTTTGTTTAACCACCTCACTACTCTTTCCCCATCTCCATCCTTTAAGGGACAGAAAAGAAAATCATTTGTTCTACTCACGTGGTGCTTTTGTCTTTAGTCAAGGTTATGTTAGGATGTTTTTTTCTTAATTCTCAAAACACCTCAAGATTTGTTATTACTGGTCAACCATAATAATCAACCAAACATGCATGTGATTTGAAAATGACTTTCTGCACAATAGACTGATGGAGTCTGTTTTATGCTTAGTAAAAAGGAATACTGGTTGTCTTTGTTATAACCAGACAAAAAGAGCGTCCTGTTTAGAGGGAAAAACCACTTTGGTCTTTCATTCTACTGTCAGAATTCCCTCATTGAGGAATTATTAGAAAATTAAATATCTAACGATAAAGTTGTTGAGAAGATAGATAGTTTCTAAAAGATAATTGTTTGAATTTTTATTTCATCATAGAATTATATGAGAAACTTAAACAGGGCTACTATCTGAAATCGATCCCATTCACATTTTAATTTATATTTTGGGCGTGTCACCTGGTTCACATCTACACAAAGGCACATTTTTTTCCTGACAATAATGCCTCTGGCAGGAAGAAATGTGTTGGTTAAAAACAGAAATTCAAGTGAACCTTTGCCTGTATGGAGTTTGAATAATGTTGGGCTTCACAGTCTGCTGATATCAACAGAATGAGGTTTTATTACCTTTCAAAATTGATCAGATGCCAACCTTCAAACTCACCAATCAAAGCAGAAGTTACATGCTAGGCTCCTGTTTTCCTACAACTGATTAATGAAATTAGTTTAAAGGTGGGACAGTAAGTTGCTGTGCACCACATGGCAGCAACTGTTTTGAAATTATTTCTAAACAGATGACTTTCAAGATTGACTGTATGAAAGCTAACAGAATTTTCAGAACTATGCATTTAACTTAGGTTTTGAATTGTTTGAAATAAGCTTGAAGTATTACAATAGTAGGATTTAAAAAATCTTACCCAAATATTCATAACTTCTACAGAGATAATGTTCACCACTCCCTTTATTACATCCAGTATAATAAAATACAATGGTCATTGTTTAGGAAAGGAGAGGAAATATCTCCATTTCACATTTCCATGTAGCAACATTCAGAGTAAAACTTTATAATTACTAGAGGGAAGCAGCATGAAGCGTGTTCAAACTCACATGTATGCTAAAAGTTTAGAGGAAGGGACTTTATGAGAGCTGTGGCAATTTAGCGACTCATTTTTTAATTGCTCAATCGTAAAAGCAAGAAATCCGTCCATCCATTTTCTGAACCCACTGAATCCCTTTACAGGGTTGCTGGAGCCATTCCCAGCTACTGTTGGGCAAAGGCAGGGTACACCTTGAACGGTGCTTAATCTGTCGCATAGCTACATACTCAAAAACACACCATGGGGCAATTTCAAATCATCAATTAAACTGGCCCTGTGGGAGGAAGCCAGACTGCCAGGAGAAAACCCACACATGCACAGGGAGAACACGCAAACTCCACATAGAAAGGCCCCAGTTGGGATTTGAACCAGGACCTTCTCTCCGTCAGGCAAGAGCAACTGCCACTGTTCAAAAAGAGAAGTTCTAAACATTTGACTAAAACGTAACCATCAGAGTTTATCCTTCTTTTATAAGAGGAAACGATTGTACAATTTGTTTTGTGCAACTAATATATGAACAATTTTAATGTGAACTTCTTTTTGCCACACAGCCTTTTGTTGTTTTTAACCCCCCTCTGAACTGAGAACTTTGATGTCAAGAAGCTTGTAAAAAATTTTCTCTTTCACCTCTTCAATGTTTTAACAGAGAAAAAAAGAGTGCTGTAAATGTGTGACAGTCAGTGGCGACAACGTTCACTTCAGTGCAGCAACTGGCTGTCAACACACTCTGCCATCTTGACTACCTCTGCGGATGTGGACAGGTAGGCTTCTCTTTCTATTTTTCAACAACGTATGAGTTGTTGAAAAAGGTAAAGCTGCAGTTCATCAAGCATTTCGTCTTTCACCAGTTCAGTCATTTTCCAGACCTTCTTCACACTGATCATCTAGTTGCTAAATGTGGCAGCCCTGCACCATGGTATATAGTCTTTTCCATCCATCCATCTATTATCCCAACCTGCGGAATACCATTTAGGTTAAGGCGGTTGCTGAAGTGTAGATATACACTGTAAAAAGTGAAACATTGAATCAGTTAACTAGAAGTTTCTGTTTGTTACATTTAAACTAATTAGTTTTCATTAAATCAAAACTTTGGGTTGATGGTTTACTCCACTCAAAAATCTTATTAGTTAAAAACTATTTTTTAAATTGTAACACATTACAGAGCTCTTGTTAATAGATTCCATGTTTTTCTTTTTACAGTGTACACAACCACACACTTACATTACACCTAGGGAAAGTTTAGGGCTGCTTTGCTGCATCTGCCACAGGGTGTCTTGAAGTTGTGAAAGTAAAAAGAAATCTCAAGATCAAGGCATTCTGGATAGAAATGTGCTGCCTAGTGTCAGAAAGCTTGGTCTCAGTCGCAGGTCATATGAACGATCCAAATCACACAGCCAAAAACACCAAAGAATGGCTCAGAGAAAAGCATTAGACTATTCTGAAGTGGCCTTCTATGAGCCCAGATCTGAATCCCATTGAACATCTGGAAAGAGCTGAAACATGCCATTTGGAGAAGACAGCCGTCAAACCTGAGACATCTGGAGCAGTTTGCTCATGAGGAGTAAATAAAATACCTGTGGACAGGTAGAAGGCTCATTGACAAACACAGAAACCGTTTAATTGCAGTAGTTGCCTTTAAAAGATTGTGTAACAAAATATTAAGTTATGGGTACCATCACGTTTGTCCAGCCTTATTTCATTCGTTTTTTTATATATATAATTATTTTAATCAACAACTCAAAAGTAATGGCTGATTTTATTATTTAATTTTCAATAAATTTTAATTTATTTTTTAACATTTCAAGTCATTTCAGTGAGCAATATGGACTTTCTTTCTTTAACTGAGGGCTACCAACAATTTTGTCCACCACTATATATGTATGTATGTATGTATATATATATCTTCCTCTTTCGGCTTCTCCCATCAGGGGTCTTCCACCTTCCTGACGCACCAACCTCTCAAAGCTAAACTGGCTTGGGACCACACAGGCGAGAGAAGGGAACAGGAGCTGCCTGAGTTGAACCCTGGTTTCACGGGATCGAAGGCGCCGCAAACCAGCACGAAGCAACTGCCTCATATATATATATATATATATATATATATATATATATATATATATATATATATATATATATATATATATATATATATATATATATATATATATATATATATATATATATATATATATATATATATATATATATATATATATATATATATATATATATATATATATATATACATATATATATATATATATATATATATATATATATATATATATATATATATATATATATATATATATACACACACACACACACACACACACACACACACACACACACACACACACACACACACACTGTAAATACAGTTAGATCTTTAAGACATTGTCATCTCAACAGTAGCTCACCTGCCAAAAAAGTGTCGGCACCCCTGGTTTACAGTAATCAATTAACCTATGACACATAGGATGATGTGGTGATTTAAGGAAAAATAACAGCTGTTTTGTGCAAAATTCAATTGTAAATATATTTTAAACAAGGTAAAAAGTCTGTATTCTATCATTTATTTAAATTATAACACTTCCATCAAGTAGAAGAGCTCCTATTGTTTACAGGGCCACACAGCTTTTTTCTTTCTCTGAACTTTTCACAACCTTTCTTTCTATTTCATAATCTCATTTCCTACAGACAAATTAATCATGCCATACAGATTACCGAAATTGCTCTTTGTGAGAAAATATCATGCCATGGCTGTAATTTATTGTTCTGAATGAGTTTAAAATAGAATGTTTTACTCCATAATTGGTATGCAGCTCTTGTTGTACAATTTACATGAGGAAATTACCATGTAAAAGAAAATACATATACAGAAAAAAAGGCTGTCATTTAGCAGCAAGGAAAGGGCTAATTTTCCCCTCGAGGATGTCCTGATAGCATGTGAGGTCTGTAGGTTGGCTAGATTAGCACAGAGCATGGAGTGTGTCTGCACCATCTGACCCACTGAGTGATATTCATTTGTCATTCACATATTGGGAAAAAGCCAATCTGTTTTTGCCAGCAGTTTTCCCAGTGAGTTGTTTGTGTTTGATCGCACTAGCAATTTCTCATCATGAAAGGAATACACCCTTCAGAGCATAATCTGTTTATTTAAACTAGCTGCTTTTTGTGTTTTGCCTCATAAGTATCGCATATTTGTAGTTGCAAAAAAAATCATTTGTAGAAATGATCTGATGATTGAGATTGAAATATAAAGCAAAAAATGTATTTAGAAATCAATTCATTTTCTGGATAGAATAAAGATACGCTTTTTAACTTTTCCCTGTTTATTCTAAGGGAAGACAACAGTAGCTTCCAAGGTTTATTTTCAAGAAGAGACACTGGAAATGTTCAATTGACCACACTTTAAATCTTAGTCCACAGTACATTTGTGTCAGCACTATGGCCCAGTGTGAGCGTTAAATGCTATGTGTAGCTTCTCAATCTTTCAAGTTGACCTTATAGAAGTAGCTGGCATCTCAAAGCAGTCAACTGAATTTGGTTCATCTTTTACGGTAAAGACATTTGACCTGTGCTCCTAAAGGCTTTTTTCACTCTGGAAATAGTAATTAAGATGACTATATGCTCTAGGAAGGTGCACATGACCTTTGTTTTAAAGGTTCAGGAAATAAGAGGCAAAAAAAGATTCTTGCACCATTTTTTTCAAGAGAAAAAGAGAGCTGACCATTCTCAAGAAAAGCCAAGCAGCAGGGCACTACTTAAGACCTTTAAAAGATTCTTGATATGTGGTTTGCAATAACAAATAAGATGAACTTAGGAATTACATTACATTTTTTGGCCATCCTTCCCAAAAGAACAAATACATCACAGTGCTACAAGGGGCTTCTATGTTGACAATGTCAATGACAAATGCAAAGAGCTCAATGGTGTCCTGAAACCTTGATCTAATTCAGCATGAGTTGGGTTCCCACCCACAACAGAGGGGGCACACTCTGGACCTGCTCATCACAAAGGGGTTATTATTCACAATTTCAGTGTGGTTGATGTCGCCCTGATCATTTTCCCTGTGTATTCTTTGACCTGTCTGTTGCTCCCCTAAACCACCGCTTTGCCCCGCAGCGTCCAAAGGAGACAAATAAATGACAACACTAGGGCACAGTTTGCAGAAATGATAAACTTTGAAAACGCCTCTGGTGCTAATGTTGATGAATTAGTGAACTCCTGTTACTTCTAGCATCTTGAATGTTCTGATGCCATTGCCCTAAGTGAAGGTTAAATTGAGAAAACATAGACAGAAAGCTCCCTGGAGGAACGATGATCTAGTCAGGGCACAGAAACAACAGTGCCGCAGAGCTGAGCGAAAGTGGCGCACGTCAAAACTCCAGGTTCATTATGAAATGTATAAGGGGAGTTGTAATGCTTACAACCAGATCTTATGCAGAACAAGGAAAGGTAATTTCTCTGAAATTTGGCTGGAAGTTGCAGCAGCAACTTCTCGTGTCCTGTTCACAACAGTAAACAGATTAACTAACCTCCAACCCAGCTACCAATAGAACTAGTTTGTACACCCAAATGTAATGAGTTTGTTGTATTTTTAATGACAAGGTTCAGGGCATTAAAAAGCCATCAACTCCACAACACATATAACTATCGAACGCCACCTACTCACCTAAGCTGACTCACTTATACCTGTCACTGACCAAACTGTCCAAGAGACCATCACCCATCTGAGCTTGGTTCCACATGCTGCCTTGATGTGCTACCCACTAGATTTCTAAAGTCTGTCCTGAACAGTGTGTTGCCATCAATTACTCAAATAGTTAACATGTCTCTTCAATCTGAATATTTCCAGAGGCCTTAAAAACTGCAGTCATTAAACCTCTCCTTGAAGAAGAGCGGTCTTGATCCCACTGTACTGAATAATTACAGACCTATCTCTAATCTTCCATTTTTAGGAAAAGTCCTTGAAAAAGTTGTCTACCAACAGCTCACTGATTTTCTCTTATTAAACAATTCATTTGATGCTTTCCAGTCAGGTTTAGACCCCATCATAGCACAGAACCGTTTCCTTAGTCAAGGTGTAACCAACGACATCCGCCTGAACACTGATGATGGCAGTTCTCTGTCTTAACTTGCTAGACCTGAGTGCTGCTCTTGATACTGTTGATCATGATCCTTTTGCACAGACTCAAGATCAGTTGGCATCTCTGGATTCCTAAGTTGGCTCTTGGAAACCTTATCTAGAAGACAGGAAATATTTTGTTGAAATTGGGAGTTGTGTCTCAGACTCACATGGCCTTGATTCTGTGGTGTGCCCCAGGGATCGATCCTGGGACCCCTTCTGTTCAACCTCTACATGCTGCCACTAGGGCAGTTAATACGCAGTAATAACACATCTTATCACAACTATGCAGATGATACTCAGATCTATGTGTCACTGACAACAGGTGAATATGGGCCGGTGGATTCACTCAGCCACTGCCTCCAACAGATCAGTGTGGATGCAGAACAACTTTCTCCAGCTAAACTCAAACAAGACCGAAGTTATTATTTTTGGCCCACAGAAACAAAGAGAAAGAGTCAGTAGCTACCTTCATTCTCTGTCTCTAAAACCCTCAAATCAAGTCAGAAATCTAGGGGTAATCATGGACCCTGACCCAACTTAACAGAAATATATCAAGTCAGTAACATCAGCGGCATTTACCACCTGAAAAAACATTGCCAAAATCAAAACATAGTGTCAAACTAAAATCTGAGATACTTATTCATGCATTTGTCTCCAGTAGGTTAGACTACTGTAACGGCCTGCTCACCCGCCTCCAAATCCAGGTGTAAAACAGCTTCAGTACATCCAGAATGCTGCTGCTCGAGTCCTGACCAGAACCAGGAAGTATGATCACATTAGCCCTGTGCCCAGGTCTCTGCACTGGCTCCCTGTACCTCAAAGAATAGACTTCAAAGCAGCTCGTTTGTGTACAAGTCTCCATGGCCGAGCAATCAAAGCACATCTCTGACATGTTAGTGCCATATGAACCATCTCAGACTCTGAGGACCTCAGGGGCTGGCCTCCTGTTGATTCCCAGAGTCAGAACTAAACAAGGGGAATCACAAGCTTCAATACCTGTGGTAGCTAAAATCTGAACAGCCTCCTGACAAGTATGCTAAGACAGGCTCTTCTGTGTTCATAAGTGTTCAAATCTAGACTTAAAACATTTCTTGTTTAGCCGTGTGTATATGACTGAAAGGTCCTATCTGCACTTTTCTTCTTTTCCTTCCTCCTTCTTTTATTTTTAAATCATTTTTTCAAATTCTTTTTTTCTTTTAAAGTAAATTTACGCTGATTATTTCAATGATGTATTGTGATTTTAATGCATTTTTCTGTTTTGTGAAGAATCTTGAATTACTTTTGTGTAACGTAATTGTGCTATACAAATAAATCCTTGCCTTTGCCTTTGCCTATGATATCTAAGATGCTAGGATCCTTTTCATTGAGCAAGTGACTGCTAAGCTAACTCCTCTCATGGAGCTAATGGAAGAGTTCCGCAGGCTCAGAGCTCAAAACGAGCAACGAGAAAACCGGGTTGGCATTCTGGAGAAAAGACAGGACGATGTGGAACAACAAGTAACGATGAATAATGTAATTCTCACTGGAGTACTGATTAAACCTCGGGCAAAGCTAAATGCAGCTGGAGTTAGCATTACTAATGCTAATAACGCTAGCATTGCTAGCAATTCTTCTGAAACAGGGAGTGATGGCGTGTTTCTGGAACACCAAGTGGAATCATTTACTCTGTATTTTCCTTTGAGGTGAACCAGTTTGTCTCAAAGCGCTGAAAGGTCAAAAATGGACGAGGCTGTTGTGCGGCTAAACTTTTGAGCTTCTGGAGAGTCCAGATATGTATAGGGAATACATTGTTATTTTTTTGGCTCTTGTCTATTCTTGTCATTTTCTTGTGATCTTTGGTTTGGCGAAGCCCAGTTGAATATATATGCAGGTTCTGAGAACTTGGTGGCAGATACTCTTCCTCTTTCTTCCTACCTTCAGGGCTTATTTAACTTCTTTTGGGCTCTGTGCTAGTGTGTATTGGCCAGAGTCTGATGACACGATAAGTATCCCGACATTTAGCCCCGCGATACGATACATATCCCGATATTTTAAACAGAAACATATTTCCTTTCTGTTTTTATTAAATATGACTTTGAAAAAACTCAACCTGAATTTTAATGTTTTCCACTGTAATAAAATGGTCAAATTCAGTTTATTTAATGATCACAATGTTAAGTACTGCAACTGTATCTCATATATAAGTTGCATTTACCAAAGCAAATTTATAGTATTTTTATTTTAAGTTAAAATATAAAGGAACAGCCAACATTGTCTGATTTGCAAAAAAAAATTATTTTTTCAGTACAAGAAAAAACAAATATTGAATGTGCCTTAACCCAGTGGTCCCCAACCTTTTTGTCATCATGACCGTAACAATGCATTACACAAGACACGTTTACCGCGGACCAGTGGGGGGTGGGGGTGTTGAGGTACAATGCAAGACATGCTTACCATGGACCGGGGGAGGTATTTAGTAATAATAATAACACACACAATGAACGGAAATCCACTGTGTAATCATGTGCAACTTACAGCGTGTCCGTAACGTCACACCAACAACAGAGCATCACATGAGCAACATCATTTCTACCCCAACCCAATGCGTAGGGATGGGTATCGTTAAGATTTTAACGGTACTACTACTTCGCTGATACTGCTTATCGCATCCGGTATTTTAACGGTAATTTTATCGATATTTTCGAGGACTAAAATACAAATAAATAACAAAACTAAGAACATAAAGTGTTTTATTTCCCCTTATTATGCAACAACACTGTTTTTTTTTAACAACAAAATTTTACTTTATACATGAGAATGTTCCAGACAGGATATTCATTTTAATTATTTAATCTAATTATTTTTATTCTTTGAGCGGATAAGCCTTTGGATCTTTTGTCCATTTTCCACAACCTGAATACTTTTTCTATCTGTAAAAACACCCAGAGTTAGGGATTGAGTGAGATGATGGAACAAATTCACTTTTGATATAGACTCTCTTTCTATTTATTTATTTTTGTTTAAATCCAGTAAACCCAATAAATGATATTATTTTTGAGAATGACAACTATCATTAGTCATTAATTATTATTAAGTATTAGGAAGCAGCTGATAGTGTTTCACGGGTCTGGAATCATAAGCGGTGAATCTAAGCCCTGCCTCTCTACCTGTTTGTTTTGTGTAGAAAACGCCGCTCCAGCGTGTTCTACACAAAACAGCGCAACAAAACAATTTACATAAAAGTTAAGAATGCTTCTTCTGATAAATGCATTGAGTCTACTGTGGTGAGCCATTATTCTTTTGCTTATTACTGCTGTTCATCTGATCCCAAACACATGCATAAAATAATAAAATATGTGCTTTAAATTTTTTATTGTTTTGTTTAACAAACAGACCTTAAAGAAAAATCACACTTTATTAATATTTTGTTTCGCAGGATTCACAGATCAACAGACCTGTTCATAATGTCAGTAGATAAATCCTTATGCCTCAGGAGATCTCGCCATAAATTAAAAAATCTGACTTCATAAAAATGAACGAATGCTAAAATAAAAAAAAGAAAGTATGAATTATTATGAACATTTAAAAAATGAAAACGTCTTCATCCAAAAATGAGGGTGAAAAGAGCTGGTTTAGCCTCTGAGCCTCGGCAGCAGACACTATGTTAGATTCATATGGCGATTTGATTGGTTAGAATTGACTAATCAGCAGTTGTTTGATGACAGCTTGGTCACGTCAAACCGAAACTTAACTTAGCAAAGCTAGGAGAAAAGTGAGATGACACAAAACGCATGCAAATTTCTTTTTGTCGATGCCAGTGGCGGTCATATCACACTAAGTCACGCCAAAGTAGTCAGCAAAATCAAAGATAGGACTAGTTTAGATTTGACACAAAGCACGTAAAAAAAATGTGTTTTGCAAACGCAAAAAACGTTTTTGAAAGCAAAAAAAAAAATGTTGTAAGCAAAAAAAAAATTTTTGAGCAGAAAAAGATATCAAAGCATACACAATTATTGAAAGCAAATATTTAATATTTTCACCTGCAGCTTAGAAAGTTTTGTGTGCAACGTGGTGGCAGAAATATCACTCCATAAAAACTCACTACTTTCCACAACATATGTTTATGAACATGTTCATGACTCAAATTCATGTTGTTAATGAAGGCTTTTCCATTCCTACTTTAGCTGTGATGGAGATATTAAGATTACAGGGAAACTTGCAAGTCAAACATGCCCACTCAATAAAAAAAACATTCAATGAGTCATTGGTCCATTCAACTATTAAAATGTTAAACTCCTTTAGCTTATTCCAGCTATAACTTTTGGTTCTTCAAATCATTGAACTTTTTGAGATATTCCAGGATTTTCCAAGATTTTTGATCCATTACAATAATTCTTTTTGAAACCTTTTGTTTCTTCCAACCATTATAACTTCAACATACATTGAAATGGATGCTTTGGATTTCAACATAAGTTTTACAATTATTATGGGATGGCAACACGACCTATGGTTTGGCTGCCATTTTGTGTCAAAATATTAGTCGAATTATGAAATCCTTCAAAGTTTCAAGGATTTTAACCATTCTACTATTAAAATTCAGCTCTTTCAGGCTTAATCCTTTCAGCTATGACTTTTTGTCCTTTCAAATTCCAGGATATTCCAGGATTTTCCAAGATTTTGCTCCATTCAAAAGTTTACTTTTTCCACTTTGTCTGAAACTGACGTTGATCTGTTAGTTATCCCCAGGCGACCCAAACATAAAATGGTTGCTATGGAGATCAAATCAATAGGAAAGCCGCTATTTAGAAATTCACATGTAGCTCTTACCAATATGATACCCTTAACCAATGTTTTTCTGATCGGGAAGATGATGCTAATTGCAATACTAGCACTTTTAGCCATGTTAGCATAACTAGCATAGTTAGCATAATTAGCATCTTAAGGAATGTGTTTTTCTGAGTCAGTTGATGATGCTGATTGCAATGCTACTACTTTTAGCCACATTTCAACGGGCATAGTTAGCATATTTAGCATCTTAAACTATGTTTTGAAAATTCTAGCACCTTTAGCCATTTTAGCAACATTTTCAAATTTTCAGCTCTTCTCCTATTTCCTGAGCAAATTCCACTTTCATTTAGCACTACGCCATTCAACCCTGCATTTTCTTCTGGAAATGCAGCTCCTTCTAGTTCCCTTTGTGTTGCCCTAAATGCTCCAATCTACTACAATATTTCACCAGGACCATGGGTAAAACAAGTGCAGTATTTTTCTGTGTGGAGTTTCAGGTTTGCATTTTAATGAAGGCCTGGTTTAGTTTCCAGCGATGACACTTGCTAAAAGACATTTTAGTTTTGTCTACGTTTTCTCATCAAGGGAATGTCAGATGAGGAAATATGAAAAATTCAATCCAGGGACAGAATCTCAGATCAGATCTGGTCAATATCTTTATGCTATCGACAACACTTTTTTTTAAAGAAGGACACAAAAATCACACTCTTAAAACTTTTTAGTTTGTAGAAACTTCTTTTAGTAAAAAGTAAATGTTTTTTTTTTAGTTGTACCATTAAGATGTTTTAGGCTAAAAACGACAAAACCTGATACACAGGATGTGTCAAAGGCCTTTTTTCAGCTTTTGACTAAACATTTTGTTTGGGTGTTTTATAACTTCAAATAAGTAAATGGATTCTACTGCAGGCACATGCACCTTTTAGGACGCTTGGGGTGCTGGAGCACCTACCCTTTTTGCCTCGTAATAAAAACAGCCCAAGTGCCCTATGTTTTATTTATTATATTAGAGGGAGCAGGGAGCTGCAGCAGAAGGAGGGGAGAGCGCAAGTGCAGCAAAAAGGCCCGGTGATACTCACCGACTCTAATTTCGCTCATGATATCTCGGGCCGATCGCTAACGCCGTGACTAAACAAAGGGCACCACGAGAGTGTGCACACCGATGCAAAACGGCACGCGTCAAAAACGCCTGGTTCGCCCGACGGTTAAGGCCGAAATCTATTTAACCAATGAGAATGCAGCTTTGGTAATAACGGTTCGAGCTTCTGAAGGTTAAGCAGTAAAACACAACTTGGGGCGCCAAACACAAACCGTCTTTGTTGAGCACATACCAGCGAAGAAGATAGATGATTTTGTTTGATTCTGACAATCGCTGCAAATACTTGCTCTGTTCTTTCAGGAAAAGCAACTTTAAGAAGCTTAAAGCTGGCGTAGCGCCAATTTTGTACAGGAGTAACTTGTTTTATTGCTGCCATCTAATGTCAGGAATGAAATTGCATGTTCGTCAAGTTTCATCACAGCTTAGTAAATCGCCTGGGTGTGAACACAAAACATGTGGCGAAAAACGTCTGGCTAATATTCGTCCCGGTAAAATGGGCCTAAAGTGGTTGGGGTGGGCCTGTTTGTTATACAGAGTGAAAGAGAACTGTAACAAAAGAAGGTTTCCCCCAAAAGAACATGAATGATTCTTTATTAACCCGCTCTGGAGGCTCTGAGGTCCGAATGGGTGAACAACCGAAGGAAGAGGAGAGGAAAGAAAGAAAAAGTAACACGGAGAGCTTTTTTCCAAACAGTGCTGTGACACGGCAGTAACACGGCAGCAATATGGTAGTAACATGGTAGTAACAGGACTGGTTTAAAAAACATGAACGTAAAAGTCACTGAGAGCATTCTTCATCTTCCTCCTGTGCACTGAAACATGGAAGTCTTCCTCCTCAGTGTTGGATTGGAATAGCGTCAGATATTCTTCATCACACTCTCTCTCAGTGTCTCCTTCGTTGTGCTGTCAGTGTCACTCTTGAGGCAAATTCCCTCCTCTTTCTTATGCTAAGGTTGTCCCTTCCGCCAGCAGACCGGCTTTTTCCAAACCCGCTGGTGACGGTGGATTTTTTCACATTGCTTTTAAATGGATTGCTTTAACTTGAAAGCTGAGTCATATTGTAGTGGCGGTCACGTGCACGTAAAGGCAGCCAGGGATTGTGGGATGTGGCCAAAATAGGGCTGAGCATGGGTGTTTCTTGTTTTTGCACCATGAGTTAGGGGCCTAAGAGCAGAAATGGCGTCCATGCCGTTTGGCTGCTTTTGGGTGTGTCAAAATAAATAGGCTGTGTGCTTGATTAAAATGAGAGTATGGATCACAATGGCTCTTCCTGAGACTGTTTGGCATCAACAGGTGCATGAATCACGGATAGTTTTCTGTTACAATCAGTTGTTTGATTGACGGCCCAGATGACTGAGCCGTCAATCATGTTCCATGAGGGTCTGTTCGTGCTAAGTTCATTCACAAAGGGTGAATTTGCGTTAAACATGCGTCTTCCTCGACACATAAACCGTATTCTGTCTCACGCTTACCTTTTCTGCTTTAGCGCCCCTAGCGGCCGTTAGAAAAAATGCAATTAGTCAGATCATTGAATAAGCCGCAGGGTTAAAAGTGTGTGACAAAAGTAGCGGCTTATAATCTGGAAATTACGGTATGTACAAGTATATGTACATAAAAATACATTGCCGGTCAGGCACTGGCAGTCCCGTGACCCTGAAGGTGGGATTTAGCTGTTTAAGAAAATGGGAGGATGTATTAAAATACATCTTTAACAAATTCATATTATCTTAATTTGTACAAAACTGAATTATATGACTAATGTAAACTTGTACACCCTATAATGCACTAATAACTAATAACATACTGCCTAATGGTGCTTGTAAATGTTTAGTAGAATGAAAGTAGTCCCAAAAAAGTAAAAAAAAAAAACAGCACAAAAAACTCAAACACAAAAAAGCAAAAAGGCCCAAGGCTGGGGGACGTGAGAAACAGAACATCAACGGGGGACCTTTCTGTGTGGAGTTTGAATGTTCTCCCAGTGCATGCGTGGGTTCTCTGGGATTCTCCTCCCACCGTCCAAAAACATGCTTCAGAGGTTGATTGGCAACTTGATTGTCCCAGGTGTGAGTGTGAGTGAATGGATGTGTTTGTGACTTCTACCCCGCGGCTGAGACTGGCGATCCAGGTTGTCCTCGCTCGCTTGACAAGTGGCCGGATAGGCTCCGGCAACCCTATGACCCGAACGGAAAAAACAGTTAAGAAAATGAATGAATGAATGAGCACAAAAAACTGTAAAAGTTTTTTTTGTGTGTGCATTTGACCACATTACTGGCAATATTGGAAAAGCCAAGACATAGGGAGAGAGGTTCTGTGTAACAGTTGCACCATCCTTCTCCTAAAGCTTAAAAACATTCCCCTGAATACATGTGGGGCTACAGAAAAAAAAGAATATTCCATTCAAAAGTGGTCTGGTGAGGCAGTCAAGCAGCTCTGTTATTCAATTCCATTAGAATGAACAGTGCAGTGACATGCAGCCATGCAGCTAACAGGAATTAAAACCATGGGCAAGATGACGGATTACACAAGAACAGAGTTATGTGTGAACATTTTTTGATGCCTTTTTGTAAAAAAAAATAAATAAAAGGTGTGTATTCTATTCCAACCTGTAAATATTAAATCAGACTAGCCTGAACACTGAAATGTGCTAGTCTGCTTTCTCCATCGCATGCCTTCAGCGTACTTGTCAGTGATTGCCAGCTGTAGTTATTGCATGATATATGGCTGTGTTCTTCATGCATGCATGACAGTTGGCAGTCATTAATCATAGTTAGAAGATGGGGCATGTTTTGGGTCCTTTTTCTTGCTTGTGCTAAGTCTCATTTAAGTAAGTGTGTTTTTTTTTGAGGCGTGGCTGCAAGAAGCGTGACAACTACAAACAAATCTATCACCAGCTGTAAAGGAGAGTCCAGCCTTTTTTTTTTTTTTGGAAACATGCACACATACACTCACAGACACAAGCTAGCAAACTCCAAGCTTTCACAAAAACACTGCCATATGTCTTTTTGTACATTTCTCAGCCGAAGAATGCTACTTTTCTTTTCAAAATGCGCTTTTGTGGTGCTGCTCAATATCATTCTTCTTGTAGATGTGTGTCAGGCAGACTCCGAGCGTGTGCCCGTTCTGGTAAAACCACATTGTCCTGACACACCCACCTCCACAGAGTAGACTAACCATGCATTTAATTAGAAACAATAGCTGGAAATAAGTAATTAGATGGCATTTTATTACCTTTGCCAGAGTTTATGACGGAGAAAAAATGTAAAGGAATTTTTTTGTTGTAATTCTTTAAAAGGAAAGTAAATGGAGACTACAAAGAAAAACGGTGAGACTCGAACCAAGAATTAACACTCCTTCATGCTTCTTGCTTGAATCTGGTTTGGGGGGAAAAAGTAACTGACTTTGCATTTGTTTAAGAGGTAATTACTGGAGGTTAGTTACACAAGCAAACCAGAATTTCAGTTTTCTCTAAAAGGAAAAAAGGCGTAACTTTATCACACAAATGACCATATGCTTTTTGTTTTTGTCTTGCTATCATTAGCCTAACTATCCAAGACAATTACATTGGAGTGACTTAAAAAAACAACAACATAATTAATTTATTATCTATTTAAAATCAAAACTGTCGAAACGATTCGCTGAAACAACTTTCGAATTGGACTTTGGTTTTTATTGATAAGCTGTCCCTCTGATTGATTCATTCCTGATTCTTTCTATCCTGGTCACTCCCAAGGAGATCCTCAACATCTTCATATCTACTACCTCCAGCTCTACCCCCATCTCTTCCTCAGTGTCATTGTTTCTAATCCATATACCATGACTGGTCTGACCACAACCTGCTACTCTTTTCCCTTCATTTTTGCAGACCTACTTTTGTCACATACACGTGAACCCTTTCTCCACCCATTCCAACCCACTTGCACACATCTCTTCATCTCTTTCCCACAACGTCCATTGCTGTAGTTAAAGTCCTCCACCTTCTTTACTTTTTTTCTTCCTGTTACCTCACTCAGACTTCCATTTTCTTCTGCTCATCCAGAACAGCAGTCGAAGCAAAGACTTTTCCTCCTGGAACTGATAGGAGGAACTAGCATTCAAAACAGAACAAACCCTGTTCATTCTGACTTCCTCATACAAATCCACAACTTCTCTCTCACTACTCTGTCAAAGGTCTTCACTGGATCTACAAAAACACAATGCATCTTCTTATGGCCTTCTTTGTTTTCCATTAAAGCATCCTCAAAGCAAATTCTGCATTTATGATACTCTTTTTATATACAGTTGCTCACAAATGCTCATATAAAGCTTTCATACGCTCTTTCATAACTTCATTACGTGACTTATCAGCTTTATTCTTCTGTAATTTCCACAACTCCCCAAATTACAACTCTGTAATTTTTTTTTTGTTCTTAAAAATTGTCCAATGCCTAGGCATCCTCTTAGTCTCCAATATCATTTTAAACAGCTCAGTAAGAAAATCTATCACCACCTCCTCTGATCCTGATCTGTTGGTCAGGGTTGTCAATTCAGGTCTTATTGTTAGTCTACTAAATTTTAGTTGAGCAAGTCCCAAGTCCTTAAATTTCCAAATCAAGTCTGAGTAGAAAAATATCACGTGAATCAAGTCTAGCACCTCTGGCATTTTGCCTAAAAAAAACATCATATGCTACCCCCCCCCCCCCCCTCTGTGGATAATGATGTTTTTTATTCATCTAAAATTTGATAACCTAAGTTCAATGGCTGAGAAGACATGAGCTCATTCTAGTAACAAAATGAGAAGAAACAAAACAGCTGCCAAAGAAAGGACACATTTACACTCCAATTAGTGTTTTTAAAGGCCTGTGCTGTATCAAATGCAGAAAACATAGCTTGTAGCTTCCTCCTTAATGAGTCATTGAACTGTAGGTTCCAATGGGCCTCTTCCATCACTGTCACATCCACTGAGTGCCTCAGTCACATTCAAATTGGCCTTTAGGTCAGCAGACATTGATAAAGGATCTAATAGTAGAAAGCATGCAGGTGTATTGTCGGCTGAACTGAAGCAGTCTAGTCGCTCTCCATGACTTCCCCATTATTAGCATTGGCTACAAGCAGTCCAAAGCAGGGATCAATGCAAAGTCAAAGTGAGCTTTCTTGCAGGATTAGGATATGCCCTCCATCAAACTGCTAGTGAAACCCTGTGATACCAATGTTAATGTCAAAAAGGAGGTTGCATTACTGCCAGCTCTTAAGGGGAAAAAGTTTTGTTGACAAGGCAGTCAACGAAAAAAGTTCACATTCTTTTAGCTGTTTGTAATTTGTGTGCTTGTTTCAATTGTTTCATATATATATATATTATATATATATAATATTACTAATAATACTACTGCTATGAGTATAACAAGTTACAACAATCAATGTTGTCTAAGGAGTGCTACCCTCTGACAGGTGTGACAGACCCAAGGCAGAACAGAAAAGAATAAAATGTTATTAATCCCACAAAAGGCAAATAACCTTACAGTGGCTCTATTATGAACAGGAGATACATAATAAAAGCCACTAAAAAAGGTAAATGTCAAAGTGTCATCATTTTGTTTTTAAAAGATTTGAATCACCTTGTATGTATTGTGCTGTACAAATACATTTGACACTTATTTTTCTCTGGACCTAGTTTTTAACCAGAATGTTTCTTCGTTTCATTTTAAGCCATTGCTTTAAGAAACATTAGACACTGAAGCGTCTGACACATAATGCCATGAATTTAGGTCCCTAAGAATATGTGTCAAATATGTGAATGATTAGTTAAATGATTTATACAGGATACCCTGTGTTATTTCCAGAGGTGTGGACTTGAGTCACATGACTTGGACTCTAGTCAGACTCGAGTCATGAATTTGACGACTTTAGACTGGACTTGGACTTTAACAGCAATTACTCGTGACTTGACTTGGACTTTAGCCCACTGACTCGGAAAAAACTTGCTATTTTCCCTAAAATTGAAAAAGTATTTTGACAAAGCTGATCTCTCTGAGCCTCCTTCCCTCTCTGGGGGTCCTTCTTTTTTATTTTATTCTGATTTTTACATTTACTGCTTTAAGGGTTTTATTCTTTATCAAATCTGCATGTGTCTGTATTTTGGTGCTTCACTCACCATCGTGAGATTTATACTTATGGTAAAGATATTTGTCAACGAATTTGCTATATTAATGCCATTGATGCACAAAAGCTTAAAAATATGAAACATGTGAGTGGCAGCTAGATAATGACAATAAAATGTGTAGCGTATATGTTTTCATTTGGCAGTATGATTTTTATTTTAAATTGAATTTACAAACACACACAAAAGATTATATTTGCAATTTGTCTCATTTTTTCTCTTTCATCCAGTGCCTTCTATTAGCCTTTCCCTCTTAGATGCTTCATTATTCCCTTTACTATGCTGTCCTGTATCCTAAAGCTGCCATTTTGCTTAAAGATTTACAGTGAAATTGCTTATAAATTGAAGTGGCAAATGTTTTGCAGACCTGGCAGCTTTCAAGTCCAAACCCCATTTGTCATTCGACATTTCCTTTTGTGTAACAGCACAAGAATTAATTAGACTGTGGAGTGGCAAAAGTTTATGGTCATAATTTATGGGGAGATGAGATTCTTTGGACACCATCTCCGACCCATGTCGATTTATTATTCTTATTATTATGCTTGTGCGTGTGTGTATACAATATAAGCTTGACTCTAGTATGTGGTTTCCCTCCATCAATAGTACTAAAGCAAGATTCATTTGCAGTTCTTGGAGCTTGCACCAAAACAAGCATTTACAGATAGACAGCGCAAAGTAAAGTGTACCAAATAGTAATGTAGTAGAAAAAGAAACATTACATATAAGGAAAATATTTTCATATAAGGAAGGAAATTGCTTATATACAATATTAAAGAAGAAGTTTCTTGCGTGTAAGCTGCAAACAATAGTGCGTGTGTCCCCGACATTGTAAATGAAATATGTCAGAGAATAGTGTCTGTAAGTCAATGATAACTGAAAATTACTGAAAACAGTCAAAAAATAGAAACCAGATCTCTGGGAATCAAAAAAAGGGAGCAGACTGAATGCGGTAAAAACTGCTGAACATTTTTCAAACTTAAGAAATATATGCAAAAATACTTTAAGTCCAACTACTGTAAATTAGCTTCAAAACATTAAAGGCAGTGTCGCACTTTTGTGCATTGTCCACGGATGAAAACTGGTCATTCATGAATATACTTGGAAAATGAGAAAAGTTGTGGTTCTTTACATGACATTTTGACAGATGCATCACGAATAAACCTAGTCAAAACTAAAGAAGAAGTATGAATAAACCACGCAAGGAACACAAAAAACCACACTTTGAATTTCTTGATTTTGACATCCAGAGCATCAGCAGAAATCACATCGCGTCAGCACTAAGGTCAGCGCCCGCCCGCCACGCTCACAGTGCTTAGTTTTAATAAAACAATCAGATTCCCTTGATCTACGCCAGTTCTAAGTCAAGGCTGTGTCACATTGCCGCTATGTACATTTTGCGCATTATATCATGGCTAGCAGGCTTAGCAGACCCAAGTGCTGGAACCCGGAAGGAGACTCGATAGGCTCTGAGGTAAGTAGAAATGGATTTAATGTGGCAACAGGAATAGTACTCAGTCCCAGGTTCTTCTGTGAAGGCCAGAGGAGGAGGTTGGAGGGTCTTGACGGCAACAACCGCGTGATCCGAGATGGGAGCCAGAGGAGTGACAAAACCAGACGAGCGAGAGGAGGACAGCAACCAGAGGAGTTCCTCATAAGGGCGAGATCTTGGAGTGGCACAAAGACAAGGTAATTAGTCAAAGGGAAAACAGGCATGAGCGAGAATCAAGGTTAGGCCGTGGGAGTACAACGAACTAGCGTCGATTACAGATCCGTGGTCTCCATAAGAGGCTGCAGGCAGACGAGGAAGAGGAGGCGCAGCCGGTGGCATCAGGTGTAGTTGATAAGGGGGAGGAGTCTGCCAGAGCCACAGTGACACATTTTCAATGTATGAATTTTTTTCCCCCATAATTGACACACGAATCACTACCAAATTGCTCATAAAAAGTGCAATAATCACACAAAGGTCATGTACCACTCATGTGTTGTGTGATGGGAATATTCTGCCAATCTTTAGCCCCTCCAGCAGTCTATAGCAAGTGAGGGTCTTACGCTCCCCCGGGGGGTAGGTCTCCCAGGTCTCCTGGGGGGTGGTGCAAACTGCAACTGACCAAACATTTTAAACAGCTCAAAACTGAATTCATGTACAGACCCGTACAAAGTCTTGACTGAAATCTGGGCACATCGACAAATGACGAATGCAAGAAACACTTATGAATTGCATACTGTGTATCTTCCAATAGTGGCCAGTCTCTAATAGACAATCTCCAATAAATGTTGGATATAACAAGTGCTCTTTACTTTAGACGCCGGTTGCTAATGGTGGGCGGGTTGCTAATGGTAGGCGGGTTGCTAACGGACGCCGGGTGTCTGTGGTATTGTGAGCCAGTGAAGCGATCAGGTAGCGATGGCCAAGAAACCCACATTGGATTTAAATTTTGTGTAGTGGCAAGCACCAAAGAACATTCTGGTGAGGAATCAGCAGGACATTTTGGGGTGGATCCTAAACTTTTCAATGAATGCTGCAAGCAGATGGATGATATTGAGAAAACTGCTGCAAAAAAAGCCATAGATTGAGCAAAGACGGAAAGGTGGGTGTGTCTCCAGGAAAGTGATCCACAGGAAAACAAAGAGGATTGTTGATAGAGATTAATAATTCTTAAAGGGAACAGAAAGGTTCACTAATTATAACATAATACAATGTTCTCATCATTTCAATTAATCCTGAAATGTTCATCTGGTGTTTTTCTCTGCATTTCTCATTTTTTAAAGACCCCCTTGAAAAAGAGATTCTTAATCTCAATGGGACATTTCCTAGGTGAATAAAGGTTAAATTAAAAAAAAAAATCTTGACCAAATTTCCCCACTAAATGAATCCATTAGCCAGCCATCACCATTCCGTCTGGGTTGGAATAAATGCTGGTTTCCAGTAGACCCCTGACGCTGCCAAATCTTTTGGAATAAACGCCAAACTACTATTGAGAAATATGCGGTATATTGCTCATTGGTAGGACTTTTTGATATCAGCCACTTCAGTTATGGTCCAGTGGTACATCCCATGCAGGGGTTTGTCCTCCCATGAGGATCTGTCCTCCAGCACTGTATCCTCTGCTCCCCATTGCATGAGACATTCACTGAGCACACTGTCAATTGGGGCCTTGAGCTTGATGTACTCATTCATCTTGGATGTTTCATCCTGGATAGTGGCTTCTACGCTCACTAGTCCTCGGCCTCCTTCCGTGCGGCTAGCAAACAGTCTCAGGATGCTGGATTTGGGATGGAACCCTCCATGCATGGTGAGAAGCTTTCGTGGCTTAACATCCGTGGTCTGTATCTCTTCCTTTGGCCATCTTATTATTCCTGCAGGGTATCTGATAACTGGCAGTGTGTAGCCGTTTATTGGCCGGGTCTTATTTTTGTCATTGGGCTTGCTTCTCAGGACTTGCCTCACTCGTTGGAGGTATTTAGCTGTTGCAGTTTTCCTTGTTGCCTGCTCCAGGTTGCCATTTACCTGCGGAATTCCAAGGTACTTGTAACTGTCCTCGATGTCTGCTATTGTTCCTTCTGGGAGTGAGTCAATGTCACGGTTGCTCTCAGCATACAGCTAGATGTAATCCATGTAGAGGAAGTGACTGATGTTGGCCCCGTTTCTGAGTCGCTATCCATAGAAGTCTTGTTGATTATTTGGCTGAGGGGTTCAAAACTATGCAGAACAGCAGTGGGGACAGAGCATCACCTTGGTATATCCCACATTTGATGGACACTTGTGCAAGTGGCTTGCCATTGGCTTCAAGGGTGGTTTTCCACAGCTTCATTGAGTTTCCTATGAAGGCTCTTACGAGTCCTGTTGATGTTGTACAGCTCCAAGCATTCAGTGATCCATGTGTGTGGCATTGAGTCATAGGCCTTCTTGTAATCAATCCAGGCTGTGCACAGGTTGGTGTGTCATGACCTGCAGTCTTGTGCGACTGTTCTGTCAACCAGGAGTTGGTGTTTGGCTCCTCTGGAGTCTCTACCAATGCCCTTCTGTGTGTTACTCATGAATTGATCCATGTGCCTATTTATCTTGGTTGCAATGATGCTTGACATGAGCTTCCATGTTGTGGAGAGACAGGTTATTGGCCGGTAGCTGCATGGGACTGCACCCTTTGAGGGATCCTTCTGGATCAGGATCGTTCGCCCTTCCGTTAGCCATTCGGGGTGAGTCCAATCTCTTAGCAGCTGGTTAATTTGTGTCGCCAGGCGCTTGTGTAGTGCGGCTTCTTTAGCCAGTAGGCATGTATCATGTCAGGGCCCGGTGCTGTCCAGTATTTCATACCTGAGATTCTTTCTTGGATGTCTACCACTGTGATGGTTACTGGATTCTGTTCAGGGATGTTCAAATTATATGCATGTAACCCCTCGGGGTGGGATTGCTTGAGTAGTAGCATTATAACAGAACCTTGTGTATTTATATTTACATACATGTAATGTGTGTAACAATTGATTTTAATAACCATCCGATTCATATAATTTGTGGTCATATTCATAGTCAATATTAGTTTGGTTTGAATGATACGATTTGATCCGGTTCTCTGCCTTAAAATAGATCCACGACATCTTTAGCCAAAACGTAACCCTTGTGCTATCCTATGGGGTCAAGATGACCATTGACGTGTTGTCCCTACCATGAAAAAGGTGGATAAAGGTGGAGAGGATTTCATGTAATCCATGGAATCCAGTGGTTTCCACAAATCATTGAAGAAAAAAGGTTCAGTGAACTGTCTTGTAGGGTCTAGATGACCTCACTCCCAATGTCAAAGTGCCTAGGATGCACAAGGGTTAAACCAGTGTGACTCAGAGATAAATACCTGGGTGCAGGGGGAAGTTTTCCAGATTCCTTCTATTTCTTGCAAGACAATCAAGTGTAAATTAAATGTGTGTGCAAACAAACAGGCAAAGCAAGAATGAATGTCAACGTGTACGTAGGCATGTTTAAAGACAATAGAAGATTATGTACCGCTTACTCTTCATTGATCATTTTTAACTGGTGATGTAGAAGACATTTTAGAGAACATATCTCTAAACTATATTTATATCTCTCCAAATTCCACTTAAACAATTCATTTATAATGTAAAAAATGAAAAACAAACTCTTTACACCAGTTTTGCAATCAATGCCCAGAGAAAATGGGATTCCACTGGCCCCTGGCAATTAATACATTTGTGTCCTTTTTTTAACACTAGTGAGCCAAGCTTGAAATTACCAATGACTGGCTCCTGCTCATTTGCATATTTATTGCAGCAAAGAGGAGGAGGAGGTGGTGGTGGTAGCAACAATAGTGGTGGTGGAGGAGGGTGGGTGAAAACTGGGGCAAATGATTGATGTAGAGCTCGCCTCTTGCATTAAAAACAGCCCATTATTGGGCAGACAGAGGACGGGAAAGAGCGAGAGAAAGAGAGGTACAATGAGCCAGACTGAAAACGAGTGAGAGAGGATGAAGAGCCGTATAGCATACAGTTGATTAAAGTTGAAGACATTGGAATCAGTCAGCACAGGAGATTTCCTACACCCCTCGTTTACACCGCCTCTTCCCTTTTTATCTCTTTACCCTATTCTTCCCTCCACCTCCCGTCCACTTAGTCTGTATTTTGTTGGAAGATGTCCAGATCCGCTGAAGACTGGCTTTAATAGATCCTGCCTGAACCAACTAAAGCTCAAGCTTGAGAATTTACTTAAAAAGATTCAATCAGACACGTTTTCACTGCAATTAATTGGAGCACTCAGAGGGGTGGGATGTGGGGATAGAGGGACTGGCAACAGAGGGGTAAAAGTGCGACTGTTTTTAGCCCCGATGCTCATCCCTACACATTTTAACTCCGGGGTCGGGAACCTTTTTGGCCGAGAGAGCCATAAACGCCACATATTTTGAAATGTAATTTCAAAAGAGCCATACAATAATGTAGCGTCCCTTTCCCACACTGAGCCACTGAGACTTAACCTCTTTTAAGGTTCTTTATTCTGGTTACTGTAGACCGCAACAAATGCCGTACAATTAATTCAACAACTCCTTATTCTCTCCAGCGAGACGAGAGCGCCTCTCCCAACTTTATATTCCCCCCCTCCCGTTCCCGCCCTCCCATTTCCCTAATTCGGCCCATAGCTGAACCCCATTGGTCCAAATTACCTAACAGGCTGAGCGACAGAACTGAGGGCCAATCAGATCTCTGCTTGATGCGTTCACTGAACTCCAGAACCTTTAACGCGGCCCAACAGCCACCCAGTCCAAGTCAGTAAGCAACGATATGTTTAAAACTAAATATACAAGTGAATGTGTGCATTTGATGTAATTTATACATTTTTAAAGTACAATAAGTCTGTGGATTCTTTTTAATAATATTGTTATGCTGTTGCTGATAAATGAGGCGTTGAGACTTTAAACCTGATCGTAGGTTGGTCTGAATGTTCTAGATGTGAGAAAGACTGCTCACATGCAGACGCGCTGCAGTGAGTGACGGGTAGCGCGTTTTACGTTATTACAATCCCTGCGCGATTCACCTGCTATCTGTGCCCACAACTCCACCCCCCACCCCCACCCTCTGGTTTCTTCCTCACACATCCCGTCCCTGCAACTGCGCACTCTTCCTCAGAGACGGGAGCGCGCAGTTTTAGACACGGCAATTCACAGGTTTCCGGGTGGTACAAACTCTGTGAAATAATAGATAATAGTAAACTGATAGTTTTCTCTCCAAGCACCGCTACTACTGCGCGCCTCTGGCATCGCATCGCGCCCGAGAAGGACTGGTCTAATGAAAAAAAAAGGTATGATTAAGGATTTGTCTGCGAGCCACATGTGACCATCAAAAGAGCCATATATGGCTCGCAGCCATAGGTTCCCGACCCCTGTTTTAACACCTCCATGCTTTTTTTTGTAATTTTGAGCGACAGTTTTAAATGATGCTAACAAATTCCTCTCCCCTTCTCACTCTATTGCTCCTCCTTATAATTATTATTTAAGAGGGGTGGAATGAAGTGAGAGCGTACAGGATAACACTACTTCTATTTGTGCATGAATGAGTGTATGAATGTGTGAGTCAATGTGTGTGTGACTGGGTGAATGGGACTGTGACTGGCGCTATATAAGTATACGCCATTTACCATTTGATTTGATTGACTTGTGTCAGAGAAACACAAAGGTTGTTTTGGTTACCAAACCAGCCATGCATTATCCTATCATAGCTTCCAACAATAGGAGTAATAGAACAGTACAGCTGTATTTTGTATTTCTTATAAAGAATTCCAAACAGATCAAACATTCTTTTTTGGGCAACATTTGATCTAAACTCTTGGTAAGCAACCTCCCACATCCTGTTCCCAAATGTGAAAGCTAACTTGAAAGTAATGCCTGTGTCACAACTGCCCTTTTGGGTAGCTACGGGCTGTCTGTGGGTGGAAAATAGGCAAACCTATATGGGGTGGGTTGGTGGCCAGCACAAAATATCAAGACCGCTCGGTGAGCCAGCAGAGCAACAATGTTTATGCACATTCTTGCTATGGAAATGACTATGCGAACATTTTCTACGGGGATGCTGCAGATGCCAGATCGTGGTGAACACTTAAACAGCACGTAAGGGTGAAGTAGGTGAGACGCAGGAACGTCTTACAGATCTCTTAAACGTGTCTATTTTGCCTGACACTTTTTTGCAAACTATGCCTCCATAGTTTCAACTGTAATTAAATATTTTTGGGAGGAATGAAAAACAGCTTTAACATTTTTAGGTGACTTTTGCAATAAAAAAATAAAAAAAACTAACACAAAAAAACTCCAGATTTAGCATTTCAAGATTATCAAATGGGACTTTTCCTCCGACACACATGAGGAAGCCTCACAGAAACAAAAAAATCACCCATAAAGTTCCACTCCAGTCATATTTTGATGTATTGCAAAAGTCTTCTTTTAATTATGAAGATGCCGCTTGTAGACGGAATAAAAAAAAATCATCGTTTTCTAGAACATAGTTTCTACAGAGAGGCAGGAGTTCTATAGAAATTTGCATCTGAGTTGTGGACGGGACCGTTGGCACGGAGTAAGGTTTAGCTCATTTACTCAGGTCTAAACCTTTGTTTACATTATGTTAAAGACATAAATTATTCCTGTGATGCTTTTTTTTGGAGACATTTCTATTCCTTTATAATTTTCATTGTCCACTGAGGAAAATAACAGTTAATAGGAAACACAAACAATATCCATGGATGACAAAAGGCTTAGAAAGAGACACCTAAAAAGAAAAGCTTTTTATATAAGGACTTTGTGGAAGATCAAACAAAACATAAAGAGAACAAATACAAGAAATATAAAGAATAGGTTGCCACAATAGTCAGAGAGCAAAAACAGAATTCTTACAGATTATTGCTGGAAAATATTGTCAGAAGTGATAGTTCAACAATTGAAGACTGTTGTAAATTATTTAAACAGTTTCTTTGTCAAAGTTGGGCCAAGTCTAGATGAAAAATTTCAAAGAGCTCATGGTATGAATAAAGACATTCTACTTGTCTATAACATTAACAGCTCCATGTTTCTTTGAGTCAGTGAGAGCGACTTAGGAATACCAGTCACTTCATTAGGTACACCCTACTGGGAACAGGTTGGACCCCTTTTTGCTTTCAGAACTGCCTCAATCCTTCATATCATAGATTCAACAAGGTTCTGGAAAAATTGTTTGGCTTTTTTAACAGGGTGCAAGAAAATCCAAGTAGATCAGCAGTTTGGCACCAACAACTATGCTAGGTTCAAAGTCCCTTCAGTCGCTTTTCTTCCTCATTCTGATGCTCAGTTTGAACTGCAGCAGATCATCTTAACCAGGGGTATCCAAATCTTTTTGCAGAGATTTGGTGGGGTGAAAATGTGTGAGGGCCAACATTCTTTGAAGTATTTACATGGAAGTAAACACTTCAATAGCATACTTTTCATTCCTTTAAATAGCACACAAATACATCTGTTTTTACCAAAATTATTGGGTATTAGTCACATTTTTGCATCGTTTATTCTCATTTACATGTAGATTGTTGTAGTAAGCATATGTTGTCTGGTAGTGCCTTTTGATATTGAACTCCTTAAAAACAGCCACAGTCTCTTGGTATATTTGACAGACATCCGGTAGTTGTTTTGTATTTCACAGAAAAATCTGGCAATCTCTGTTTGAAGTTGACGTTTTGGAAATGAAGTAGAAAGTGTCACATAAAACAGTGTGACCACAGGTTTTTGATGACTGGAATCCCACTTTGGCCAACTATAATCAAGAAATTGTACTCAGTTTGTAGAAAGGGCTGTGGATGGCATATTATTGATGAATTTGAAAGCGGGCCACATTTGGCCCACAGGCCGGACTTTTGACCATGTCTACATGCCTAAATGTGGCTTCAGTTGCTGCCATGTGATTGGCTGATTAGAAATTTCCTTTAATCAGTAGTTGCACAGGTGCCCAATAAAGTGGCCCGTTAGTATACATCATATTGCTGGGTAGTATTTTCTGTGTCTGAACCTTCACGGTCTTTGACTCAGACACTATATTATGCAAATCCTGATGTAATACAAAGCCTGCAATGACATTATTCTTGCGATCATTAGCCAGTGGAGGTAGAAATCCCAGACAGTATCCATGTCTTCCTACCCAGGGTGTCTCTCCACCTCTTCAAACTTCAGATCCTCCCCACAAGTGCTGTACCAAAGTCGGCTTTGGTTCAGGGGGAGGAGGAATACCAAGTAAGGCAGAGAGTATGCATACAGCAAACTGGCAGCTCCATCAAATTATACTGGCATTAGGGGGTTTCGTAGGACGTAATCCATATAGCAAAGCCTGCCAGCCCCTCCCTCTGTACAACATTTAACTTTTGTCGAGGTAAACGCCACATTTCATGCTCTGCCATTAATCTGTCGGATTACAGAATGCAAGCAGTTTTAGCAGTTTGGGCAGAAGCATGAGAGTGGGTGGGTGTGAGGTCTTACTTGAAATGATATCTGAAGCAAGGTGTAGTAAAAAGTAGGCAAATTACAATCTTTAAGAACTTTAGCACTTTATCTACACTAACCGACAATTTATCAAACTAGAAAGTAAAGAACTATAAAATATATTTAATATATTATAAGGTCAATAAAAATTTTGTTGTTGCTAAAGAGGGACAGGTTTTTTGGGGTTTCATTTCTTAAATTACAAATGAAAATTAGGGATGGAGTGTTATGTTTAATTTTTATTTATTTACTCACAGATTCAGTAAAATGGTCATGTGAATAATAGGTGCCTTGAGCTATAAATCATAAACAATATCAATCATCCATCCATCCATCCATCCATCCATCCATCCATCCATCCATCCATCCATCCATCCATCCATCCATCCATCCATCCATCCATCCATCATCCATCCATCCATCCATCCATCCATCCATCTATCTATCTATCTATCTATCTATCTATCTATATCTATCTATCTATCTATCTATCTATCTATCTATCTATCTATCACATCTATCTATCTATCTATCTATCTATCTATCTATCTATCTATCTATCTATCTATATATCTATCTATCTATCTATCTATCTAAGTATTCTGAAGAGTAATCCAACAGTTAAAGAAAGTCACTGATTTAACAATGTATGCAGCATCTGGGACAGATTAGAACAGAGTTCAGAGGCAAAACATTATTTTCAAATTCAGAAAAGCATTCAGCAGAGTGAATTGAAGATAACCTTAAAGAAAAACTGGATCGTGAAGGCTAGCATCAACAAACTGGTATACAAGTAGGAGGAAAGGAACATAGCAAAATAGATCGGTGAGATCATTGAAGGTTGTGAACAGTGGAGGGGAGCATGGCAGAGTCGAGGTGTCAATGAAACTGCTATAGAACAAAGTGTGACACAGTGGTGTGAAATCAAAAATGTAGCAATACTAAAGCTTCTTTAGTTCTTATTTCTGCTATAGTGGGCTTTCAGGGTGGTCTTTTTCTTTTCTTTTTGGCTTTTCTCTTCAGGGGTTGCCGCAGAGAATCAACTTCCTCCATCTCCTGAATCCATAAACCTCCTCTTTGGTCTTCCTCTAGACCTCTTGCCTGACAGCTCTAGCCTCAGCATCCTTCTACCAATAAATTCACTGTCTCTTTGGACATGTACGAACCATCACAGTCTGGCCTCTCTCTAACCTTATCTCCAAAACCTCTAACATGTCCCTGTCCCTCTGATGATGCTAATTCCTATCTCTTCCTGTCTTTTCCTCAGTGCCACTGTCTCTAGGCCAAACATTATGGCTGATCTCACCACAGTTTTCTACACCTTTCCTTTCATTTGACCTGAAACTTTTCCTATTTGATACTTTTTTCCACCTACCAACCTGCACCTGCGCCAACTTCTATTTCTTTTACACTCTCCGTTACTCTGGACTGTTGACCCAAGATACTTCAAATCCTCCATCTTCTTTATCTCTTCTCCCTCTAACCTCACTCTCCTTCTTGAGTCCCTCTCATTCACACACATATACACACTCTGTCTCGTTATGGCTAACCTTCCTTCCTCTCATTTTTAGGGCAAACCTCCACCCCTCTAGCTTCTCCTCCACCTGTTCCATACTCTCGCTACAAATCACAATATCATCTGCAAACATCATAGCCCATGGTGATTCCTGTCTAACCTCATCTGTCAGCCTTTCCATCACCATTACAAACAGAAAGGGGCTCGGAGCTGATCCCTGAGGTAATGCCATCTCCACCTTGAACTCCTCTGTTACCCGTACCCCTACCCCTACCTCACCACTGTCTTACAGCCCTCATACATGCACTGCTCTAACGTACTTCTCTGTCACTCCAGACTTGCTCATACAATACTGCAGTTCCTCTCTGGGTAGCCTGTCATAAGCTTTCTCTAGATCTTCAAAGACACAGTGTAGCTCTCTCTGGTGCTCCCTGTACTTTTCTATCAATATCCTCAAACCAAATATTGCATCTGTAGTGCTCTTTCTTGGCATGAAACCATACTGCTGCTCACAAATGTTCACTTCTGCTCTTAGTCTAGCTTCAAACTTTCTTTCCCATAACATCATAATGTGGCTCATCAGCTTTAGTCCTTTGTAGCTGCCACAACTCAAAAACGTATCTTTTGGCATTTTACTTGCAAGCAAGGAGCAAACAGACAAAAGTTACATTCAATCTTTTTTTTAAGAAGAGGCTCAAGACCCACCTTTTTAATTTAGCTTTCAGTTGATTTTAACTGCTAATTTTTAGTATAGGCTATTATATGTATTTATTTTCGTTTTATGCATCTTATTCTCAATTTTATGTTTTTTCTATACATCTTGTGTTTTTAATTTTAGCATCTTATGATTTTAGCCCCAGTGTTTCTTGTGGGAATCTTTTCCTCCAGGGCTTGCCGGCTTGGTCAGCGGTTGCTTGCTGGGGCAGCTGGGGTCTAACTTTGCAGCTTCATGGCTGTGAAGTGGACACCAGTGTTGTCCCAGTCTGGGTGGGAGCTGTGGTGATGCTCCCATGGCCAGGCTGGCTCCTGGTGTGAAGAGATTCCCAAATACTGTTTCCTCACAGCAGAGCCAAGCCTTACTTGTTTGTTTGTTTGCTTATTTATTTATTTATTTATTTATTTATTTATTTATTTATTTATTTATTTATTTATTTATGTAAAGTTACATGATCATTATTCTTTGTACGTGGGGGCCATGGGTCATATGTTTTAACGGAGGGGACTGGGAAGGGTGAAGGGTGGGTTGGGTTTTTACTGTAATATTATGTGTTTTCTGTTTTTAAATAAATAAAGTTAGATTTGATTTGATCTACGCATTGAAGGTACATTCAAAAATCACAATCAGTCCTACTATTTTGTACATACAGAGTTCAGTTTCTCCTCACAGCTGCATGTTTGTGGTCTTTGGGTTCCAATGGAGGTGAAGTCGGAGGTGAGGTTTGTTTCGAAGCTACTGCAAGTGAGTGCAGACAAGTGGCAATGCATGCGGGTGTCTGAAAGGAAGGAGGAAGAAGCACACTTATAGAGAATGTATGTAATTTCAATCCTATTGTGTTATTTCTGTTTATGTATGTTTTAAACATGATTCTTATCAGATTGAGTGCAAATTACTCATCAAGTAACAAAACTGAGTGCTTATTGGTTATCCTCAAATGTTCTTACACCACTTCAGTAAACATTATTATGCCCCACACGTCATGTAACAGATAATTAATACTCATTGATGATCATCAGAATACATTATTACATTATTCCAGTAATCATCACTACACATTGCTGACATTTGTAATAATAATCATGAACCAAATCTGATTTAGCTCATCTCCAGGGAAGTTGGCTCACTTCCCCAGCCTGAGGGAAACAAATCTGGTGGTAAACAAATTTCCCAAATAGGCAGAACTTCTGAGTAACCTAAACAAGGCATTGGACCAGGAATTTGAGGACTTTAGGAAGAGTGTAGATGACATGGAGCATTTTTCCCATCCCTTCAACAAGAGTCCAGACTCAGTTCCTGAACATATGCAGATTGAGGTTACTGAGTTACAATGTAATTCTGAGTCGTAAAACTAAGTTCATATTAGTCACCCTGGAGAGTTTTTACGCACATTCTCAGCAAAGGTACCTGCACATCAGAAGACATGCACAGGTGATGTTGTCGTTGTTCGGCAGCACTTTACATTTGCAAACAGACCTTCAGTGTCATGAACCCTAACAAGTTAAGACTCATTGAATTTTTCATAGGTGAAAATGAGAAAAAAAGATAATATATATAAATTTTCAAAGCAACAAAACCGTAACCTTTGTGCTATCCTAGGCACTTTAACATTGGGAGTTGGGTCATCTAGACCCACTAGACAGTGCGCTGAACCTTTTTTCTTCAATGATTTGTGATCTTCACTGGTGTCCATGGATTACATGAAATCTTTCCACCTTTATCCACCTTTGTCATGGTAGGGAGAACACGTCAATGTAAGGGTGGGGTCATCTAAGATAGCACAAGGGTTTAAATAGAAAAGTTTTCATTTTTAGTGACTCCTCCTGGGCTTCGGTCTGTGAAAAACAGGTCAGAATGGCTCCTTCAGTGCTGACCCCTTTATTTACACAATCAATGCAATGTACGGGAACTGCCTCCAGGCACCTTGAATGTCAGGCAAGAACACTTGATAGGATGAATTTAAGAGCAATTAGTATGAACCTACTTGACTACAATTTGCTGATTTTGTTGCACATTTTCTCAGGCTGTGCACAAAAAGAAATTGAGAGGGAACACATTTGAAAACAGTACATGGAAACAACAATCTGGACCAGGTTTATTAAGGACAAAAATCCAATTGTGTATTTTGATAGTACAGATGGGTTTTTTCTGGCAGAAATTAAAATTTATCATATGAAACTTATAGTTATATTTGTAAAACTTTATATTTTGTTTGCAGTCAGAATATTTTACATTTAAAACCTAGCTCTTTCTCATTTTACTGGCACAAACTTGGACTACAAAATGCTGACCACATAGAAATGAAAAGACTATGTGAAAACGTGTGGTTGAGGGTTATGCCCTTTTTCTGTCTATGGGATCTAGAGGACCATTCATTCATTCATCTTTTGCCGTTTATCCGTTTCGGGGTCACGGGGCTTTAGAGTACCATACCAACAGTAATCTAACTCAGTGTTTTTCAATCTTTTTTGAGCCAAGGCACACTTTATCCTTGACAAAAATCCCACAGCACACAAGCATCCAAAAATTATTAAAAGGAGAATCTCGTAGTCTGTATTGATGTACAGTCCCCCTGTAATCTCATATGCATTTTTGTAAAAATTGTGGCAGAAAGAGCTGGAAGTTGCAGCTGTTTTTTCTTGAAGTTGTAATAAAAGTTAGTTTTCCGTAGTAATTTTACACTAAATTATTTGAAACTTTACCCTGGTAGTTGTTTTTTCCTCCAGTTTATTAACATGCAATTTTAGGTAACCTAAGAAAAACCAAAATATATTCTTTCTATATAGTGATTAATTCTTTTATATTTGCTTCAATATGATAGCGCAAAGGCAACTGTAATTTTTCTTTTTGAACAAAGTATATAAGTCTGATAAAATTTACAAAAAAAAATGATAATATTTATATATAAATAACATTATATATATATATATATATATATATATATATATATATATATATATATATATATATATATATATATATATATATATATAAAAAAAACCTTTCTCTCCCCATCATGGTGGTTTCTCCTCAACTCCGGTCCTCTACCAGAAGCCTGGGAGCTTGAGATCCCTACAGTATCTTAGCTGTTCCTAGCACTGCACTGTTCTGGACTGAGAGGTCTGAGGTCTTTCCAGGTATCTGTTGTAGCCACTCCACCAGCTTGGGGGTTACTGCCCCAGGTGCTCCAATTACCACATGCACCACTGTCACCTTCACTTTCAGAGCTTTTCTCCAGTTCTTCTCTGAGTCCTGGTATTTCTCAGTTTTCTCATGTTCCTTCTTCTGATGTTTGTAAGCCTTTTCTCCACATCCACCACAACGGCTTTCTTTTTGTTCTTTATCCACCACTGATGTCTGGTTGGTTTACCATTACCATCCTATCATTCAGGATCTGGAGTCCACAGTCTTTGCCCTCCTCATTCCTACCACCTTCGGAGGGTTTTTCCCATTTTGACCTTGGGGTTTCCAGTCCATATTCTGCGCACATGTTCCTGTTATATTATTCAGCCACTTGATTGTGGCCCTCCGCCTTATGCTTTACCTGCCAGCATCTTACACCCTACAGTTGATTATGTGCTGGATTGTTTCCCTTCCACCTCTTTGCTCAGCCTACACCTTGGGTCTTGTCTGGTGTGAGGCAGATCTGAGCCTCCTGCCATCTGGTGCTCAAGACTTGTTTCAGAGCTGCCAGGATGGCCCGCTCAGTGCTTTGTCATGTTGGCCTTTCTAGCCATTGGTAGGACTTCTTGATATCAGCCACTTCAGTTATGGTCCGGTGGTACATCCCCATACAGGGTTTGTCCTCCCACTGTGAGAGGGATCTGTCCTCCAGCACTGTATCCTCTGCTCTCCATTGCCTGAGACATTCACTGAGCACACTGTCAGTTGGGCCTTGAGCTTGATGTACTCATGCATCTTGGATGTTTCATCCTGGATAGTGGCTTCTACGCTCACTAGTCCTTGGCCTCCTTCCTTGCGGCTAGCCATACAGTCTCAGGGTGCTGAATTTGGGATGGAACCCTCCATGCATGGTGAGGAGCTTTCGTGTTTTAACATCCGTGGTCTGTATCTCTTCCTTTGGCCATCTTATTATTCTTGCAGGGTATCTGATAACTGGCAGTGTGTAGCTGTTTATTGCCTGGGTCTTATTCTAGCCATTGAGCTGGCTACTCAGGACTTGCCTCCTTTCGTTGGAGGTGTTTAGCTGTTTCAGCTTTCCTTGTTAGTGCTCAGGTTGCCATTTGCCTGTGGAATTCCAAGGTACTTGTAACTGTCCTCAATGTCTGCTATTGTTCCTTCTGGGAGTGGGACCCCTCCTGTGTGGACTACCTTGCCTCTCTTTGTCACCATCCGGCTGCATTTCTCAAGCCTGAATGACATCCCAATGTCAGTACTGTAGATCCTGGTGGTGTGGATCAGGGAGTCAATGTCACGCTCGCTCTTAGCAGACAACGATGTCATCCATATGAGAGTGACTGATGTTGGCCCCATTTCTGAGTCGGTATCCATAGAAGTCTTGTTGATTAGTTGGCTGAGGGGTTCAAACCTATACAGAACAGCAGTGGGGACAGAGCATCACCTTGGTATATCCGACATTTGATGGACACTTGTGCAAGTGGCTTCCGGTAGCTAAGGGTGTTTCCACAGTTCATTGAGTTTCCTATGGGAACATGCGACTGTTCTGTCAACCAGGGTGGTGTTTGGCTCTTCTGAGTCTCTGCAATGCCCTACTGTGTTTTGCTCATGTGACTGAAGTCCATGTGCCTGTTATCTTGGTTGCCAATGATGCTTGACGAGCTTCCATGTTCAATGGAGGAACCCAGGTTATTGGCCCGTGGTTGGATGGGACTGCAACCTTTGAGGATCCTTCTGGATCAGGATCGTTAAGCCCTTCCGTTAGCCATTTTGGGTTGGTCCATCTCTTAGCAGCTGGTTGGTTGTTGCCCAGGCGCCATTGTGATGCAGTAAAGCTTCTTTGGCAGTAGGCATGTGTGCTCACTCAGGGCCCAGTGCCAGTTTTCATACCTGAGATTCTTTCTTGGATGTCTGCCACTGTGATGGTTACTGGATTCTGTTCAGGGAGGTTGCTATGTTTTTTTCTCAGAGAGACTAGCCACTGGGCATTGCTGTTATGTGCTGTCTCTTCCACCCATATAATTTTCCAATAGTGTTTAGTTTCCAGCCTTGGTGGGTCTGCTCGGCTGTTTTGACCCTCCCACTGAGCATTCACTTTCGCAGGCTGAGTTGCGAACAGCCTGGTTTTCCGTCTGGCTTCATTGTCTCTTATTATTACCTCTTTAGCTGCTCAAGGAGCGAAAACCTTTGTTTGTAGTTCCAGTGCTTCAGGTATAGGCATCTGGCTGTATCTCTTAAGTACTTGCTTTTTCATTAATAAAGCTAAACTGGTTCTAAACTGGTTCTGGACCACAAATCCTCCACATGTTATACTGTACATTAGTTTTTGCATATTTTTCTTATTGTGTAGGAGTTTGGGGGAACAACTATAAAACAACGTTACATTCACTTTCAATACTTCAGAAGAGAGCAATACGAATCATACACAAGTCAGTTACCAGGCACACAAATAAATTATTCATAGAATCAAATTACTCAAATTTTCACGATCTAGTAGAGTATTGTACCGCTCAAATAATATTCAAGGCCAAAAACAATTTATTACCGACGAATATCAAAAGGTTATTTATTATAAAGAGGAAAAATACAATTTTAGGGAAAAGATAAATTTCTCATATAAAGCGCATACAAACTAAAAGATTTTGTGTTTCAATTTGTGGAGTGAAGCTGTGGAATAGAACCAGTAAACGTTTGAAACAATGTCCGAACATATAAGAGTTTAAATATAGATGGGAAGAAGATGATCATGGATAAATATGTGCAAATACAAAAAAATACAGAATGTCAGCATTTATAAATCTGCATGCTTTGACAATACGTTTTGTTATTCATTTGTATGTTGTTTGGATATTAAAAATTACATGTATATATGTACATATACACTTGGGTAGGGCACTGGACTCTGATGGTGGGAAAGTAAGGGCTTAAGGTAAAGGGGGGTGAGAGTTTATAAGATTTTTCTTCTTCTCACTCCCTTTTGGACTGAAATATTTGCAAACTGTTTAGTTTTGTTTTGTATAATTTACTTGTCTTTTTCTTGTTTTGTAAGTCTTGTCTCGTTCTTGTCTTATTCTGTTATTTTACATTTGTTTCACTAGTCCAAAATAAAAGACTACTACTACTACTACTACTACTACTACTACTACTACTACTATTGGCCTCTTTGAGCCTCTGTCAGCTTACTCACATCCTTCCGAGTTGCCTTGATTTTGGCCTCTAATGGATGCTTCCATTGTGGGTATTGTTTTCTCCCATGGTTGCTCTTATAACTAAGCATCTGAAGGATCACTACTACGCTAGTATAAACCAGTTCATTGGTTTCTGTGATGGTTAATGGTAGGAATTGCCCTCAATGCTTAATTCACAGTCTCCAGTAGACTTTCAGGATGTACATTACATCGCCTATATATATATATATATATATATATATATATATATTTGACAGAGACATGTATCCCTCAGGCTCCATTAAAAATGTGGGTGTTTAATGGGAAGTTCTGGTCAGTGAGAGTTTGGAGACAGTTTGGACAGAGGTAGATGGTTTGGAGAGAATCTGGAGAGTTTGGAGATTTTAATTTTATTTTTATTTTATTTTTTACTAAAACCATTAATGTTTCCCTTAAACACTGACTGACGCGATCTAAGATTTCAATGATAAAAGTAAGATCCTTACAAACCCCAACCACCCTCACATGGAACATGTACTGACGTTCTTGCCAAGTCGAGAAACCAGTTCTGTATTAAAAAGGCTAATTTTGTTTTTGGTTTGGACTATGTCAGTCATTTGCCTATCTATTCAGTTTTTCTTTACAGTTTAATGCTAGCTAGTGAGAGCGCACGGAGCTTCAGTCCAAATGGTTTGAAGCAAAGGAAAGTGAGCAGAAATTTGTGTTTACTTCAGCGATGAGAAGACAGACATGCGGAACTGCAGTGAAGTCAGGAAGAAGGAAATAAGCTTCTTAGGCACATTTATGCACTCTCCTTTACCCTCTTTAACCGCTTTGTTACACTTATATGCTTCTGGGGGAAAAATTGGCATGTTTTTTTTGTTTTCATTTTTGAAACACCTGTTCCACCCTTTGGAGACCAAGAATATTTTAATTAATCATCATTCTTCATTTATATAGCACTTTTCTTACTTGATAACAAAATAAAAGTTCTGTACACCAATAGAAACATTATAAATCAAGCTAATTGGTCTATAGATAGGGTCACCCCATCCCAGATCACACAACCAGCAGCTACCCACCATACCCATAAATTAAAATCAGCCCTACTCCCCTCATAAATTATCATTATCATTGTTTCCTAAGTTTCCTTTGTAGTTAAGATGTATTTATTTATTGGTATCGTCATAAACACACAAAGAAAGTATATGGCAATGTACGTTTTGTAAACTTTATTTTGCTGACATATTTATTCATAAGCATCTTTCAAAAGGCCACACTTTGAATTCAAGAGATATTTTTTGCATCCACTAGATGTACTACTGGAGCAAATAAAGCTTCATGAAGCACTGGAGTAAACCAACTGGATGAAGTGCTTTAATCTTTCACGAAGCTTCAGCTGCCCATCACTAGATAAAACAGATGAACCAACATTTGGCAGTCCCCTCCTACAGCTTCAATTTAAATGTAACTTACAAACAAAAGAGCTAAATGTGAACAGAAAAACACCACACTACACAACACGGTAAAGCTTGCTAATATGCGCACCACAGGTTTAAGTTTATAGGAGAGCAGAGCTGGAGACCGGTTGGAGCAGAGCTCCCTTCTTAAGGACTGGAGGTCCCAAGCCTGGGTCAAGGCTTCTCAATCCGCTCTGGTCGATCAAATGCCACATGACCACACCTAAATAACAATCAGACAGACACACAAAGATAAAAATACAAAACAAAAACAAAGGTCCCACTGTGACAGAAACAAAATACACAAAAGAAAAAAGAAAAACAAAACTAAATCTGATACAGCAAGTAACATTGAGATAGTTTTAAAACCTCAATTCAGCTTTGTTTTAATACAGGGAAGAACACTAAGCTTACAGAATGTACACCGAACAAAAATATAAACACCTTTGCTTTTTTTGCTCTCATTTTGTCATGAGATGAATTCAAAGATCTGCACCATTTTTGAAATAGAGAAATTGTTATTTTTTATTTGTAGAAAATGTTTCAAATCTTTAAGTTCATCTCATGATGAAAAGATATTTAATGTGATTTACTGGATTCTTTAAATTTAATTTTAATTCTTCATTGCTGGAGCTGTCGCCACAGACAATAAAGAATAACACCTACCTAAACTTATCCACCCCAGTACAATAGTAGTGTATGTTGCAGTATAGATAACAATATGTTCATAACCGAAAAAGATGAGCCTGCAAGCTCTCCATAAAAACACAGTTTTGATGCCTTCTAATACTTTTCGGACAGACTTGATTGTTACTTTACAATACCTCCATGACATTTTCAGTGAGCATTTGGCTAATAATCTTAAACATGTTCATCGTTCAACTCTTTTTTTTTTGTATTACATTTTCAGAAATAAGTGTACAAATTCTCAATATTTTAGCCACCTAAAGTCTTTATTTACAGTCTATGCAAAAATGCGATTGAATATAGTTTTTTGTGTCATGACATGCAACCTCTACAGGCCTCTGAGTGTAAAAGAGACTTGCTGCTTCTCAGACATGAATCGGCCTTCATGTCGAATTTTTCTGTGACTCAATTTTGGAGCTTTGTCACACCTTCTAACTGATCCAAACGCTGAGAAGGAAAGTTGGCTACAGGGTCAGGACTGTTGGTTAGAGCCATATATGGAACAAGTCTTGACTACTTAAATCCAAAACCAGACAGCTGTGTGTGTTCAATGTAAAAAAGCAAGGTTCACATTTCCCAGTCAAACATTTTTCTTCCCTTCCCTCTCCTGTCCAACAAAACACTCCTTTTTTTTCCTCTTTCCTTTTTTTCTTTGACTTCCAAAGACACTAATTCCCTTTCTTCAAGGACAAGCATCTCACAGCACATCATCTGGACAGACCTCCCAGGTCGCCACATTGGCCTCTCCCAGAGACTTAGATCTGCAAAGCTCTTCTTTCGATCCCATTTTTAATGATACAACACCAGCCTAGTGCCGTCAATAAATATTAACATCTGAGGATGAGATATACTCTTTGGTGTCCCCATTCATGGCAGCTTCTCAGCATGATGACAGTTGATACCAGAAAAGGATTGTCACACTGCCCCACACTCAATAAACCTCCCAAAAACCTTTGTGGAAGTCCTTATAAATGCTTTTAAGAAAAAGTCCCCATCAATCAGGGTTTTGTGTCCAGCATTAAGAGTCGATAAAACATTTCACAATAGGTCAAATTAATATGATTGGCAATTTCTGGCTATACTGTTTTATTTAGAATAATGTTGCTTTTCTGTTCATGATGGTGTTTTTGCATAGAATGTAAATAAAGAGTTTAGATTGCTAAGCTATTAAGAATTTGATCATTTTTAAAAATGTAATACAAAGGGTACTCATAATTGCCGTTTACATCTACTGGCGGCACAATTATTACGTGAGTGCTAGTCATCTGTACCGTGAGGGAAATTGTCATTTTTACTGATGATCTAATAACATTTCCCATCTCCAGGATTTCAGCTCTGTGTTCATCCAGACAGGCCCTGATAAAACACTGAGTAGTTAGGAATATGAAAGATTATAAAAATACTTTTTTTTGTCTTTATTTGATTCTATTAAAGACATTTTGATAAGAATGACGGTATAGGTACCAAAAGTATTCGGCCTGCAATAACTGTTCGGGGTCCTTTGACTAATGATGACGTCACACTACAGTAACACAGCTCTGACAAACTATGTAGCTATGTAGTGTTGAGATCTGCTAGACTTTAGTTTCTGACATAATGTGTCTATTTATAATTGACATAATTGTTCGTTACATCAAATGTATAATAGGGAGACACATTGGCAATATAAACTTCTTTTTCCAGCGTGAGTAAATGGATGACTGTATGAGAAACAATGTGTCTGGTTTAATTGGCCCAAATGTCATTTTCTAACAGTTATGATTGCAAAGTTTATATTTCCTTTTTAAAACACGTTAAGCGTTAATATACTAATTACAAAAAAAACTGTCACACGCACCTAATTTTTTTGTTCAATTTTTATGTATTATTCTAGTTATTGAAACACACAAACAACAAAAAAACAAAGAATTAGCACTAAAACAAATAACGGCGTTAGCATGTAGAGTGCAGACCAAGCACTATCTTAAACGTCATCAGACCAACGTACAGCTAATCATATAATGTGACATCATCATTAGTTGCAGGACCCCGAAGGACCCCGAACAGTTAATGCAGGCCGAATTCTTTTGGTACCTACAATGCCATTTAGCTATTTAGCCGCAGTTTTAGCAGAAACCAGTATTTTAGTTTTTGGAAAAGTCCCGCCCCTTGAACTGTCTCCACCAATCATTCTTGGAGGCTTAATCATGCATCACCAGTCTGACCAGTCAGAAGTGGTAACAGTCTTGGGAGGAAGCTTGAGCTCCAGGAGAAAAGCAATACAAACTACACAAGAAAGGCCTCTGCAGGATTTAGACCAGAGCCTCTCACTGTGCACCACCACTAAAAAGAAATATTCTGTCAAAACTATTCTTGTCATTTTATATAAAAAATAAACTTACATTTTTTAATATCCCAAAAATATTTTGCTCTCAATTAACATAATAACAATTCAAATATAAGCATGCTGTATCCTACTTTGCCTTTAGTGTCGTACTTTACCTGCATTGTCTAACTTGGCCTTCAGTGTTATACTTTGACTGCAGTGTCTAACTTAAGCGTTAGTGTCTAACTTAGTCTTAGCAGGTGTCATACGTTCCCTTAAGTGTTGTACTTTGCCTTTAGAGTCGTATTTTTCCCAGAAAATCCACTATTTTTTTTATTTGGTAGTATGTTATAGTACAACTCTGGTAAGATACAAAGCCACTTTGCTTCATGGATTGTCTGAAATACAGCTACCCTAGAGTCAGGAGCCCTGCAAAGTGATACATAGTGTGTTTCATAATGAACAAAGAAAGCCAGTAGATTATGTATTTTGAGCTTTTATTAGTACTTTCCTCTTTCTCTGTTATAAAAATGAAACGGATAAATGTTTACTGTATATTTAAAAAGAAAATAGAAAAAACCATTAAGATAAAATATGCCACGCTTTTTTGTAACAAACAAAACAATTTTGCTAGACTTTTCTTTTGCACATCCATTTCTGTTTCATCCTATTAGGGTTTACTGCTTCATAGAACACATGTACACCTAGTTCTAAAAAGACAAAAAGAATTAAAATTTTTTTTCCCATCGCCTCTATTGTGAATTTTTTGTGGCACAAATGCGTGCTATAATTTTTGTGTTTTGAATGTATGTGTAGTTCCGATTTTTACATTTTGTTTTCTTTCAGTAACATTAAAGATTAGTTTTACGATACATACATAAAAACCCACAATATTTCTGATTCTTTTTAACTGTAAAGTACATGACTCTGCAAAGTGACTCAAGCAACAATTGCTGCAGAATACTCAGTCCACTTCCCTTGTCCCTGAGTCTCAGCTTCTGCTTCTGAGCCCAGATTCGTACAAGCAGTGGCCGGGGAAGTATTAGATATGGCGCATTAACAAAGTTGTCTCTATATCTTAATTGAATCTACCCCCGCCAGTGCTGAATCTGGATTATGTTTACCTGAAATATAAGCGGCTTGGCAGATAGAACATGACCCTGGTGATAAACCACTGGGTTATTACCCCTTCCCTAATCCCAATCCCCAACTGTAATTTGTTCCTCATGGATGTGGCTGTAGTGATGGGAACTCTCGATTGGAGTTTATTCAGAGAACAGCGAAAGTATCTTCAGGTAAGTACATCCGCTAAACGATGAAGGTCTGGTGTCTGTGCCGCGTTTTTGCCTAAATGTGTCACATTTAGACGATACACAATATCCTCACCATGCTATGTAAAGTCAGGTTAAGGAAAAACTAACATTAATGTGAAATACAATAGCAGAAGTACTTTTGCTGTGACATAAACACAAAAAAGTATTTTTCTGTATGACAGCACCTACGATTTTGTATTTCAAAAGTGACAATGACATGGCGCCAACAAGTGAATGTGTTTTTGTGTTAGCTGAGGTCAGTGTGAGCAAATGCTAGAAGTACCAGCAGACCTGAATGCAGCAATAGTGAGCTGTTAATGAAAGCACGTAAGTATGGACATTCCATGCACGCTCCAGAATCCACCTCCTGCTCCGGCATGTGGGAATATTAGAAATCTGTCGATAAAGTCAAAAATAAATATTTGAACCAACTCTGGGATGGATGTTTTGGAAAGGTGATTGACAAAGGTCTGGCCAATCAGGATGCAGAACACATTTTGCTGTTTGTTTTTGGTAAGCCACACAAAATTGGACCCAAAACTGTCGCTTTAAAACAGTGAGACAGAGAAAACTGAATAAATAGTGGTGGTTTTTTGTCCATGCATACTTATTAAATCATTCCAAATGGTCTGTCCATTCTCTTTTGTTGTTTTTTGGTAGTTTACACTGCTTCCAGACAGGCGTATTTTCTGGCCCAGACTTTAACCAATCACATTTCAGTTGTCCTTTGTTGCCTTAAACAGGCTAGGGCCTTCACCATCAATATGGGTCATTCATTTCTTTTCAACCAATCAGATTTGGGTTTGTGTTCGCAGGGCCTTCTAGCTGGTTTAGGCAACGTCACAGTATTCAGATCTTCTGATTGAACAGAAGTTTCAGGAAGCCACATGCAGCCTTGCACAGCTTGACACAGATCAAAAAGTGCTCTGTGGCTCTGTCTCATTTAAAAACAGAGCTGACTGTAATGTACTCCATGGAGGATTTAGCAGGAAAATCTCCCACTGACCTCCCTGGCTTCCCTCATCAGAAAAATCTGAGTGAGATCATGAGCGGCTGAACAGATTTGTGTGTTTGGCGTTGACCATCCCCGTGTCCACTGCATCTGTCCAGCAGACATTTTCATCTCTAAAGCACACGAAAACCGACGCAGAAACTCAACTGGACAGACTGGGCTCTCAGCACTGGCCTTGATGGCACAAAAGGACTTGTTGATGGAACTGAAGCGCGATAATCTACATCAGTGGTCCCCAACCTTTTTTTTCACCGCGGACCAGTACAACGCAAGACACGTTTACCGCGGACCGGTGGGGTGTTGAGGTCTGCGCAAAGGCCGTTTACGCTACCTGCCCCAAAGGCGAATTTCCCTTTTAGCGGGTGCAGGTTCCTCTTCATTGGACCGTTCCCTTGTCAGCAACTTTCTAAAAGTTTGTTTTTATCATTTTTGGTTGTTTTGGGTTCAATTTTGGCCGGGATTAGCCATCCGCGTGATCTTTGGTGTCGCGACTTTGGCGTCGTTAAGTGTGATGGATGTAACAAGACAATCAAGTAAAACGTTTGTGTTTTTTTTCAAAAAAAACAATAAAATGGAAGTTATGTCTTCTTTCTGTGGGTCTCGGTGCCAAAATTTCCATAGCCCATTGCAGTCATGACCCGGTACCAAAGTGTCCTTGACCCGGTACTGGATGACAATTTATCAAAAAAGATGAACAGTTGAAATGATCTGTGATCATTGCATTGAATAAATACTGTACAATGTAACAATAGCACTTCAATATCAGGCCACACTGTACAAGAGGTAGATTACCTTCTAGGATTTACCCAATGCTCACCCTTAAGAGCTCTAATTTGCCAGTCACTCTTTGGTGGCGAAGAAAGGCAAAGTAAAGATACTCCAGCTTGTGTACACATTTATTAGTCTCTGAGCTGGAGGGGCCACTTTGACAGCTTCTTCACTACACCTTCCAAAGGCAAAGACACTACATACTCTCCTGCAGGAGAGGGCTTAAGATGGAAAGCTGGCTGTTCTGTAATTACCTCCTCCCTCCCCCAAGCCTTGATTCCTTCTTTACACTCACAATTTTGCTATTTTGCCATCTTTCCTCTTGGTGACTGTCCCACCACGGGACACTGACATCCTCTCCCTTGGTTGGGGCTCATCCCTCCACCTGTCTCCGAGACCTCCTGCTGGCGAAGCATAAAGTATGTGTAGCCTCCACACTGGAATGTCATAAACTGAGAGGCAGGAGACTCCCCACAGCTTCGTAGCGGGGCAGGCACAGTCGGTGTGCACTCAACACGAAGCTGCCTCTCCTCAAGTGACAACGCCACATCTTCTGGTTTGCTCCCCTCCCCTCCCGGCTTCCTGGCTCCATCTCCCATTCCCCTGTCCCAGAACCTTAGATGCTCAGAACGAAAGCGGGCACCAGTCAGGGGGACGTGGGTTAATTGGGGTAGTAGTGGGGGTTAATTTCAATTAAAACTTCAACTAATGGAGGTCAGAGGCGTCTGCAAACACCTGATTAAAACAAATGTTCCTGCCAGTCAAAACTTTATCTTAGTCAGCCTCTGGCAGAGTGTTTAAGAATAAGAGAGAGAACAAACGTGAGGAGGAGGCTGAGGCAGAGAGAATGACTAATTGCTGGACACTTGTTAGTGCAAGATCTGCTGGGTGATCTGTAAGTTTAGGGAGTTCGGGCGTATATCTCTCTGTCTTCTTGAAGGTATTCATGGAAATGTTAAGATGATTACTTTTCTAAATCTGATCTCTTAAATGCTTTTACAAAGAAATTAAAAAAGCAAAAAACAACAGCTTTCGGGCTTTATCTTTGAAGGATTTTGGTTGTGGACAGAAATAAAAGATTTTCTTAGGAGCTTCGTCAACTAACAACTTTTTGAGTTGGGTATTACCCAAGTATTAATAATAACAATAATAATACCTCATTTTTTATTATATGACTGATTACATGCAAAATAACCCAGGATGTTGAAATTTTCCCTAGTTGACACATATGGGCTGCTAAAGCTGGGACAAACAAAGGATAAAAACACTTCAATATGTGACCCCTGTCAACCTTTTACTCCAGTGAGTTAGAAATAGTATTGTTGCTCAGCTGTCAGTAATTGTTTGGACATTTGTGTGAGCAAATGGATGGATAAGACGCAGTGTCAAAATGTCAACCAATAAAGTGTAGACCATTCATTATCCAACCATGCATCTTCTCCCACTCTTCTGGAACCGGGAAATGGAGAGCAGTTTAAAACTTAAGAGATACTTGAACACCCCTACCCTAACAAGTTTCTCCAGAAGGGACCTAGCAAACCCCAGGCAGCCAAGGGCGTGAGTCTTTCCAGTGTGTCCTAAGTCTTGCCCAGGGCCTCCACCCAGTGAGACATGCCTGAAACACCTCCCAGAGCGTCTAAGATCTTTCTCCGGGTGACCGAGCTTCCGGGAGAAAGCTCATTCAGCCGCTTGTATTCGGGACCTAGTTCTTTGGATCATAACCCAGAACTCAAGAACATTGGCGAGTGTTGGAGCAAAGATCAACCGCTAAATTGAGAGCTTTGCTTTCTGGTTGCAAACCAAGGTCCTGCACCGGTCATACAGAGAGCGGACAGCCCACAGTAGGCTCCCGGAACCCCATACTCCTAGGGCAACCTCCACAGGATACCACTGGGTACGCGGTTGAATGCCTTCTCCAAATCCACAAAACACATATGGACTGAATGAGCGAACTCCCACAAACCATCAAGCACTCTAAAGAGGGTGTAGAGCTGGTCTACTATTCCACGACCACGACAGAAACTGCAGTGTTGTACCTGGATCTGAGTTTCGACTATCGGACGAACTCTCCTCACTTGTACCATGGAACAGACTGTCCCAGGGAGGCTAAGACTGTTGTTTCTCAGTGGTTGGAAGTTGGAACACACCCTCCAGTCTCCCCCCTTCTTCAAATGGGGAACCCCCGTTTACCATTTCTCTGTTCTTCCTTATAAATATTGACAGTTTTGTGCAATTTTTTTTTTTACCAAAAACACAGGTATTGATTGCAACCTGACTTTTATGCTTGGCAGTGGAAACTTTAGCTGAGTGATTGTGAAATCAGTTAAAGTATTTTGTAACAAACAGAATTGACAGAGAAATGAGAGACTGTACAAATCTAAATTTAAAACATTGAAAGTCTGTTAATGGATGAAATAAACAAATGATTAGAGACTTTACAAAAAACAATCAGAAAACACTGTTAACACGACAGCAAATAACACTAAATAACACAGAATTCACATCAGAATCACTTGGTTTAAGTTATGTAAACACTTTACAATTTTAAAGTGTTGCATTTCAGCGTAAAGCTGCTTTTCTCAGCTTCTGTTTGAATTATGTTAAATGCATAAACAGTTGAAGAGTTATAGTACTTCAAAGAATGCCAACACTGGAACCAAAGCTCTGGTGTCAAAGGGTTATTTATTACTATGATACAGATGTCAGTGTTTTTGCTGATGCAGGCTGTATTATCTATTACTAGTGAAGAAAGAGCACTTGGTGATGGTTAAGAAACTCCTCACAAATGTGATGCTCTTCTCCTCAAACCCATGCCACCGGCTCTCAGCATCTGCCAGTGAGCCTACAGGAACAGGCAGGCGACAGGGCACCCCTAGCTGACTTAATGGCTGGGGTTTTAACTCATTTTCCCTGATCGATTAACAGCTGTCTGGAACTGCACAACACTTATGAATTGCACATAGCACAGCTGAGAAGCTTTTGAGCATCTGTTTAGTGAAGCATCCCGCCTTCACAGCAGGGACTAATTTTTTCTCCACATGAAAATGGTAAATGCTTGTATAGCGCTTTCTACCTTCCTTGAAAGCCCAAAGCGCTCTACAGTCCTGAAACCCATTCACCCACCCTTTGACATGCTGGTGGCGGCTCCGTAGCCGAACACTGGCACCTACCTTCCACCAAGGGCAAGGCGGGGTTTACTGTCTTGCCCAAGGACACTTTGACACATAGGTAGGCAATGCGGGAATTGAACCTGCAATATTGCAATAAGAAGTTGACCACCCTACCCGCTGCCCTGGCAGCCTTACATGAAGAAAAAGCGCCAGAAGAAAGAATTAATATCCATATAATGTATGTATATATCTATATAAAATCTAAATGTCATAGACACTTATCAGGGTAGCTTCTTCGTCGTCCCCTCAGGAACTGTTTGACTGCAGGCCTCCGCTGTACCTGACGGTGATCCAGTCGTTCAGAACTGCTCAGCCAAATATAGAGTTTGTACAAGTGAACTATCCCAACAAGGATTGCAAAGCACAGGACTTCCATTATTCTTTCTGTAGTTGCTTTGCCCCGCCCTCGTAACTCCTGGCCAATGAGTTAAGAGATTCTTAGTCATGTGGTTTTGTTTACAAGCTTTGGTTTGTAGCAGACATGTCTGGATGAAAGGCTGGATGAATACAGACCAAATGCAAGCTTCAGGACTCGATTCGGACCAACAGACTTTCTCAGTGTGAATACACACTCAGTTATTGTTATATTTCACAGCTATATATATATATATATATATATATATATATATATATATATATATATATATATATATATATATTTTATATATATATATTTTCACCATAATTGTGTTAAAGAAAAATACATATAAATGTGAAAAAGTTCCTGCGGAATAATATTTTTTCTATGTAATGAAATGACGTTTTTTGTAAAGTCATTAAAGTATAAAATAAGTATTCCAAATTCAGCCTGATGTGTGATTATTAACCTTAATTTATCTCAACAAAAACTGAAGCTTTTAGACCACTAGTAAAGAAAATTTGCTTGAATCCTTCTACATTTATGACAGGGCAATTTTTAATTTTCTTGTTTTTTCCAAAAGAAAACAAAATGCAAAAGCAGCTCTACTTCATCTATGCAACTGTTTAAACATAAATATCTTCCTAATTGGAAAAATTGAGTCTGTTTTTCTGTTATAACAATGGGAAGGAAACTAAATATTTTTTTTGAATATTAACCTCAAAATGACATGATATCTCAAGACATGTTCGTAAATTTGAATTTGAAATTTTGACAATTGCAGCCTCCATTGTCATAAACATGCACCATACGTAACAAATATTTGAAGATCAGTTGAACACATGGTGCTCATGATCGAAATGCTGATTCCCATCATGGCATGTTGAATAGTTATACTAAGCTTGGTTGCTATGGCAACAAAAGCGGTAGACTTAAATCTCAGAGGACAAGGCAGTGTGTGGCCCCCTACATTCTCTGACTATGGTTTAGTGGTACAGACTAATGTGTCATCACTATATTAAGTTTGTAGAAGAAAAGACAGTTTCCAGACTGTTCCCGCCATTTGGGCTCAGGACAAGCAACAGGCAATAATATAAAATGCCTTTGCTTTAATATACATCAGGGCTGAGCCAGATGCTAGGTTATGTGACCAAAACAGACATGAAAAGTTTGTGACCATTCTTAGCCATCCAGACTGCATTGTTCAAAGCTGAAGAACTACTTAGATAGGCAGCAAAATGTCTTTTAAATTACCCTTTTAAAGCCCAGTTGCCCCATGGGAACCTGCCCTGACATGAACTGTTGCAAATATTGCAGAGAAGCAATGGAGTTTAGATCAATATCAAGGGTTAATTGTTCAGTAAGCTTCATAAAAGTCAGGTAACGATCTTTGGAGATATCTAGTGATTGACAAGTTTCTAGCTTGCTTCTCCGTTAACAATGGAGCCTCCCTCTCCCTCTCTCTGGTCAATTTGTACCATCATGTCAAACTAAAAGACTAAACAAACTGATAGTTGAATCTTACTGAGAGCTACAAGAGACTTTGAAACAGATTCTAGTCTTGAAAAAGACTAAGCACAGCTATGTGTTTATTTTTCAGTAAATAAGAAAACTTGATTTGAGGCCTTAAAGAAAGAGGGGTGCACATATCAAATGCTGTCACTGAACAAACCTCAGTCTTGTAGACAGCTATGGATCAAGCCCAGTATGAGATATGTTTTTTTGTACAAACCATTGTTCAGGTGAAATGACCTGGATTCTGCACGAGCCACATAGAACACCAGCAAATGGTCTATGAAGTTTTCTTTGACACATTTCATGTCAATTCAACTGGTTGCTCTCCTTTCTAGGCTGCTTATGACTATCAAACAAATCTATTCCCTCACCAATAACTGTTGGTGTCCAGATCTGTTTTTCAGCATTGTTGATGCACATGTAGTTGGTTCTGGAGAGTCTCTCAGTGGTCAGTATCGAAAGATACTGCCCCACAATATCAGATGGTAAAGACAGTTGGGATCTCTTCAGCAGACCTGCAATTCAAGGGGGTGTGAATAAATTGCTCCTGCACTCAACCCAAAATGTTGCTATCTTGAGGATTATCAACACAGTTGCAGTCAAGTTTGATCTACCTCTCACCTTAAGACTTTACCCAGTGTTGGCAAACTGAAGCCAGTGTGTGAGTCTTCTTTAAACTGTGTTAGAAATCTTTCCCCACCTTTTCTCACAATGGAAGACCCCCTCTACACCACTGGTCACCTGACAGTAGGTAGTGGGATTGAGTACCCATAGGACTGGGATGGTCATGGTCCTGCTGATTGCCAGTGTGACTCAACCTCATATTTTTAACAAGGATGTAATCTCCCAGAAGAAGTGGGATCACACAGTATTTCTATCAAGGAGACTATCAAATGATCTACAGTTTTTAATTTTAGGTATTCAATTGTCACAGTTTTTTTTATATATTTTTTGTGCATGCTGGCTGTGGCTGCTCATGGAGAAATTAGCCATCTACTCATCTGTGGTTTTCCACGGAGCAGTTTATAGCTGCCTGCACACAGTTAACTGTTTGTACTTTCCATGTTTTTGTGTTTTGTATGCTCTTTCACATTATTTAGTCTTTTTTCTGTTCTTCGATTGTTTTACACTTTTATTGACCCGAGTTTGAATTTTTCTGCCTCATCCGATCTTTTGCTTTCTCCCTTGGTGTCTTAAAACCACTTTTTTACTAAGGCATACCGAAGTTCCTGGATATCAGTATGGCAGTAAAAGAACAGAAGAACGATCAAAAAGAAATAAAAATGTACTAATTTTAAATGTTATTTGAAAAACCGTCTATTTCTGGAATTAACTAAATCTCTTTGATACTTGTCAAATGTTTTAACATGGTTTTGATTAATTATATTGTCTTTAACAAATCATGATGTTTACCTTTTTTCTTGGTTTATGTTATTTTGTGCTCCATCCACAGCCCACCGTCCTTCTTCCACACAGCACATCTTAAACTCTAACTGACATTAATTCCCACCGATGATAGTATTGTTAATCCTGACATTGCGTAAGTACACCCAGCATCACCTTCAAGTCCCTACCCTGACAAGAATGGAGACGATGGGCCTGAAATCTGCTCTCCATGGGGAAGGATTTAGCTCTTTGTATGAGTGTGTGTTCAGTCGGTGGGGTTGGATGGAAATGTGTGTTAATAAGCCTATCTGCCCATCCAAGTGTTAATCTGTAGATGTCAGTTGATATAGCAGGATAGGGTGGGCTGGACTCCCTTCATGTCTACCTGCTTATCAGTGCCAGTCCTTTCTCCCTGCAGAGACATGGGACTGTGCCCTTCGATTTTTCTATGCCTGGGCACAGGTGGTGCTCTGTATAAATCCACATTTCAGCCTGCCTGTATTGGACGACGCTCAGACTGTGTGTGTGGCTATGTGTCCCTGAGCATATGTGTGAGTCTCAGATTTATTTCAAGGAGAATAACCTCCTCAAACCATCTTTGTGTAGAGGATTTTGTTTGAAAAAGTTTGTATTGGTTTTGGAACAATGTTCTAAAGCAGGGGTCACCAACCTTTTTGAGACCGAGGGCTCTTTCATGGGCAATAAGTGGTATGAAGGGCGCCACTAAAAACCTCCTAGCCCCCCCCCCACACACACACACCCAAAAAAAAAAAAAAAAAAACAACGAAAAAACAAAACACAATTTGAGGACTTCCTTTTGTGTGACCCATTTTTATTTCCTCATTTTACACACAAAAACATGCATGAATTTTCTAGACTCGTATTACAGGGGGGGTCAAAGTCAGTTGCAGAGGGGGCCTAAATCCAAAACACACTTTAAGTTGCAGCCAAACAAGATAAATATTTATTGAACACACTAAAGCTAAACTTTTAAACCTTTAAAACTTTAACTTAATTTTAACTTTTTAAACATAAATGTGAATAAAAACAGACAGGAATGTAAATCCAGAATTATAAATATCTTCTGTCAAATGATGAAAATATGAACAAACAAAGCCAGGAAATATTAATAATTAGAAATAATAAATCAAATTGTTCCATTTTCTTTGCTCTTTTGTCATTTTCTTAGAGCTCAACTCCTGACATCATTTTTAGCAATAAGTTCATTTCTGCTTGGTGTGTGATGTTCTGTGAGAGTCTCTGGTCCTGTGTGTGTGTCTTTGGTCCTGTGTGTGTGTCTTTGGTCCTGTGTGTGCGTCTTTGGTCCTGTGTGTGTGTGTGTCTTTGTGAAACATATCAGAGGGATTTGATTATTTAAAAACCTGTTATTGTGAAAATCATGTTTAGGTCTCATAAAACATTAAAAACTAAATCACAGAGCTCATCACTGGGATTACGCCAAAATTATTTGGCATTTTTCTAATTTTGTGCAACACCAACAGCAAAAATCCTCCAAAATCCTCAATATTTTCATAAATAAATGATCTATTGTTTACTTATGGTCTGAAAAAGTGCAGCTGTTTTCCAGCCTGCATTACCTGCTGTCTTTATTTATAAGTAATCACCAACTAAACAACCGTAAAAAGAAATGTATATGGAAAATACAGACAAGTATTGAAAATGTCCGCAATAATTAGTGAAGAATGACATTATTAGAATGAGCTGAGTCATTTAAGCCACCCTATGATCCAGGGGTTGCGCAATGGTCTCCATGCGACATTTCACCTCGGAAGCTGCGCCCACTATCCCTCCCCCTCTCCTCCTCACACACACACACGCGCGCCTTTTTCTCAAAGGCGGGAACGCCGATTCGCAAGTTTCAGGCCGTTCCAAACTCTGCCATAAATTTCATGATAGCAGAACTAAAGTGCATCAGTTACTAATAGCAAGCACTGATTCGCCACCCTCTAATATCCAGGCCGGTACTGTTGAGCTCAAGTCTTGATTCACCATCCTCTTACTTAGAAGCAGCTCCACTGGACATGTCCGAATCTGCTACCCATGCCTCATGTAACGTACAACCCCCGTTTGTCAAAAATGACACTCACATAAGTTAGCGGACAATCATATCTGTCCGTTTATTTTGAGCACACCCACCAACAGCCAAACAGCATTAACTTCACTTCTGCTCACAGCTCCCTCACTTATGGTGAGCCATTTAACATACCAAGATTCCCCACTTCCCATGAGTCTTAGAAGCTGAAGGCGGGGCTAACCCCCAGATCGCCACAATATATTGATTTGCTACATAAGCAGTGCTATTTTTGGAGCATTCCCGTTAAATTATATTTACCCTTCCAATCTTTTTTTACATTCTGGCTTTAACTGGGACAGTGAACTTTGTGTCTTTTGTGGAAATGATGTAGAAACTGTGGAACATCTTTTCTTTGAATGTTTTCATGTAAAAAAGTTTTGGTCTTCTTTTTAATAATTGGCTTTAAGCCAAAAAAATCATCATTGACCCTTTAAATTGGAATACAATTAAAATTTGATAACAAGTAATTGACAAAAATCTGGACTTTCTGATTAATGCACTGATTGTAATTTCAAAGCATTTCATTCATACTTGTAAATTCTTAAAGGTGAAACCTCACATTAATGGATTACTCAACTGTCTCAACCTATTCTCTAAATCTTTACATTACATGAATCATAAGAACGCCCAGAAATTGTGTAATTTATTTGATATATTTAAACTTTTGTAATAGACCCTTACTTTATTATTTCTTAAGTTTTATTTGTTTTCATATTTGTTTGTTTTTTGTCTACCTTTATCTCAGAAATAATATTGTTGTCATTGATATATATGCTGTGGTTGTTTGTTGAATATCTGCTTCAATTAATTTTTTTTTTTTTTAAGTAAAATAAAAATAAAAAATCTTTTTTTGGGTGCATTCCCTGCGGGCGCCACAAGGGGAGCTCGCGGGCGCACTGGCGCCCGCGGGCACAGGGTTGGTGACCCCTGTTCTAAAGTGATGTCATTTTTCTTCTCAAAGCTGCAGAAAAACCTCACGGTACAGTAGACCTTCCCTCTGTCTGTCCTCTTGTCTTTGTTGTCTGATCTAGGTCACTGTTGCAGTCATTAACGTTCATGCCCTGTCTTTTAAAACATCTCCCAGTGTTTTTACTGTTTGTCTTCTTCATGCATTTATTTTTGTTGCAATTACTAACAAACCACTTTTTTCAAGTGACTTTTTGTTTTTTCCATCTTCATCCCTCTTGTTGTTACAGTTACTGGCACATCTGTTTGGTTTTATAACATACTATCAAGTGGTTTTCATTTCATGTGTGTTCTGTTCTCTGCGATGACTAATCTTTTCTGCTCTGTAACAGATGTTTCAGGGTTTTTGAGTCTGTCTATCTTCATCATGTTATTTTGCTACTGCGCGTACTAACATATATCTTTTGTCCTTTAACAGATGGTTATGACTTTGAAATCCTTTGCTTCTTGGTTTCTGACTGCTACAATGACTAATTCGCTCTTTTCTTACAACAGATGTTCCAGGAAATGTGTGTGTAAGTTCATCTTTTTCTTCTTCTCTAGGTGCTGCAACTACTAACTTGCCTCTTTTTGTTACAACAGATGTTTCAGAATTTTTTACGTTTGTCTTTCTGGTCACAGCGGATAGTTGGCCCTACTGAGTCGGATTCTGCTTCCGGTTTCTTCCAAAACTTTAATTTAGGGAGAGTTTTCCTTTCTCCTGTCACCTTTTACTTTTTCAGTACAGTAGTTAAACTCTTTCATCTGTTAGTCACTTACAGTGTGTAGGCCATAAAAAATGAAGAGAAATCTGCCATACTGTGATGATTTGGACTAAATTGGATAAAAATAACCATTATTAAAACCTCTGTCCAATGGTTTTTCGTTTGATTAATTTTTTGTGGAGAAGTCTAATTCAATCTTGGTAATACATGAGAGTCGTGGATGATCTGAACTGAATTAAAATAGATGTGTTGATTGACCTTTTTCTATTAACAAACTTAACAAATTTTAGATCATCTTTTTGCTAAATCTATCATGGGGGGTGGTTGTAACTCAGTAAATTATGGATCAATCAGTTAATTTGTTGAACCTTTCAGTCTCACGTTTGACAGTCCTCGTGTCCTTGGGCAAGACACCTAACCTGATCTGTAAATCTGTAAGTTGTCTGTTAAAATAATCAGGCAATTTACCAGTACAGCGATGCCTGTCCTGGTAAGTTATGTTTTAAGTTGTAACCATTTTTTCTGAAAATTGTATTTTCTTGTATTTTACAGTAGGTTTACATCAAAATGGATCGTGATTAACAAATGCATTTTAAAAAGATTTTCTCTTTCTTCAGTGTGGTCATTGTTGAGGAAAAAAAACTTGATATCAACTTATAAACTTTAGGAAATTTGTTATTTGATGTGTAGGGGGACCTGGAGGAGCATAACATAAAACCTAAGATTTGTGACTGTTTAAAATAATAACCAAGACAACAAAGATTGTCTCCACACAAAAATTAACACATTTATGAACACATTAATAAATATGAAACCACAATAACTTAAAAGGGAAGCAAAAAGGCTATAGAGTGAACCAAGGCCAAAACAAACAAAACCCCACTTAACTGAAATCTGTAATCTTACCTGTAAATGAAAGAAAAGGAAAATCAACGACAAAACTCTAACCTCCCTAGACTATCAGGAGAAAACAGATGTGAAAGAAAATGCCACTTCACCCCTACAGCTTCACTTAAACACAACTACAAACAAAAGACTAAACAGAGTGGGCCTGAACACAAAACCACAAAGCTACATAGTACCACAAAGTGCAACACACAACAAAAACAGGTGGAGAAGAGCGTCAAGCTTCAGTGGAGACAGGTTGCAGCAAAGCTCCCTTCTTGCAGGCTGGAGGTCCACATGGTGCTGCCGACATCAGCTTGGGTCCAATGGAAGCCACACCTTTTCCAGCACCACACCTGAAAGTAATCAGGCAAACACACAAAGATGCACAAAAACAACAAAGTCCCACTCTGATACAGAAATAAAATACACAAAGCACAGAACAAAATGAAAAAAACCAAACCAAATACGGCCACAGCTGTAATACATTTTCCTCTGACACTTCCAACACACATATAAATTTACACAAGTCAGTAAAACTGCAACTTTAGTCTGAAAGTGTCACGGTCAATGGCTTGCATGAGCCTAAATGTGTGTCGGTCTATTTGTGTGCGTGGCCCCGCACATCCCGTGGCTTCCCTTCTTCCCCACAGTGCCCTGCACAGCGTAGCCTGTCCTGGCCATCTGCCACAGTGGGGCCCAACAAGGAGGGTCTCAGTCTGTGTTTTATTCTTCAGGTCTGCACGGACCACTGACATAAGGATAGATTGCAGATAAGAACAGGCCCGAGTATAGGATGTGCTGACTGAGATATAGAATAACGTCATACATTTCAAAGTAACTGTGTTTTGGACATTTGATACTTCAAAAAGAACAGACTTTCATGCAGTGTACTGAATTTTGGGGACTAATTCTCATTTTAGCAAATGGTTAATAGATAAGACAACATGCAGAGTCCAATCCATTCTATTGTGATTGCTTGTACTGGTGAGATCACAGCTAACCCCAGGCGTATGCAAACTAAGCAGCTGCTTGGGTCTCTTATGACAACAGGAGGGCCACCGAAGTGCATACATTGTCACACAATACAGGCCAATAAATAAATGTAAATTTTTGATTGCAACAGCAGTTTTAAACTTAAAAAATAAAATTGACTTCATAAATACGTTAGAGTGACAAATGTTGCTGCTTATATGGAACTGGAATAATATATAAATACTAGAAGATTCATTTGAGGGGTTGCAATGTTTACTGAGGTACCAGTATAAACTAATAAAACAGGCAGCCATTAAACATTTTCAAGGTGGGGTTCAGTGTCTCGCCCAAGAGCACTTCAACTCACAGGCGGTCAAGGCAGGAATCGCACCTACAATTTTCCGATCATAGATCGACTGCCCTACCGCTGCACAAGTTGCTCTCAGAAGTGGATTGGGTATTTAAAACAGGGCACAAAATAAGCAAAGAAGAAGAAAAAGGGAAAAAAAAACATAGGGTGCACTACATGTTTCAATGATGTGTAACAAAAAAAATAATTGCCAAATTTTGTTTTTATGCTTACCATCAATTCATTAAATCATAATTGTTGGCAGTTGTGAATGAAAGAGAAAATGGAAGTTTGTTGTCCTAGAATGTTCAAGTGTGAACAAGAGGAGGGGGGTCTAAGGGCAGGGGTTCCAGTTTAGTTTAGTCTGTTCAGTTAAAGTTTTAGTATTATCCTATTGAATTCTATGCATTTATGACCCTTTTTGATTGTATTACAAGACTTACGAAGCCCACTGAGACGACTGTTGTTGTGAATTTGGGCTATATAAATCAAATTGAATTGAATTAAAGGGAAAAAGAGGAATGAACATGGAAAGGTTACATCTTGGATTGCAAAAGGCTTCTTTGACTTTAGACAGAACCTCAATCTAGAAGTCAACAGGCTGCATCTTGAAATGTTAGAGCGTACAAAGCTCAGGAAAATAAAACTCAAAAACGCACATGCAAAACTCTAAACCCTAAGGCTTCTATTAACATTTATGTATTGTTGAAGTCCTTGGCCCATTTTTAGATCAGGATCAATACAACAAGAGAAATGCTTTTCCACTGAAAAGAAAATAGACGGTCTGGTAAAGTGCCTCCCAACAAACTGGCAGTACAATACCAAACCAACTTTCTATTGGTTTCCAGTTCGAGTGAAGCTAAATTTGGAGCATTTCAGAAGTTTTAAGATGCAGTTCCTCCACCACCCTTTGGCGCAGACTTTTGGGAATAAGCAGAAAGTACAATACAAAGAGTCAAAAACATGAGTTAACTAAAGTCCTAAACATTAACTTAAGCATAGAAAGGAGAAAGATAAAAAGGCTAAATGAGAACCATTATATGAAGCATAGGAGAATAAGAAAATGATAATAATAAGAAGAAGATAATTTATACGCAGAGAAAGAAGCTATAAGCAAACCAGGAACAGTTGATTTGGAGGAAATAGGAAAGAGAAAGAATGAAAAAAGTCAAAGGCAACAACACTCTTTAATATAAAACATAATAAAGAAAACAAATAAATGTAAAAACCTTCACATCAAATATTTTTTGTAATATTGTCATTATGTTTCACATAAAAAAGATACAATTTTTTACAGGGGGCCTTTAAACTACAATTTGAGAAAAGTTTTTTGACATCCTTTTTACCTGTACAAATGTATTTTCTTAATAGACAAAAAATGAGTTGGGAGCTGTAATCTTAATGTTGGTACCACACAAAAAGAACTTTTTTTTAGATAATCTTTAAAGATGATATTTAATTATGACTGCCATGATCATGTGTGGTCTTATGATATGAAACAGACTCTTTGTAATAGGCTACTTCCAGCAGCTGTCTTATGGCATGGACAGCACATGCTTGGATATAAAGCGTGAAACACATGAAATGGCAAAGGAACCAAATAAGGATAACATGCGCAAATCAGTGACTATTACATTTCTTAAAAATAAAAAACACAAAAAAACTTTGGTTAACATTGATGACTCAAAAAATATATGAAATAGTTAAATGTTCAATGAAAACTTGATCATTTTACTGTGGATTTTGATTTTATTAACTATGAAAGAAATTGCATGATGTTAAGAATTTTGGATTACTTATAAACACTAAAAATGTTGTTTTGGTCACATTTATGCTAAAAGTGTAGTTGGAGACCAATTAAAGCGCTGTTAAGATTTAGACCCCGTGTCTAAGAATAAAAACAAGCCAGAGATCTCCTTCTTGTACGGATCTGAGCCCAATTAGAATTTATTTTATTCAAAAAAGAATTTCTTTGCAAATAATTGTTTTGATTGATTTAGGCTGTACATTTGATAATAGAAGATAGAAATCATAAATAGTACAGAATGTAAAAAAGGTAATTCCAATGTGTTTCAGCATTTTTCCATGTACAGTTTTCCCTCGCTATATCACTGAACACCTTTCGTGGTCTCACTGTTTCAAAGATTTTTTCAGTACAATTTTGCATGTTTTTATTTTACAGCAGGTTCTGTATCCTGATAAGATGTAGTACATTGTCAATCAACCGAGGGCTGACAACTTTGAGCGTTTAAGAAGAGAGAAAACTGTGAAAATGATCATGTCTGTCTGAGAAACGTGTCCAGAGTGTGTAGTGAGGGGTTATACCGCCTTAAAACATCTATAATCCTACTTTGTGGACTTTACCTATGGTGAGTTATTTTTAGAACATAACTCCTGCGATAGATGAGGGAATACTCTATCTCACTTTCTTTTCCCAGAAGCAAGCAATGTGCATTAAGACTTCTTGGTTAACTGTCAACTAAACTGAACTTAATATTGATGGTTTCCCCTGAAGACATTTTGCTCTAACTATGCCCAAATTACACTTTCTAGGACTGACCCATAATAATACTATAGGCTTCAGTTAATTTCCCATATACTACAGTAAAGCGGCTCAACTGTGACCCGCCTTTCCACAGCCAGCACTGTAAATGTCACCCATATGAGCCCATCATTCATTTCCCACAAAACAAATTCCCACAGAAGACTGACTATAAGTGTATTTAAAAGGCAAAAGCAGCCAGAAAGTCCTCTCTCACCCACTAGGTTTTTCACGCCCACAAGCTAGAAGTGCTCTTTTAATTTTCTTTTCTGAAAGGTCACTCAAAATGTTCTTCATCTGATTCTTAACTGATTCTTCAAATACAGCTTTCTCTGTGTATTAAGAAATCCAATAATAAAAAAAAGTGTGTTTATACCTTTACTTAAGAAAGAACTCCAAGTGATCACTAAGTTGTCTTTTCCCAACTAGAAATCATGTTTGTTTCATTAGCGTGTAGCATAAAAACTTTTTCAAAGAAAAAGACCATTCACTTTTTTCCAAAATGTTTGAAGCATCCAAAAGATTTGACTAATTTTCTTATACATATTGAAGAGGTTGATGTTTAAATTTGCTACATGTCCACATTATATCTAGAGAGTGATACGACGGCACTGTAGTTCACCACATAGCATACACAAATAGTGCTTTCTGCAGTAAAAAAAAAAAAACCCTGCAGAGCGGCAGGAGTTCATTAAATGAGGAAAACAAAAACATTCATGGATCTATTTGTCTGCAAGTGGATGCATCAGAATGAGGTAGAGCAGGGAGACTATGACCCCTCTTATTGTAGTTTGAATAAGGAATACTTAGAAATGCAATTTTAAAGTTTAAAGTTTGGCCTCGATTACAAAAGGGGTTTATTCAGACATACCTCTGATTTGTCAGAAGATTAATAACCCCTGTTGTTAAAATAAAATATGTCCAACACAAGAGGCCTTCAGCTCTCATCTGTTTGCCCAGCTGTTGGACAAGACAAGTGTAACCCTTGTGCTATCCTAGGCACTTTAACATTGGGAGTTGGGTCATCTAGACCCACTAGACAGAGCTCTGAACCTTTTTTCTTCAATGATTTGTGATCTTCACTGGTGTCCATGGATTACATGAAATCTTTTCACCTTTATCCACCTTTGTCATGGTAGGGATGTAAGGGTGGGGTCATCTAAAATAGCACAAGGGTTAAAAAAAAAAGAAATGCTATTTTAATGTTTAATGATTTTAATGCTTAATTTTCTTATGTTCATAATGAGAGAAAAGTTACATGGACTTGTTAAAAACACCAAAAAACAATTTTAATTGGAGTGGGTCTTTAAAGTGATAGTTGTTCCCTTTTAATTTAAAAAAAACTTTGAACAAATATGCATTTTGCTAGTCCATTCACTCAAGCACACTGGAAGGATTCTGCAAAATAGTTGTATAGCAGGAAAGCAAATCAGTGCCCCATTCACAAGACTAATCCAGAATGAAAATCAGAATGAACAATCTTGATAGAAACTATGTAACAGGTTTTAGATTTTGGTGAACATTTTTTTTTCCTTGTCCTGTCCAGCAACTGAGCAAATAGACCAGAGCTGAGGGTGTCTTGTTCAGGACAGATTTTACTGGTAAAATAGGGAGTTGTACAAACCCCTTTTGTATTTGAGGCTAAACTTTATTTATATAAACTACCGTTTGCATACATTTCTTGTTGGACAGGACGGAACAAAGAAAAGAGAATGAAAAAAGGGGATGTTTAGAGATGGAAAATAAGGGTACATATGAAAGGGGGAAAAAAAGGTGGTTTAAAGAAGTTGTAAGGGGTAGAATAACAAAGCAACAAGTTGCTTGAGGTTTATCATCAATACTGTCATAGATGTTAGTCAAAGACACACTCAAATAATACAAACATACCTGTTGGCTCCAAAGATCTTCACACACAAACATGTCCATGTGTACACAATACAACTACAGCTCATCCACACAAGATTATGCATACAACACAGGTAAAGCATATCCCTCTGTCACGTGCACAATTGATGGAAAGGTGAGCTGACACCTGTGGTGGATGTAAAATGAGGGGAGAGCCTGGCACAGCCTCACCTGTCATAGGATAAATGTATATCAGAATATTACAGAAAACAAGCAGGTTCTCTCAATGTGCCGTAGACAAGAAAAGAACAGCCCCTTCCAGGAAGAGTCTGCACTGCCAGCAACGCCCCCATGCTAACACACACACACACCTTCTTCGTGGAGCTAGCAATAATTGGCAAAATATTTTCACTTAATATGCACAATATGCACATACATATTAAGGTAAAAATGTGTCTAAATGGACGAGCTTGTAGATTTGATGTGAGGACTTGTAAAATAGAATGTGAGAACTTGTGCACCAAAAATCTGCATCTGTGTGTAAAAATCTTCTGCTGTGTACTGACAAATTCCCATTTGCATGTGTTCCTTTAGAGTTACAACGTTAAATCTGTGATTCCAACTGCTCAAATGTGCTTCTGGGTGTGCTGGAATCTGCTGGCACAAATCACAAGAGCGCCACAACTGCACTCAGACTCCTGACACATTCCTTGCGAGAAACTTGTGTCAAAACTGATCTGTGCCCAATAATGGAACTTGGGGGGAGGGAAGGTTAGAGGAGGGGGGAGTCAACCAATCAGAGTGCAGGACTCGGAGAACTTGGTAAAGTTAGAAAGAGCTTCACCGACTCTGACTTCCTGCTTCAGTAACTCTCCTGAAATTCAAATGTGTCAGCAAGTAGCTCAATCCTTTTGTATGAACACAGAGAGTGAACTACAAATGCATTTCTAAAGAAAAAAGATAATTTTTTCCTGCTTTTTAATGAGAAGTCGAGCTGTACATGCAGACACTGCAGCAGCGAGATGGCTGCCAAGGGACCGTCAACAAAGTGCAGCCTCTGTGAAAACATCATTCTGTAAAAATCAATCCCTCAATAATGAAAAAATGTCTACAGCTATATGAGCTGGTAATGAAGACTTGTCAGCATATTCATGCTACCATCAATATTTTGTGAGAAATTCCATCTTTAATATTTTTTTTTACATTTTAAGAGATATGATCCATAATGAAGGTGCTCAATAGTTCTAAAGAGGCTAAAGCTAATGTAACCAAACTTTCTGTACTGACCAATCATGACCCTATTGTCCTACTACAACAAAGATTATGTCATCAATTCCCTTTGTTTATTTTTAAGAATTATTTAAAATTTAACTATGAATCCTATTTGCTCAGAAATGCTCAATAAAGATACTGAAGCTAACAAAGCAATTTTCTGACAAACTGCTGAAATAAAATGTATATGTATGTATATGTGCATATACATGTCACAGTGATTGTTTAACCATTGTTATGTAAAATTTTACAGTCTTTTTGTGTTTTAGTTTTAGACACTAGTTTTTTTCATAGACATTTTTTCCGTGACGATCGTGTATTTTGTTCTGCAAAAATTGTAAATGTCTGCTCTTGGATTCCATTTTTTATCGCTTGGAGAGTTATATCTGTTCAAAAATGACACAAATAGTAACTGACACTTCAAATATAGCCCCAGGTGTTTTTAGTAATTAAGGATTTCAATTCTGTTTTTTTTTTTTTTATAAAATACTAAGTATCCTTTGACAGCTATTAAAACATGACCATTAACCCAGATAGCTTAGTCATATCTCAAATATTGTCTAACATAAGTTAGCCATTGAACAAAATCATTTATCCCCTACGTGCCTTAATATATTTCTAGCTGTGAAAAAAAATACATCTATGTTTTTCCTTATAGTAGATGCCACATTTAGGTAATTTTGGAGCCAAAGAGGGTTTGATGCATACTTGCATCATTAGATGATAAGAGGTTGTTACTTCTATCAGCCTTATCTTTATTTAAGTTTCCCATATGAGAACAAAGTGTAAGGTTGTGCAGACCATCTAATATGCCTGCAGTATTCACCTGTACAAGGTTATACTCATAATGGGGGGTTGAGGGTTATTCATAGGAGAGTGTCTTTGGCAACAAATAGGGAAAGAGCATTAGCAAAGGTGGAAAAGGTTGCCATTTGAGTGTGGGAATGATTGATGTGAGCACGGGAGCACACAGCAGTACTCAAGTTGGGCCTTGCTGACTATCTGTGTGTAGACAGGCACAGGGAGGAAGCACGTTGACCTACGGGTCATTGTGACAAAATGCTTAACAACAGTACCAAAGCACTTAGGGTGGTGGGTCAGGGTCATGAAGAGGAACACAAAGAAAGCTTTAAGCACATGTGTTGTTACATTACAACAAGATGGATCATCATGGATTATCAGAATAATTCGGATTCTTCACAGCACTCTCTAACATTATTAAAGCTATTTTTTATCTTAATTTTGTTTTTATGACAAAGAGTTTGTCTTTTCCTATATTTGAATATATAAAAAACCTCTCACAATTAAAGACTCACTCCAATAAAATTTGTGTTTTTGGTGTTTTAACATGTTAAAGTATTTCTCTCATGATATATACATATATAGTGGTGTCATGCGATTAATATTTTGTACTATTAATTTATCGTCATTAATTCATAGAATTTATCTATTTTTAATCAGAATTATTTTTAACATATTAACAATTGTAAAATTTCCTCACTTTGAGATCTTTTAATGTAAATTCCTGACAAGTTTTCTAGTAGAACAGACTCCTAACCTTTTTTCAATCCCAAACACTGAAGAAAAAACAAAACATCAGGTTGAAAGTGCTGTAATTTAGTAAATAAAATGGTAGGAACATTGTTCTGAGCAATCCAAAAAATATTGACCACAAACATCTTAATAATACCAAAATACATAAATTGACTTACCTTATTCCACAGTTTACCATCTGATGCAATTAGCCCTACCCCATTAATTTATGATAGAAAACACCTCGATGGGCTTTATCCCTGACATAATAGATAATAGTTGTGGCGTTGTGGGTTTATTAGTCCTGTTAAGAACTACAAAGTCGCACATTGACAAGGTCACAGCAGCCACTCGCCATGTGCAGCATACACAGCCATACACAGACACCAAAGAGGTGCACTGGGAGCAAAGTAAGAGGCGTTTTCAGCTTAGATCAACTAAAACATTAATGCAAGTAAACAGTTGGAGCTTAGTTTTATATATTTGAGAACACATCAGTAGTTACAGGTAAAAAATTGTAATAATTCAATAAATTAAAAAAATGCGCTTATTGTCTGTAATGAACTAATCGCGATTAACGCGTTGATTTGACGCCCCTATATACATAAAAAAAGAGAAACTGCGTGTCTGAGTATGTCTTTATTCATATCACTGTGAATAAGGTGAAGACTGTAAATGTAATTGGAAAACACTTCCAGTTGTTACATACAAACTTCAATCAGCGGGAAAAAGTTTCTCTGCTCTGTTCCATTCTGATCATCCATTTGCAGACAAATAGATCCATGTAGGTCTTTGTTTTCCTCATCTGAGCTGGAATTTGGCTTAAACTGTACGGTGGGATAGCTCTGATATGTCTTGCCCTTTTTGTTGCACCGCTAATGTAAGCTCGGGGTAGTGAGGGGCTGTAAGCTAGCGGGAGAACTTGTAAACACAGGGATGATGGAAAATGGCTGCTGGTTTACTGCCAGACTGCAGGAACCAACCTTGTTTTTTTTTTACTTTGCCTGAAAACAGCATAATAGTAGTTAAATGACCACTGAGTACGCTTTGACATGTTGAGTGGGATAAAAAAATTCACAAATGTAACATGTTTAAAACTCATGTTTTTTGGCAGTTTAGGTGAGACATACAAAAAAGTGAACATATCTTACTGGCTTGCGTTGAGTCACAAAAGAAGGACTAAAGATTGTTGAAGGCACACTGCTGTTCTGCCGTTGTGTTGAAAGCATTGGTTACATCTAAAAGAAGTACGATCAGATATACTTCTTGAAAAGAAACTGAAAATGCACATAAATAGACATTAAAAAGCCAGGGTCAATGAGAAAACTGAGCAGGATCATAAAACACAGGAAACACAAAACTACAAACACCATGGAGCAAATTTGCCAAAAGCATCAGAAAAAATAAAATGACCAACATGCGTGTTTTAAAATGAATAATAGAGGAAGCAGATAATCACAAATTTGATCAAAATATCAACGACTGAACTCATGCAACAATCTAACTTTGGTCACAAAACATCATTACTTTCTCCCACATTCATATGCTTCATAATTCCTTGGTGCCCTTCAAACAAGCTCAGCATGTTGAGCAATGGGTAGCAGTTAGAAGGATTTTATATTCCGAAGCAGAGCCAGGGGGAGCAGACCCTGACCTCAGCCTCCGTCACCCAGAACCAGGTATGCAGGTCTGATCTCCATAGGAATCAATAGACTACAGTAATAATGGTGATCTATGGGGCCGACATCAAAGAAGCCACTGACCTTTCCTGGCTGGGGGGTGGGGGATGACCACCGAGCGACATGGGCGTACATGTGTGCACAGAATAAATGTTTTGTCAGAGAACAAAGCCTGCGAGTGTGTGTGCAACATGTACACACAGTCAGCGGCCTACATGAATATAAAGCAAAAACGATGCATATTTAGAAGCCACCACGGCCAGCCTTACATTTGCACATGAAAAGAAAACATAAAAGGTTTCATCGTTTCCTGCCTAGATATGTTTATCAAGTATCTCACTACTTTGTCATAACCTTTCTGAAATTGTTTACCTTTTCCCTCATGCCGATAGAAACTTAAATTCATTTTTCAACTGCACAAAAAAATTAAAAATCTTGTGTTTCAGTTTTAGATACTGGCATTAATAATAATTTAAAAAAAAGATTTTCTTTGATAGACGAGGAGTTTTCTGTGATAAAAATAATCTTAATAAAAAGTAAAAGTAAGTGCATAAAACTGGTATGATAAAATAAAAACAAATTTTTGTTTTGTTACAAACTGATGTGAGGTAAATGTTTTTCTATGGCTATTATTCTATAAATAACCTGGAGTTCCTCATAGTCCCAAAATAATCCCCGTATCAATTATTTTGTTTGTTTTTGTTATACCAAAGATATAGATACATTTTGACATCCACAACATATCAGACCATGGTGGACCATTTTTTGTTCCAATAAAAATGATTGCTTTAGTTTTTTATGATTCCTATTACTCTCAGGATTTACTGATTTTTAGAGACTAATTTTCCGTGTTAAGAAAAATATGCTTTTTTTTGGCTTTCAAATTAAAAATCTGTACATTGAATTTGTATTTTCCTTTGTGCATCTTAGCAAACATCCAATTTGGATTATTAACTAATAGAGCAATTTATTCAATTTCTGTCTTTTTTTTGTATCGAGTAAAAGTGTTGATATTGATGTCCCTAACCCCACTGAAACAGTTGTTCCCTGCACAGCTAACTGCTGGGCTGCAGTCACATTTTATGTGTAAGAGTGGAATGTGGAAAACACTATTTTATCAGCAGAGTAGAAAGTGGGTTTTTACTCTTTTTCATTGGTTTATAATCCGCCAATAAATGAATGGAAGTTTCTGTAATATGTTACCAGGATGTAAGTTAAATACATGGCATACATTTCTATTGTGGTTATCGAGGACGGTCTGGTTTATACGTTTGTTTTGTTGTGGCTCAGGACGTATTTTTATAAAATCATTTTTAATACAGATCCATATCAACCCTGTCCGCCAGACAGTGCTCTGGTTCACTGGAAACATAGACACATAGTTCACTTAAAGTCCCTTTGCAATAATCTTTTGATCCATTTTCAAAGCATTTCCAGTTGTCTTGTAATAATTATTTACAAATTTAAAAAAATTTAGCCAAAAAAAAGAAAAAAACAGTTTTGTTTTCTAGGACATAGTTTCTGCAGAGCAGCAGCAGTTCATTAGAAATTCACCTGAGATGTGAGCGGAACCGTTGGAGCGGGTTAAGCCAGCACCCATTTTCCATGATCCCTTTGCTGACACTCTCTGCCGCTAGCTTACAGCCCCTCACACCCACAAGCTAGCATTGGCAATACAACAAAAATGGTGTAAACATTGGAGGAATCCAGCCGTACAGTTCAGATCCAGATCCCAGCTCAGACAGGGAAATCAAAGGCGCACGTGAATCTATTTGTCTGCGAATGGATGCATCAGAATGGAGCAGAGCAGGGAGCTTGTGGCCTGCCCATTGTAGTTTGTACGTAACAAGTACAAGCCTTTTCCAATAAAATTTTTCTCTGCTCATGATTCACCACGATTTGAATAAAGAAATACTCAGAATCACAGATTGAATCTTATTTTCCCTTTATATATATATATATATATATATATATATATATATATATATATATATATATATATATATATATTTTTTTTCCATCATGAGAAAAAATACTCACACTAACATGTTAAAACGTGCAAAGCAAATTTTCTCCGAACTGGACTTTAGGTTTTAAAGATAAGGTGCTGCATAGATTAGCTTTTTTTTTTAGAATGATCTACCTAACTTTCAGTTACAATAAAACAGCTGAATCTCTTCATCAGATTGTATGATTTGCCAATGTCTGAAGTCCTGCTATATACTAAAACATGCCCAAACTCTCCCAATTCAAGCACAGGCTTGACAGTGGACAGTTGGAGCGAGCAGCACGTGTTCCCCCATCAACAGCTAAACACATTCCAGGCCCCACCCCTGGCCTGCACCCCCCTTCTGGGGTTATTATGTGCTCTGACATACCCCAGTGGCTCTATGAATGTTAATGCAAAGTGGAACGAGCTCTGGGTCTAAACATCCAAACACACACAAGGCTTCACACAGAGTCTTGCAATTATATATATGTGTTTTCATAGAGTGTGTTCACACTCTGGGAAGCATATAAACAAATAGCAAGCACACGCAAAGAGCCCCCCACCGAGCATAAACACACATACACACAAAGTGTGTTCTAAAGAACTGCCCACAGCCATTCACATGTGGATATACCTATATATTCCTATGCCATATAGCTGTCTAAACAGATATTGGACAGCACTTCTTCCATCCTATGCAGCAGAATCAGTAATGTAGAAGATAAAGATGTGAGGACGGGACATGAGCGTGGACGGATGAATGTCCACACTTACCTCAATTCTGTACACGGTCTCTGACTTCTGTCTTACCTCCATTCTTGTTTCCTTTCAGTTTCTCAACATTTCAACTAACTTTGATGCCAGTAATTAAACTATCATTCTACTTGTGCATTCCCACCCATTGTGACTTAATTTATGAATGAATGAATGATTACGTTTTTACAAGTGTTTTATTTTAGAAGACCTAATCATCAAGATATTTTCCAGCACAGCTTGCACTTCCTCAACGTGAGCCATATATTGAAATCCCTTTGAAAACGCTGCAAGGTTTTTGTTTAAGATATGAAGGCAAATGAACTTCTTAAATCCAACTGTGTGTTTTTCATTTATAATTGTGAATTACCAGCACTTTGAGCAAACTTCTTATTGATGTTTAGTGAATTACAGCCACTAAACATCTCTTCCTGCTTTTTGTGGGCCCACCCAGTGTTTATCTATGTTTTGTTTTCAATTTGTCATGTTTTATTTAACATCATAGGTGAAAATTAGGTGACATTTTTTCAGTCTATCCTTTGCTGTACCTTTGAGCGTGGGCGGCTCCAAGTGAAGCATTTGGTTACTGGTTTAGGGAAGGTGCCTTGCTCAAAGATACTTTAGGAGTCATGAATTTTGGGAGAACCCCATCAAAAATTGCACCATTGTAATTATGAGCAGCATTTTAAGACTGTTGACCAGGCTTAAGGTCATGGCTATCCTCCAAAAGAGAAAAAAAAGGTTCTTACTGAGTGTAAAAAAAAAAAAAGAATCAGTGTCACTATAAATATTTTAGCCAATAAATCATTAGCCCACACTACACTTTAAAAGTTGGAAATGATGATATTAATATTTTGGCGGCCCTTTGATACGAGTTTACAATATACTATAAAATAATAGTACTGCAAAGTTTCCCAATGTAAATTGAAATACAATAAAAGCATTCTATTTGAAAAAAGGACATTTCAACAGAAAATTTGAAAATATCAGTTTTCATCACTGACATGTACATGGATATTCAGCATTTTTGTTTGCTTTAGGCAGTGACATATATTAATCCATCCAGCTTGGTAAAAGTGTAAAATATTTGTTTTTTATTAGAGTTCATCAGCTAGCTGGCGAAATATTTTCAGGCATCCTTGTTGTTCATACAAAAAGTTTAATAATAAAAAAGGCCCAGGTAACCAATCCATGCCAAAGTCTTTGTTACTTTCTCATAGGAGACTGAAAACACATTTGGCATTTTCTGACAATACTCGTACAATGAATCTCAGCCAGATCAACGTATGTACACTAAACACTACCTGAAAAACTGCTCTGGTTTCAATGACATTTTTTTCTTTTCTTTCTCGTATTACATTCAAGTTCATTGTGATCCTGTTTTTCCCTACTGTGTCATTTTCCTTTGTCTTCCATACTTTGCTCAGGCTTGCATCTCCTCCCGTTTTTCTACCTTGTTGGGCATTCAACACTCGGGGTGATGCGACTCTTCCCTGGAATAAGAATTTCTGTATTATCTGATCATCAGAGTCTATTGTAATCCTTGACCCTGGCCCTGCATTTTCGACACAGATTGTGGATTAGGGTGCTTATGGAGCTGTGTGTGCATGAGTGTTTGAAGTGTGGTTCTAGCTGCACAAACCATAAATGGGCTGTGTGCAACCTTTTCCATCAAATACGTTAGTGGGTGATTGAATCCTTTAACAAAATGGTCTTTTATGCAGCAAGATGCATGAAGATTACCAGTGAGGTGAGCAGATTACAAACCGCCACCTCAATATATATTTTTACACACAAATACAAATTATCTCCTTCCTAAACCTTAACTGCCTGCATTTTAATGACGTTTGAGTAGAACATACAATCTACACGTCTTTGCACACAAAATGGAAAACTATCAATGAGAAGCTTTAGCAATTAGTTAAATTCAAAATGTTTTCTGCAACACAAAGACATCTAGCAAATAATGTGTTTGTATAGTGATGTACATTTAGTATGATGTGAAACATTGTATGGACAGGTTAGGATGTATTTTTGTCTGCTGTTTCTTTGGAATGATAGCAATTCATTTAGTGTTCCTCTGGCAGAAAAACACAACATTTACAGCCATTCCTGTTCAATTATTGTTGTCTCACCTGAGATTTTAAAACTGATTAAGGACAATAGCATTCTAAATATTGGTTATGTTACTTTAATAGTAAGTAGAAAGTACTCTGAATGAGCTCACACATTTTAAATGTTTTTATAATGTCCAATAATAGTTCCTCTTGTGTCTTTGCAGACTTGGTCACAGAGGGTAGACTTTGGATGCTCATTGCTTAATTCTTTGCAGTCAAGTGTGTTTTTTTGGTTAAAATAAGAGAAGACGTTTCAGCCCCAGGGATCATAATGGTAGTAATGGGTAAAAACAAGTCTCAAGTAAACCTTTCTTAAGAAATAATTAAAAAAACGATTGCTTTCTTTTGTTGTAATTTTTTTTTCTACTGTCCTGTTTTTAATCATAAAGTCATTGAACTTGTGCACTTTCTTTCTCTGAGAACTGAAGTAGTGAATTCTGCCTGATTCCAATGTGGGTGCAAATGCAGTTTTATGAGCCGGAATGCCTGTGTGATGAACAAATGGTGACCTTTCCCTGAAATCAAGAAGTCTGAAGGTACATAAAAAGGTAAAAATGTAAAGCTGGGAATGTTCCTCTGATGATTATGTCTTTCTCTGTCCTCATAAAGTACATTATGCCAAGCTCCATCCACAGACGCACACATATACGAGTATTGACAAATGTGACAGCCAATGAAAGAACATTTTATCAGCTTGTACGCCATTCTTGCTTTCCCAATAACAGTGACAGTTTTCCACTGAAGTGTATAAGACAGGCAGAAGAAGTGAGAAACAAAAGCAAATGTGAAAACGCACACTCACACAGACCAAATAGTGCAATGGTAAGCCAATTGAGTGAAAGAAAAATCACTCCTACATGCATAGTGGCAGGCAACGGAAATTTTCCTGCAACCCCAATGACTAGCTATTAATAAATGGAGTAAGATCCTAATGAGGACAGAATCCTCTGGAGGCAACTCTTCTTTTCTCTTTACTGCAACCTTTTTTCCCATCATTTCACGCACTTCTCTGCATTCGTACTCAGGGGTTTTATTAAACTGAACTCTGGTTAAACTGAACCACTGAACCACAACTCATTCCTTAACTGTTGGTCAATCTTTTCACTAAATCCACTTTTTATTTTTATCCACAAGATGACTTTAATCACACTTTGCTTTTTCTATATATATATATATATATATATATATGCGTGTGTGTGTGTGTGTGTGTGTGTGTGTGTGTGTGTGTGTGTATGCAGCTGTGTCATCCACTAACTTCTGTGAAGCAGTTAGATATATTGAAGACAGCAGAAGCCCACCCATCACCTATTTCCATTTTTCATACCCAATTGATCATATTTTGTGTTGTGGGAAGTCATTTCTGTCATAATCTTGCAAGAAGTTTGACACACCTCAACGGGTTTTGACTCCATCACAGTGTGACCCGGAGACCTAAAACATGCACCCTAACATAAACTCCTACGGTTTAGAATTGCCAATTAGTATGCATAATTTTGATCAGTGGGGGAGAGCCTGAGGAACCCCTCCATGATTTGGGATTACATGTAAATTCCACACAGAGAGGTTCCCATCTAGATTCACAGTGGGAACTTTCATGCTGTCGGCCAGCAGCACTAGAATAGCGTTCAGAAACATAAAATCCTGCAATATAACAGATTATTATGAAACTAATAATTGCAATAACGGTATTAGCACAAAGAGAACATATATCTTGCCTGCTTTTACGGTTCAAATTTGACATATAAATGTTTATAACTTTTAATGTTAGACAGCACATGATTTTTTTCAAGCCAACAAATCACTGAAAGATTGATTACAGAAAACAAGTAGAACGCTTTTATTTGTACAATAAATGCATTGGTTTATTATTTACGGTGTGCCTCTGAGGAAACAATGAACTTTACCTCTGAATGCACATATTTACTGATACTTAGCTCAAATATATTTAATCTCCTTGTATTGATTGGAATTTAACAACCTAAGTTATGTCATGCAGGTGTTTACAAATGAATGACATATTTTTAAGTTTATTTTTGGTTTGTCATTTTGAGCTTCATAAATGATTCATGAATAACAATAATCTTGATTTATAGGACAAGTACTGGTTTGTAACATGGCCCTAAGATCACAACTACAAGGAAATCAGCAAAGCAAATATTTCAAAAATAACATTCAATTTTAGAAAAAACGAAACAAAATTCCATAAATCAAAATGTGAACACCAAAATCGAAAAAAACTATTTGGAAAACAAAAGTAATACGTATCTAGCAGTATCAAGCAAAGTGAAATGTTAGAAAAGCGAAACTCAAAAAGAAAAGGTAGGTACCATGGGTCATCGGTGATTGGATAATGACGTTTCTCCATCATTTTCACTGCAAGTTATTTAACATAAAACCATACTGGATATCATCATCCAACAAGCGTAATCACATAATACTACCTTTTCTGGTTTCTTTTTCTGTCATTTCATTTGTTTTCCAAAAATGACTTTTGTTTTCCGAAATGTTTTTCCCTTTTTACGTTTTGGTTTCTTGAATTTCCACTTTTTCTTAAATGCTGTTTTTTTATATATGTTTTGCTTTTTTAATTGTTGTGATCTTTAAAATGTTTTAGCATCAAGTGATTTGTTGATGTAATTTGCACTTCAGGGCCACGATAAGTTTGGCTGCTAAAGACATGAAATACATAGTTCCAAAGGACAAATCAACATTCTTCACTCTTTAACCAGAACAAACTAAAAGCTCTTTTTCACAGTGCACCTCAGACACATGCACCTCAGTGCATTCACTATGCTGTCCTGCCACACACAACAGTGCCATCTAGTGGACCAAATATGGCCGTCTGTGGTCAGAACTGCAGAGAAAACACAGCTATGACATACAAACTGAACTACATTGACTCAAAGTTACAAAGCTGCCTATCTAAAAAAGGGTTTTATGTCACTACAATGTTTTTTTCTTCAAATATGCTGCAACTTAAGTTAATTCTGAGGATCTTTGTTGAGCACCAAAAACAACAAATATAAAAACTCATCTGTCTCTCTTCATCAATGTAAAGCAGATGTAGACCTCAGATGAATTGCAGCATTATATTTATTACATACATTTATTTTCAATAAAACTAAATCTAAGCTAAAATACAGGATCACGTTGTAGTAAAAAAGAACTAATGCACTTTATGGTCCCAGCTTGTGGTTATGTCAGGTTGAAGTTTGAACTTTAAAAAGGCCCATTGCAGCACTTTGAGTCTTTTGCTGCTTTTAATAATTGTTCAGTTGGATGAGGCAGCTTTAACCAAGCTTGAATTTTCAGAGGAATGTCTTTGTTTGAATCAAAACAAGCCTTTTCCTGGATCTCTACTCCTGGAAAAACTGGCAAGTTGAATGTTTTCCATTAGAAATATAATTCTTACGGTAGAGCCATGGATTCCAAATCCTAACTGAAAATAGTATTTGAAGGCTTTTCAGTATCAAACAATTACATTTAGGATCACAGCTAAATATTCTCGTACTTGTTTTTGTGTAGCTGCAAGCGAATCAAATCAAATCAATCTTTATATATATATCGCAGTTTTCCTTAAACATGGTAAACAAACTGCACTCAAAAAAACACTATTTCTGCCAAAACCTCTATATTCGAATTTCCCTTCATGGAATTATTTAAATATCATGTTTAATTGTAGATTGTTAAAAAAAAACAATAAATTATTACAACACATAGTTGAATAGGCATGTTGAATGTGTGACATAGTTTCCTCATTGGAGCACAATTCCCCCACCTCACTGGTAAATCCGAGCCAAGTCAATTCAAACTGTTGCCCTCTAGCCTAAAACGTACTCTTCTTCTTAAATGTGGTCTAGCTTCAATACAAGATACAGACATGAACTTGGATCACAAAGTCAATCATCCTGCTGAGCTCTGTTGTTCTTTATCAGCTGCAGCCCAACTTACTCCTGCAGACAGCTCTGTGCCAGCTAGGTGTCTGTATGGAGTCACTGCAACACAATACAATAATTAAAAAAAAGACATTCATAACACAAATTAATCTATTGCTAAGACTTAATCAAATAACATCAAATTAACTTTTTTTTATACATATCTGTTCTGTTTTTCCTATAAAAACACAACACAAAGTGCTTTACACAAAAACAAAACAAATAAAATAAATGATACAAAAACAGGCAAATACACCAATCAGACCGCTGTGTTTAGCAATTACAGTACATAATCTGATTTAGACAATTGTCCGAATAAAAAAATTAAATAGAAAAATATACGTATTTAAGGAGAGGTTTTTGTCTTTTTCAATGGTTTTTTCTACCGTTTCTGCTTCACTTGTCTCTCGCCACTGCTGTTATTCTTTTTGCCTTCCCCTTTTCCTTTGGAGATATGTCTTTTACAGAACAGTCACTAAAGATCAAGCCTAAGAAAGACGTTTCAATTTACTTATTGGCCTTTGAAAAACACATCTAGTAATATTTGGATACTGTTGTTCACTTAATGGTGTATATCTGTTAAATGGCAAATGTGAAGCACAGCATCGATCAGATTTGACAGAGGAAGATGGCAGTAGATATAACAGCAGGTACATACCATAATCCCTCTTTCAAGGATACTGGACACTTCTCACAAAGATGTGGATTATCTGCGCTTTATCCTGTGACCTCTTAAAACAAAAGGGTTTCCTGCTTGAAAATCTCCAGCGATCGGAATGTCGACACAGAGCAGCCCAGTGTGGATGCCAAGGCCTGCATCAAGAAAGGCAATAAGGAAGATCATGAGGGGTAGTAACAGACAGGGGGAACTTCTTACTGTAAATGTTTTAGTAGTTTATTAGTTATGTTTTGGTTTGGTTTTTTGTTTGTGTGTAATGCCGAGCCCTTGGTTGAAAAGAGTTTTTTCTTCTAGGTTTTTGTTAGGAAAGTTATTATTATTATCACTTCGAACAGGACAAAGATGTGTGTGTGTGTGTGTGTAGAGGTGGGAGGCGTGTGCTTTGGGATGGTAGAGACCTCATTTTACTTTCACATGCCCCCCCCACCAACAATCAGAGTCGGAGGATTCCAATTAGTATTAGATATGCAAGACTTTAGATTAGAACATGTATTTTCCCTACTGTAGAAGGGCGAGGGGTTGTTACTCACAGCCTGAGCCAGAGTCTCAAGTCGTGATAAAGAATTGTGTATTTTATGTATGTGTGTTGAGGGTGACGAGATAAGGCATCAAGGGGGACACAGCTGAGCGTCAGGACCTCCTCGTGCACTCAGACTGACTCACATAGATCGTCGCCTGTCCCATCTGTCCGCTGAGGGAATATTTATTTCTGAAATAGCCTGACTGGTCCCAAACAGGAGTGGAGGTTATTTTAATCATCGCAGAGGGAATAGAAAAAGATATGATGTTTTGTGAGTGTGTGTGTGTGTGCTTCTGTGTGTCTGAAATGACTTGCTGAACTGGTTGAGATAATATAAGAACTTTTCAAGCTTTGAAAGAAGAAAATGGCAATCATTGTTTCACCAAGAAGGCTTTAACACATGGAAAGGACAGATTTCATCAACATAAAATCGTATTTATTTATAAATTGATTGATTAAATGTGTTCTTTAAAAAATCAAACACTGTCCTTTTAATTTAATGCACAATATCACAATCCATTTGAGCCATTGTTTTCACAATATACAGTGTACAACTTGTATCCACAAGCTGAAAGGAAAAATTAAAACAGGGCTTTTTTGTCAAAGTTTGTATTTATGTGTTCATCATCAAAAAGAAGGAACAGGTATACTAAAGTTTTTTTTTTCTAAAATTATGTCCCCTTGTGTGGATGAGACAACACTTCTTCAATGTATGGAAACAAACCTATACCTATAAACACCTACATCTACTAAAAGGAGGATTAGGGCACAACCTCACCAGGGACTCTTTTTTTATACCCCAATGGTGTTGACCTCAACTGGCAGTTGCTTCATGATCGGGTTCCAACAAACCTTGCCAAAGTGGTTAGCCTGCATGGTGGGCTCTGACGGGGTACCCAAAGGGTGTGATTGCCATTAGTACCAGAGCATAATTCCTCAAAGTTATGACATCACTTACATCGCATTTTACTTTTTAATTTCTAAAACCAGCATGGACCATATTGGACCTTATTATGTGGTGACCATATTGTGTGACAACTCGCAAACTGCGAGTAATTGTGTGATTTGAAAACCAGATCACTGTTGAAAATTTAAAATGTACTTTTAGCTCTAAAATGTATCCATTAGTTTAGTTTTTTCATTTGCTTTGTTTTTTAATGTAGCAGTAATCATTTTTCAGTGTGACATTCGAGAGCCGCTCAAGGAAAAGAAACTAAGAAATCAATTGTGGTTTGTTGTCATTTCTTATAGTTTACCGGGTGCACAAAGAAACAGAAAGGTGTAGTGTTTTCTAAAGAAAGGCTACATAGGTGTCTTTTTACTTGGACTACTTCTCACATTTGAAAGTTTCAAAAGTAGATATCTGAAGCCCTCGTGACTCTAGTTGCACCCTCAAAGTAAAAAATGTTTCTTTATGTTGGCCACAACCTCTTACAATACAGAGTAATGGGTCATGTCTTTCTCAAACTTTTTAAATCATCATTCGCAAGTCCGCAGAGCTGAGTCCTACTCTGCATCATGTTACAAACTGAATCTTTTGACAGCACATCCAAAATGACAGTTTTGGGTCATATTTTTACTTGATGTTCCTTTTTTAGCCCCATAACATGGCCCAAACCTCTCCTTCCATGAACATTGAGATTAGTCTATCATGCTACCCTTAGACCCTCAAACTGTGCAACAAATCTATATGTTCAATTGGAAGTGTCACCAGCTAAGCTCTCAGCGACATCTCAAAAGGGAGCCCTTCAGATAGCTCCAGCTGTTAATATACGCCTGCTTCCCCCGATGAGATTCTGAGAGGATAAATAGAGATGGGGAGGATTAGTTCTCAGGGCTATGAGGATGGGATCCAAATTAGCACGAGCCTCAATCACTAGACACAGACCTCACCCCCCCACATGCATTTGTTCACAAGGCAAGCTTTTACAGGGTTTGTTGTCTTGCACTGTCGTATGTACTCAAGGCTGATTGGCAAGGAAATTCTGATGCAGCGACATGGTCAATTTGGCCACTAATTCCTGCCTCGGCTCAACTCAACATCCCAGCGACAGACCCCTCGATCCCCCTCTTCTGCACTCCTGTATGACTGTCAGATTACAGCTCATGCCTCCACTGAATTATCGCGACTACTCATTCATTTCTAAAATAATCAGTTAATCTGAATGTGCACATAGCTTGTTTAACCATCATTTTGCAAACATGCAGTTTAATATAAATGAAAGTTGTCCTAGAACTTAGTGTAGTTTTTTTGCGTGAAAAACGGGAGGACACTGAATTTTAAAACATATATTTTTGGTGATTGGGAACTAAAGTCCTAATAAAGTAGTTCAGAACAATTCCCATTCAAATGTTTTGCACTGTTTTTTTTTCAGACTTTATTCTTTACTTCTAGGTCAAAGTGTAATTGAGCAGTTCATTGTTTCCATTGTCAACATGTGAAAAGAATCTAGACATGTAATGTATGGTATATGATGTAAGTGCTTGTGTATCTAGATAGATAGATAGATAGATAGATAGATAGATAGATAGATAGATAGATAGATAGATAGATAGATAGATAGGATAGATAGATAGATAGATAGATAGATAGATAGATAGATAGATAGATAGATAGATAGATAGATAGATAGATAGATAGATAGATAGATAGATAGGATAGATAGATAGATAGGATAGATAGATAGATAGATAGATATAGATAGATAGATAGATAGATAGATAGATAGATGTAGCTAGGTAGTTCAGTTGGTAAGGTGCAGGTGTGGATGCACAATGTATTGTGTAATACATTGATGTGAGGTGATTATTTTTAATTTTAATTTTGGTCAGGGTACATTTTCATGTTTGTGTTGAGAGCTTGTATGTTGTTAGTAAATCAAAAACAAAGCAGTAATTAAAAAGCCAAAAGTAGTAGCTTTATTGCATCTTTTAGCTATCAAGCTAAAGCCGTGTAGCAACTACTCATTTGTCAAGAAGTCAGTTGGGTTGGTTGTCACAAGTCACCAAATCCCTTTTCCAACATTTGTTCAAACTGTGTGTGCAGACAGGATATTGTTCATACTTGCATACATTTGTCGCACTTTGACTGAATGAAGCACCATCTGTGCCATGCAGGGTTTCCTATTTTACAGTTTTCTATCTTACAGATAATGACATTCTTAGATGTTATTATATCATCTTTTCAAATCTTAATTACTATTAGCAATCTAAAAATTGTTAAGAAAATTGTTGATCTTTTATGGCTGTTTGTATGTTTGGTTTTGTTTGTTACTATCATGAAATGATAACAAGAAATATTAAGAGCTGAAATTTTCTTTCTAAAACTTTAACAGAAAACCATTTAAGTAAGTGATCACCTCCTGTAGTCCCATTATTTAAACATACATGGATGGCTGATGCCGACAACTACCATAGGGGTTGTTTCATAATAAAACTTATTTTTATTTTATTTATTTTCTATCTTTAAAAACAGAAATTTTACACAGCATTTTTTAAAATCCTAATTAATCGCTGAAATCCCATTGAAACTCCATAGGGACAACCAGCCCCAACACTTTGTATCAGAATATTTTTGATTGTTTATTACTGCTTGTTACGATGACTTCAAAAAGCAAAAGAGATGCACATTTAAAAACAAAACTTCAAGCTTTCATTTGATGTAGTAATTACTGCTGAAAGATATTTGGAATATGAGCAAGTAAAAGTGTGACAACCAACTCGTCTTGCTTTTCTTGTCAGTTTTCCGCATTTCTTTGGTTCAGGTGGCTTTATGGCCCTGGGCCGGTGGGTGTGTTGCTGGTTTCTGCCCTCTTTCTCCTCCTCCTGCACAGGTGCAGGTGCTTGGTAATCACACAATGGAAATAACAGATCTGCCTTAGGGACTCCTCGTGGCGTCCTCTCCTGGTCCTCCTGCTGCGTCCGGCTTCTTGCTGCGGCGCTGCTCCGGGTCATCAGGCTTCTCATCACTCCCCTGCATGCACTCTGCTGTTTGGCTGCATTCACAAACATACACTTAGTTTCCCAGACACTCATCCAACAGCATACCTTCATGTATGACTTTGTTGCTTATTTTTCATTATACGTATTAAAATACTTTGTAAGTCCTGATACGGGTTCCGTCTCTCCTGTTCTTTGTTCCAGTGAAGAAGTGGATGGATGGATTACCACCAGAGTCCAGACCAACATTTTACTGAGGGTGTTGCTGTTGTCCCTACAACCTATATGTCATAAATATTTATCAATGTAATTTTCTTATTGTCTTCCTCCCCTGCATCATGCATCCATCGACCAAAAAGTGAGTAAAAGGTGTTGACTTGACGCTGATACAGATATCTGAATTGTCAGCAAAATATACAGTTTACGTGAACTGCATGTCGACTACTACCGACAAGGACTGCAAAGCAGAGGACTTCTATAAGTGAAGAGACCTTTAGTCACATGGTTTTGTTTAGAAGCTTTGGCCCAGAAAGGAATCTCCAGTTGATGGCAGTCTGAATACAAACCAAATGCAAGGTTCAGGACCCGATCCGGACCAAAGTAAGTGGACTGCCTGGACTAATGAAAAATCTCTTGTCAGTTTAGTTTGTTATTAGATACACATCTATAACCTAAATTCTGCACAAAAAGCAAAAACACGGAGGAAATCTTTTGTACTAAATTTCTATAAGAAAATTCTTGCTGAATTTTTTTATGTATAACAGTTTTTGCTCAACAAACACATAAAATAGAAATTAATTAAAAATAAGAAAATGAATTGTCTTATTGATCATCTCACATCTTTTTCTTTATTAGAAAGGGGGAAAAAAGCATATATGTGGAGTTTGATTCGTCCCATCTGGCAGCCAATCTGCCTTCCTCATTTTATTCAAATCAAAAAGGGTAATCCTGTTCAAACATGTCTTTCATATTTTTTTTAAACAACATAACTGACAATGTTTGCAATTTCTTTTTTTCACAAGCCTAAAATCTCCTATGTGGCAATAACAGTGTGTAGGCCTTTTAATAATCTACATACGCTCACACAGAGACCAAAATATTCCCTTTTTCAACTAAAGCTTACTGGGAGAGATTTGTCTTGGTTTAGTGGATCAGTACTTACAATCCAGATGCTTCTTCTGCATCATACCAGCCTCCAAATGCATCCCAGGTTCTGTCATCAGTCTTTTACAACAGCAGATGATTTTTATTCTCATAGTGAAACTAAAATGACACATACACACATGAACTACATCAAATGACCAAGACAAAACAAGCCAACAAGAACAAAAAAAAGCATAACTACACTCTTGTCTCTGACTTCTTTGTTGTTTTGTCTATCTCAGCACGGACCAGTGTTCCTTGCCGTGAAGTGAAAATGGTATTTGGGAGACAAACAACTTCATTCCACTGTGCATCAGTAATTAGCTGTGGAATTAGCGGGTCTGACGTGCCTCTACAGATCAGCCGGCCCTCCAGGGAGGCCTGTGGGTCCAGGCAAGCCGCATTTCCAATTATTGCGTTGAATTGCTAATTTAGTTATTGTGCCTGCCGTAATTGTGATGGGTATTGGGTGTGCAATTCAATTTGTTTTAAATATTTGTGTGCCGGCAGACTGGTAATGGAGCTGACCTATCTGCAGGCCTAGTGTGAGAGTTAGGAGGTAAAAGAAAAAAAAATAGAAAAGAAAAATTGCAGAAAAGATTGCTCACACACAAAAAACAAGACGCACACTCACTCACACACACACACTCAATCTCATTCTCTACTCTGTATGGTCTTCCTCATCCCCTCTAAGACTGTTGAAGTTAAAAAGCCTGAAATTTAGAAAAATGCCACTTTGATCATCTGAGAGCTTTGGTTCGATTGGTTCAATGAGTGTCATGGGGGCATTGCTTCTCCCTTTGCCTTTTGAGCAGAAGTGTTGTTTCTGATGAGGTAGCATCACCCTCAGCTTATCTGGACACATTTAGAGCTGGAATAACAATTAGTACAATTCCTCAAAAACCTTTGCTAAATGTGATCTCTGTAAAATATGTAAAAATAAATAAATAAAGAGTGTAAACGCAAATAAATGTGTATCCATTATAAAATCTGTTTTTTTAAACATTAGATTGAGATACTTAGAAAAGTTGCTTTATTGCTTGCTTGACTTTTACAAATCCCAACATTCCAGGTCACTGCTGATAAAACAAATGTGGAGCATCAGTTGTTTCAGCTAGACTAACTGTAGAAAACCTTAGAGGAACAAAACAAAAAGCTAAAGTGTAGATCCAATGGATTCAATAACAAAACGTTGCCATAAAAATATATATTTATAAAAAAAGCAAACTAAAACTCCAAAAACATGAAACAACAAACACAACACAACAAGAAAAGAACTGCAGTGACATTAAATACTACAGGCCCTTCAATACAAACACCAGTGACTAAGTGTAGGGCAGCTGTGACAGACCCTAGTGGACCAAAGATGGGTCCATCAAGAGCCACAGCCAACTTTCACAGGAGCTAAAACCCCAAAGCAAAGACTTTTTGTGATAAGTGCCACTGGATTTCACAGGATATACATGTCAGTAAGTTCTTTAGTAGTTTGTTTAAAAGCAGCGCAAACATCCAATCTCAACGAGGCTGACAGCATAAAAAGCCCAGTCAAAATACAAAATTGTATTTTCCCAAAAATGTTTTATTGAAATAAAATACATTTTTAAGTTTTCTTTGACTATGAAGTTAAAGTCAGTAATAAATCATGAAAACATATTATTAAGAATCAATGAAACATGTAATGTGAAGGAGCGAAAGCTAAATAAGTGACCAAATAACCCGACGAATGATATAAACTTGGCACATCCGTGTTACCTCTATTTTTATTAAGTACAGCTAATAGGAAGTAAATCATATTTCACAATCCTTTTTAAACCTAACTACAATAGGAATGTTTAGAATGGAAAATAATCTTCAGATTCAGTAGAAACAGATTCAGTGCATCGTTTTAACACATGGAAATGTACAGCGTTTGAATTTGACACCACTGCGTTCATTTTACATCATGTGACAAGAGCTGCCGTAGTCGAAATGGACTGTTAAAAACCTGCTTTGTCTTTGGAAAAATGTAATTTCTAAACAGTGTGGGGCAGCTGCTCTGGAAGGTCTCACTCTGTGGTAATTGTGTCTCCTTCATGTTGATGATAGCGAACACGCCTGTCTGTTGTTGCAGTTACCCAGAGGTTACGATAAAAGAGTGGACTGAATGGGAGCTCTTTGAATTCTTTTGCTTGTTAAAATGCTGCAATTAAAAAATGTTCATGCATGGAGATACTTTACAGGACGGATAGCAAAGGTTCAAGCAGAAAAAGTCATTTAGATGGAATTTCCAAACAGAGAAAAAGACAAACAGCTGGTCAGGCATAATCAAGTAAACTCCATATTGTTGGTTTTGTCAGCTGTGTGCCAAAGTAGAATATGTACAAAAATTGACTTTTTTTTATCTTCTGAGTCTTCCTCATTATAGCCACTTGCCTGTTGGGTGTTTAAAAAAAATCTTTTGATCTGAAATCTGGATCTGGATGATCATGCCAAGATTGATCTAGAGGACGTTTACTTCTCATCTCAAGAAGCTTCTTCAGTTCTGGATGACTAAAACAGGACAAAGAGCAAAATGTGTATATGTGTGTGGAGGTGTGTTAATAAATCAATGTTGACATATCTTATCCAATTATTGACATGGTGATCAGACGGGGCTCACAGGATCTAAAATTTTGCACGGTATAAAGAGACAGAGAAAGCAAAAAACAGGGATTTGTGAGAGGCTCCAATGTCCCATAGACATTGCAGGGGATGCACTGGTTAAAGGGAATAGATTAACAGGACGGCAATTAGCTTCCTAACCAAAACAGAGGCTCTTTACTGCTGTTTTCACCTTCCAAATGTCCATATTATTACCTGTTCTTTTATTTATGCTTTTAACAGAGTTAGCACAGATATACTTTTGAACTGAAAAAAATGATTGAAACAATCTATGGACATGGTCAACACATAAAGCATGTTTGCTTAAATACATTTTTGAAAGAAAGCTCTATTGCATTTTGTTTGTTTTAAGAAATTTGCTCTGACAAGGACAAACGTGCACTCAAACCTTTGTTATTGGCCTGTGATTCACGCCAAAATACATCTAATCACACATTAAGAGATACATTAATCTGCCTTTTAATTGACATTTTAAAAATATCACTTATGAAATTAGCAGAGAAAAGGGGAGAAAAGCTTTGTATGGTCAATTACTAACGCTAACACTTGGGCTTGGCACAGGAGCCATTGGACACAAGCCATAAGCATTTAAATTACACAGAACCAGAGGGCCTGATTACAGCAATGCTGAATTTAGAGGCTGTAATTGTAGTCAGGAGCTCACAATGATGCTATTCACAGCCTCTTGTTGGAGCAAAGAAGGCTTTCCTCTATTATATAAAGACTTGGGATTTAAATGGCAAAATCTGGTCCAGGTGTCATTTTGAAGAGGTTGAATCGCAATGTATAACACCTCATGTGTTAAGGTTTTACAAGAGTGCATGTATATGATAAACACTAACACTAGTGGTTCAAATGTTACACTAACTATGACTCAGGTTTTATAAAAGTAACAGAAAGCTAATCTATGGAGGAGACAGAATACCATACAAAGGTCCAAATCAGCCTGTAATCAAAACATCAACTTAGTTAAATATCTAAAAACCTTGCTTTCAAGATGATATTTTAAACTTTTCCCTCCTTTCCACCTCTTGTTGTCTTCATTAATTGCAGCTTGTTTTTAAACAATGCAGCTATGTACATTTATAGTAGCTATTCCCACATTTTCTACTATTTGCAACTATTTGTAAGATTTTTGTATGTGATTGAAGCCGGGAAGACCTCTGAAACTAACAGGAACAAAAAAAAAAAAATCACTCAACACGTCAACATATCCCATATGCACATTTAGTGGTATTTGCATAGAATACAAAGAAACAAGACATTTGTCATCAGAGTAGAGCAGGCTGTGGCCAGGAACCAGTTAACAGAGAGGCTTCAGCTACAAAGACACACAGTGAAATGTCACAAATCAAAAATTCAAAGTTTCACAGCCACAGAGGGGAAAAATACCACACCACTGCCACACCACGATATTGCCTTTTGGTCTCAACTTGATACGGGCAAAATGCATATTCATGAAGTAAGCAACTTATGATCCCAAACAAAGTAAAGCCCTGGCTTAGGGAGATTGGGCCTGCCGTTAATGACTTCTTCGTTTTAAGCTCGCATAAGAAACCCCCCAATTTCCCTGCGCTTGTAGTCCATGAGAATATTTAATACCGTTATTAATCATTTTTAATCCGTTTGCTTTTAATTAAGAAACAGCATGTTGCTGTCCTATCAGCCTGTGCCAGCGCACAGATTAATTGTAGCTTAAGATAGCTGGCCATGATTGGTGTAATGTATTAGCTAACAAGACGCCCGGCTTCTAAAGATACTTGTATGCTACCTTGGGAACTTGGCACCACTCCAGGGTCCCTTTCTCCATCCCTTTCACAGTCACACTTCCTCTATCTCTCATCCCGTGTGTCTTTCCTGTTTGATGCTGCAGTCAGGCATCTTTGGGAAACCTTCTCTCTCATCTCGGCATGCTGCTGTATTTGTAGCACCATTACTCTGATGGCAGGCCAGTCTCTCCCTGATGTGGGAACATGGTGGAAAGGAGGCTTTCATTCTGTCTCTGCCCACAGGCAATACACTGTAACCTATAGCCCCCCTTGCTGGGCCATGAGTTTCTTTTCCAGACAGGTTCAATTTGACGCACTTGGCCCCAGGTCTAGCTTAGGATGTTAGGGAATTGTGGCTTGATGGCTACATCCTCATTAGACTGTTTTTTTTCCCCTCAGTGGGAGATGTTTGCCAGTAGTATGACGAAGATGCCTTTAGGATTAAAATGAGAGACAATGTTAACAATGTTACCAATGAAAAAGGTGTTAACAGTGATAGGATGTTACGCCCTATTCCGCCCTAACAGTCCTAACTTCAGAAGTCTCTGAGCAGCAGCAACGGAAGGGGTTCGTGCTCCTTGAAAAATTTACATCACTGCATGTTTTACTAAACAATATTTACCCACTGGATTCTAGCAGATTTTATGATGTTTTTTTGTACGAGGGAAACACATTTTTTGTCAATCTTTGTTCACCCTGAGCGTCAATTTTTATCATTTAACCTTATCCCAGATACTCTTTGTCCCCACGGAGGCTAAAAGAAGCTTGTGTGTTTATTTGACTGTACTTCCCTCTGTCCAAAATATAAACTCAACTAACTGCCAACTACTGGCAGTAGAGGGCATTTCAACCAAGACATGACAGTGCTCCTTTGACTCATGGTAGTAAAGTCATCCTATGTGTAATACAGATCTTACAATTCTTACCATTTTCTGTTATAATCTCTTATCACAACTAAAAAAACACGTTCTTATGATCTGGAAAATACTTACAAAATTCTGCATCTTTCTAAAAGAACTAGTCATGCTCAGGAAAACAGAATATATTGGTATAAATTAATAAGAAAATCTAAATCTTATTGTTCAATCCTTGCATTGAATAATAGTGATTTTTGGCGCATTTGCAATTGACATACTAGGATGTTGAATGAGTCATACAACTGGGTGGTGGGACTGGTTTGCCCCCACAGCATCTAAGAACCTGCCCCTATTTTTTACAGACATGGTTGGAACAGTCTGCCCTCCTGTTTCCTCTGCATTTTCTTCACATGTTAAAAACATGGAGACTGGTCTGTCAGTTAGTATCTTTAAACCTTACAAATGTAAAATCAAAAGTAGCTTAACTTCCTTACAAAACAATCATATATTTCTCAATTATTGAGCAACAGTGTATTGACAATATGTTCCATTTATGGAAGTTATATTTTTCATTGTATTAAATTACAGCCATTATTACCATTTTCATACATGGTCATATACCATGCAATATATGTGATGTATGTCCTACAGAATATTGACTGATATTATATATAATACTATATCCCACAATATCATATACTGATTACATGACCATATGTGGTCTGTCAATTTCTTTATGATAAGGAATGCAGGTTGATATACCAAACAAACAAAAAAAAACAAATTTAATAAAGATATAAACAATTACGAAATAAAGGTTGTTTACACATCAATGGTTTTTAAATATATATGAATCAACAAACGAAAATAGGTTGTCCATCCATATATTGTAATATATCTTAAAAATGAATAGGTTGTTGATATTTTGAAATATATTTCTTAATATTTATGATATATTTCCAATAAACTGCAATATATTTTGCTTTTGTTAACTCAAGTGACAAACATATTTTAATAATAATATAAAGAACCTAATATTCAGTGGTTTCCATACTTTTTAATGAACAGTCTTACCGGTCTTTGTTTCTACAGTGCTTGCAAAGAACCTCAATCTGTTTACATTTATCTTTGTTTTGTCTTCCAATATCCATTGTTTATTTATTTAGTTTTTTAAAATACTTGTTGACCAACACCAGGCTTCAACATTTAGATGTTTATTTCATTAATTAAAATATTTCACCAAGTCAACTACGTTGGGATTTACCGAGGCATTTAGCACTAAGCAAAACAAGAGAGCATGAATAACATGACGTTTTGTAATCTGAATGTGGTCTCTAAAGGTCATGTTACACTGGTGCTACGTACAATTTGCGCATATTGCATGGATGAAAATTGGTCATACGTGAAAACGTTGTGGTTCTTTACAATAAATTTTCATAGATGTATCACGAATGAAACACGTTAAACCCGAAGAAAAAGTATGAATAAACCACCCAAAGAACACGTAAACCCACACTTTATTGAATTTCTTCACTCTGACATTCAGAGCACTGAGCAGAAATCACATAACTTCAGCACCATGGTCAGCATCAGCCCTCGCTATGCTTTGTTACAGTTGGATTCCCCTGGTCCGCACTAGTTCTAAGTCAGCTGCTAGGTGCTATCCAAGCCAGCCTGCTGGAGGGGGACCACCGCCAGCTGGGGAAACCACGAAAAGGGCCTGGCGTTTAACATCCTTGCTCACCATTTGCTGGACACGGCCCCCGCGAGAGACCTAACCCCCCCCCACAAACACACTTGGTATAGACTGTGTGACCACAGTATGCCAATTGTGCATGAACCATGTGTGATTGTTGCGTTGTCCATGTGCAATCTATCAGTGATTTGTGTGTCAATTACGTAATTTTAACATGATATTGCACCGTATGCGGAATATAAAAGTTATACATCGGTGGTACATGCGTGAAAACTCCGTTAGAAATACATGAAACGGTGGTGGAAAGCCACAAATTTGCATCTCACAAAAATCACGCATGCTGTGTAAGATTTACACAACAATTGGATATGAACCATGTAAATTACGTATGAACTGTGTAATTCTGAACCGACTCAAAATTTTCAACACCTCAAAACCAAATTCATGTAAGAACCTGTCGGCCAAAACCCTCGATGGACATCTGCGCACATCAACAAATAATTAACGTAAGAAACACTTATTGATAACGTACATTACGCATGTATCATGAAAGACCGAAATTAAATATGCAAAGAATGTGGAAAATGTATGTAGTGTGACAACGCCTTAAAAAAGGAAAATATTCCCAAAGAATTTAACAAAAATTGGGAAAAGTTTTTAAATGACAGTAGGTGGTTGTACTGTATGTTAAAGTGACTGTAAAATTACATAATGTGGCTTAAATGGAAGTCATTTACCTTCAATTCACCATGTGTAAATTGCAAAAAATTGTCATTTTTTTTCATGGTAAAATATCTACATAGGCTGGTGGCAATTTATTAATATGCATACTAATTTTGATCTTTTTTGTTAGTTTAAATGACAAAAGTAGGATAGTAATAGTGTGATAATTTATTTGCAGTGTTTACATTTTCAACAAAAATCTCCAAAGAGCTGTAAGTTTGAGGAGAAAGTCAAAGACTCCAAATTGTGAAGATCCTAATAAAACATTAAAATTAATTTTAGAAAAGGAACTAGCCTTCTCATTAATTGTCATAAAAAGTGATCACTGACAACTTTTTGAATTAGTGGAATTCATTCGTTCATTCATCTTCCAAACCCGTTTTTTCCCTTTCTGGGTCATGGAGCTGCTGGAGCTTATCCTGGCCACTTGCGGGCAAAGGCAGGGAACACCCTGGACACTCACATACATACTCACTCACATTCACACCTTGGGACAATTTAGAGTAATCATTAGCCTATGAATTTTACTTGTCTACTTTGCACAAACCAGATTTATTTACAATAACAGAAAAAGAAATATTTTTTTGAAAAATGTTTGACGATATTTTTATTTTAGGTTAAAAAATAAATAAAAACTTTCCACCACTATCAGTTTTAGAAGTAGCCTGGAATGGGAAACTGCACATGGCCCAGAACTAAATCACAAGGAAGCTGAGATTCCTGATCAAACCTCATAGATAAAGGAGAATCCCTCATTTTTTAATAAGGGGTGACGATGGAAGAAAACCATTCATGTAATCAACTGGATGCCCAGTCTAATGTTTGTGATGCTGTCAGTGTACGTGGAAGATTGAGCAGTATTCAGTTCAACTATTCTAGCTTCTTTGCCATATAGAATGGGGTATTTTAATTTAATAAATATATTTAATTTATTTAATATTTAACTGTTTCTGTACACATTGTACATTTTTTTTTTGTTAGAGATGAGAGTAGAGTATTTATATTTAATTTTATTTTATTTATCTCCATCCCTCCAAGGCTGCTTCAATTTCATTTTATCACCATGTGCAATAACAATAAAGAATTCTGATTGTGATTCTAAGACTGTGCAGAGCTATTAAGTGATCAAACCTTGGAGATTGGAATGCTTTTGAGGAATCTTTCCTGGTAAGAGTGAACAATCGGAACTCATTTCTCTGCGACACTTTCAAACCCTCTGAACCTTAAAAAGAGTTATAGTGACCGGAGTCCTGAACATTTAATAAACCTAAACATGACAAATTCAGCAATAAAGCAGATGACCTGGCAAAGTAGACCTGGAAACCAGACACTCAAATACCCTGGAGGACAATTGACGTGATTAAAAAGCTGTGGATGATTAGCATGAACCTGTGGTGACTGACAGACTCAGAACATGACTAAAGCACCACTTAGAAAAACTAAACTGCAGAGTCCTCACAGTTGTATTCAAACAAACCAAAAACAGTCTTAACTCAAGAGGAAGTTATAAATGTATGAGCGGTTCAATGAGGGAAGACAGGTAAACACTGCAGAACAACTCTGCTGTCAGAACAGGAATGCACAATTCATTTGGAAGAATTGAGGAGGAAGGAGGAAGGTTTGGTATGGTGTGATCATTGCCAGTTTAATAATATTTCAGAATCAGAATCATTTTTGCTACATATTAACTTGGATGACAGCATCTGCAGAAGAAAAAGCAACTGCAAAATCCATCCAGGAAACTGTAAAACAGAGAATGTGGGGGAGAAAACAGACATGTAGTACAGAGAATTATTATGGAGAGTGTTTTACCATGAGATTGAACTTTAACTCTAATTTGACAGGGAGAGACACAACTATGAATTAGAACACTGCTTGCAGCATTGAAAGATACAAGACAGAAGGGGGTGATTCTCCATTACAAGCAAACTCTGGACTGGCCAATCTTTTTCCCCAAGCTCTTCCTTCCTGCCTGTTTTCAAGCTTTCCTTTCTCTCTTTGCTGCTGAATAGCTGACTCAGGTTTCCACATCCTCATTGACTAAACACAGCTGATCCACGGAATCAGTTGGAGAAACTAGTGGGCTCCAAAGCATCCTGCCAGGGCCCTTATATGGCATAACAGCACACAATGAAGGATGATCTGGAATGGAAACAACATAGCTGTTGGTCATTTTTTGGACCCGTGATTCTGTCCTTGTGCGTTGCTGTAGATTGACGAAGCATTCAATATGCATTTTTGTTTTCTCCAAACATACCAGTTTCTTTCACTTCATCTGATCAATGAGTGGCTGTCGTCCATGTGACAGCACGGAGGGTTAACTACTACTTTATGCTTAAAAGATAATAATAAAAGGGAAAAATCCTCTACTTGTGTTATGTCTTGCTGCTTCTGCTTTGCTGCATTCCCTTTCATTCTGCTCACCTGGCAGGTGAAGCCAATGATCTTGATCAGCACCTGCCAGGTATTTAAGTCAGAGGAGGCCTCAACCAAGGAGAGTTTTGAGTTGGAGCTGTGCTGGTTGGTTTGTTTCCCTTTTGATTCCCTCTTGTTCCTCAGCAGTGTTATACTGCTGGGTTTTGTTATTTTACTTTGGGGTTGGACCTTAGTATTCCTTATTTGCTGGCTTTGTTTATTTCGTTTCAATAGTTAGATTTTGTTAGGCAGCCTTAGCAGGGAGCTGCTGACTCCGACGGTCAGCGTGGCTGGGTCAGTTGTCTCCATGAATTATTTTATGTTTGGCCAAGGCTCCAAACCCTTTGTTTTGTCTTTTGTTGGGACCAGCACAGTAATTATTTCTTTCTGTTCTACAGGACACAGGTTATTTCCTCAATCTAATAAACTGTGTTCCTAAACTTTGGTGTCCATCGTCCATATGTTTTGGCCCCTTTTTGATTTCCCCTAGACTGGGACAGGTTTGCCTGTCGGGGCTGTAACATATTGTCAATAAATAGAGGAGATTTACTTTAAAAATGTTTACTTTAACCTCATAAGACATCCTCATGTGTGAACATGTCATTCTGGCTTATATTAGCTCAGTAGTTAATTCTGCCTAACAGGCGCCCTTTACTCACATGTTTAGAGGGTTAGCTTAAATATTAGCTCAGGTTTTAAGAGGTTAAATAAGAAAATCCAACAAAGCAACTAGTGCAACAATAAAAACAAATGAACACTTAAATGGCTAAGTATGTTACAATCACATTTATTAGTATAACACTAATAATAACATACATTATTTACGGTAACAGTTTATTGTCCTCAAAATCTTCCTTTCAGTTCCTGTTTATTTTCAAAGTCATCAATGAAGTCCTCATATGACAGCTGCTTGTCTCTCAAAATCCTGCTGTTGACCATGTACATGCGTCTTTCACAACCCCAGGATCTGTGATGGCCCTGGGCCGTCTTGATAAGAAGGAGGTTCTGAGGAATGTGATAAGCCCGGGCTTTCCTGATCCGGATGTTCAGGAGATCCCTCTGGCTCGTTGTCTGGAGTTCCAAAATATTTAAAATCAGTCCTGCAAAGACGAAGCTCATTAGATTATTCCACAAAATGGATCATGAGTGCACATTACAATTTTAATATAACAGTGATGTTGCTGTAACAAAGGAAAACTTTTTTTTTTTTTATGAATTCAAATTATTTGTTTTTACAAGACGCCCTGCCCTCCCTCCCTGTTAACGTCTGAAGAAATGGCTGTGGTACTTTATGGGTTTTACCCAGTACCAGTACTAGCTAACTGGTGAACAGGACAACAAATTCCACCTCTTCAGCCCAATCATCAATGAATGTATCCTTTGCCCCTTCATTGGTTTGCATTTTCTGGAGTTTTTACGCACCACTGAGATAACAAACTTTTGATGCCTTGTCGTCATGGTGTTTTGTTTTTTTAAAAGCCCTTGCTAATGGGAAAGAATGTTGGCTGTCCATGTCTGCTACCATACCTGTCGCTGTCAGTGTGTGTCTGACAGTGTGGTCCAAAGACCTGGTGACGCCAAAGAAACAAAATAAAAAAGAAATGTCAGCCACAGCTAATTATAGATTTTTATTTTATTTATAGCCATTATTTATTCTACAGAGGATATCAATCCATTTATTGTTTGTATAGCACTTACAAAAGCAGAGGCAACCAAAGTGCTTAACATAAAATCAAATAAAATCAGAAACAATATAATACAATAAAATCAGTTAAACAATAAAAGGAATAGAACAATAACAAAAGAATACAATTAACAAGCTGACCAACTAAATCCGCTCACTGGAGTTGAAAGCCTGAGTAAAAAGATGAGTTTTTAATAGTGTCTTAAAATTACTGACGATTCTGGCAGACCACACAGGAAAGGGAGAGCATTCCAGAGTTTAGGAGCTGCAACTGAAAAGGCTCTGTCACCAGCAGAGTCCTATCCATTAAAAGCATTTGACCTTCAGACCTTAGGACTCGACGTGGATGATAAACACATGAAATAGCAACAGGTAAAAAAGGACCTTTCAATTCTCATCAAAAGAGGCTCAACATGCAGCTTTGTAGCCCCCTGATCTAGAAATACTCCCTCCCTCCACAATGTTGCATTAGAAAAATCTGTTTGACCATCAACTATAACAAACAGTTATATTTATTCATTCATTAAAATACCATATATGCCTTAATAAAGAATAAATGTAAACATGAAGTCCTGCAACATTACCTGTCTGAGTCGTCCACTGTTCCCTAAGGTCAGGGGCAGCAAAAAACAGACATATCTAAACCAAAATCTAGATCTCAGTGTGTGTTCATGTGTGTTGGAAATTAAATGTATGAAAAACTAGACAGCTTATTTCAGTACCAATCTTAGTATCTGCCTCAAAGGAAGTATGTCTGTCTGCTTGTCTGTCTGCCCGTCTGTCTCCCACACTCACACACTCACACTGAGCGTACCATCTCCAATGAAGAGGAGCCCATTGTGTGAGATGAGAGTTAGATTGGATGGCTCCCCGGGGAGCTGCTCTCCATTAGCTAAGGTGATCTAACAGGTAATCAGCAGATAATTAAAAAGCTTCACTTCTCTGATGGGAGGGGTTGAGGGAGTTATGTATGTGTGTGTGTGTTTGTGTGTGACAGCAACACACGTGCAGAGAACTTTTGCGTGTGCATTTGTGACTGTGATATCGTTTCCAAAAGTCATCAGGGCAGGAGGCTCATAGTCGTTCGTGTTATGATGAGACATGGATCACATTAATAGACACCCCAATCCTGACAGAGAAGGGCTTCTGAATGGTTGTTAAAAGACGTCCAGGTTAAATTAGCAGAGCATTTTGTTTTAAAGACAGAAGTCCACAAGTTGGTGCACTGCTGCTTTTGATCTTTACATTTAGGTAAAGCCTTTTGCTTGTTCTGAACTTTTGTGCTTTTTCTCTACCAGTTTCTCTACCAGTGCCTTGTGAAAAAAGATGTGTGACTGTACAAAGTAGTTAAGCATGTGTAAACTTCATTTGGTATTGTAAACATTTTTAGTACTCTTGCAAAAGCCAAGCTGTCTGACTCCAGAGAACCGTGTCTCAGAGCGGAGCAGAGCAGCCGGACGCCAGAGCTCGGTGTCTCTGAGCAGAGGAGTGGCTGTAGAAATGTGTGTGTGCTTTTGAATGTGGAAAAGCCACTGCGTGGTATGAGCAGTTCTGTAAAACCATGCAAACTATCGTGAATTCGTGCAAAAGGACGGCCAGACTGCTTCCACCCTTGATCGGTGAACTCCAAAAGAACAATCCTCTCCCATTCTTTAATCATCGCATTCATACAGTGACTCCTTGTCTTTGGTAGATGAGAAGCGGACTAAAGTTATAGCGTTGGGAACGAAGAAAGTATCATTCCACTGTCACTCCCTCTTTAAAATATGCTCAAATTTAGACTATTAAACTGTCACAAGTACATGTATTTAAATGTGGGCTAAGAGGCACAATGCTGCTTTGCTCAGACATATTTTAAGTGTGTCCAAGGCTAAATGCTAGTGTTTGTCGCACAGATTTAGCCAACCGTAAAGTCTAACCCTTCCTCCAGGTCCGTGTGGATAAGAAAAACCTTCAGCACTGGCAACATAAATCGAATAAAAGCACATTCAGAAGATTGTGTCACACCAAGTTAACAGCAGCCATGTTGGTTTACAACAAAAAACACATATACTGTATTTTGAGCTAGTGCTCCTGCACATAAAAGGATTTTGCAAAACGCTATTCAAAGGGCTCTATTTGATAGGGGTTTTATTGCAACATCTTGGGTCCTAGTTAACTTCCAAATAACATGTTTCATCTTGTCAATATTTTAAGGTTGAAGATTTGAATCAAGTTGTGATTACAGTTTAGAAGGTCAGCCGGTGTGAAAGCTCTTTCGCCTTTCAAGTCGCTTTGTTGCAACACATTTTGGAAAGATTAAGAAAAAAAAGTATCTTCAACATCAAAATTTGATGTACCTAAAACATTTTATCACCATTGATTAACATGAGATTAACATGACATGGGAAAATTACAAAGTAGGGGTGGGCAGATAGATCTGAGCATTGTTACCAAGGTGAGGTATTGATACTAGCATTTTGAGATTGATACTTTCAATACTTTCATTGCAGTTTTTCTTTTATAAGTACAGTAAAGAGCTTGAATGTGAGCAAAGCGTCTGTCTGTCTCCAGTGTTGCCAGATTGGGCAAAAACGGTCCAATTTGAGCAGGAAATTGACCAATCTGGCAACACTGAGTGAACAGCGCATACTCCCCTGCTGCTACTCATACCTTACCCCTCCCTTCCCTGCTTCATTGGGAGCTTCATTAAGGAGTCACCTATTTGCACCAACTGGCAGGATTTTTTGTTGCGTTCTTAACATTTTTGTATTTCCTGGTATTTAAGCCACCAAATGGTTCCTGAGCGGCTCTGTCTGCAGTTCACTGCTCCCCCAGCGATCAAATGCAGAGAGCAAATTTCACAACACCTAAGCTCTTGACAACCAGTGGGACTTTAACTTAAATTTCTTACAGTGATCCTTTTGGTTACTTTTTGTTTGACTCCCTTTATTTTTAAAATATGTGTTTGTCGTGCTGACAAAGTACCGGTATCTGTATAGATGTCGGTGATATTGGCCCTGTAATAACTTGGTATCAGATCAAATCGCCAAATTCTCAGTATCCAGTACCCACCCCTATCGCAAAGAACTTAAAACTATTTGTTTATTTTTTTCATTTAATGATTTATAAACGTTTTAACCTGTTGAGACCTGGCGTCCATATGTGAGGACATCACAGCGTGGGTTTTATTATTATTGTAGTCAATTCTGATTATTTGAGGCCCTGTGACTACAAAGAAAAAGCATGTCATATAAGAGCTCAGGTCTCAATAGTTTAATGGTCTCACGGCTTCTTATCTCAGTGATCTGCTCTTAAAGACCCTGAGATCCATTGGCCTTCTAGTGGTTCATAAGGTGAGGTTTTGTTCTGTCCCCTCATAAATGAGGGGAAGAGCTCAAGAGCTTTAATTTGGTTCTGCCATTTTAATTTGCTCAGACTGACTACAAAAATGGTTGATATGTTAAAAAATGTCTAAAATTAGGGCCGTCAACCGAAATGTGAAGTAACAAATAATGGATGACCAACATTGGACCATCACATCTTCATAGAGACTGAGAGACTTCTAAAACCAAAAGAAGATAGAGATAATGGATTATGCTACAGTCTTTAGCCGCGGTTACATGTGCAAAATATCTTGATCGGATCAATGGTCGGATTAGAAGTCAACCGTGTACATAGGATCAGAAAACCTTTTTCCGATCAGAACAAACGTTCACATAGTAACATTTTCGGTCGGAATAAATCTTTTGGACATGCGCAGTAGTGTTGAAAATACCGGAAGAGGAAATGAGTTCCACTGTAAACAAAGTGAGTTGACATATACATTCATGCAGCAGCTCGGTAATATACAAGACAATCTTCCAAACGTGCTTTTTATCAATGTTATGAATATTATGAAGCGCCTGTTCGCTCATTTTATTTTTAATCCCTGCGGTCAGTGCTTTTTTGTGGAAGAAGCCAGGGTTATGAGAAGGCTAACACGGGCTAACAACAACATTAGCCTTGTTTGATGAACACAAAATCCATGCAGGAAAAGCTGCAATCTGCATCTTGGCTGCACAAAGATATGTGGTAATAACATCAGTCTTTATTTAGTTGGGACACGACTGGGAACACAAATTCATGATTGTTTGAACGGTTTCTAAGGACTGAGCGACATTTCTGCTTTGAAAAGCTAACAGACTGCCCCAAAGCCGCTGTGTATAAGCTGGCGGTCCGAGCTCTGCTCGGAGACACACGGTTCTCCTGAGTCCGGCAGCCGCTAACCCAGAGCGGCGGATTGGAAGCCTTCCCCCCCCGAAACGCACACGTAACAAAGCCCCACCCCCCTGTCCGCAAACGCAAAGCTATAAGTCCGGCTGCTGTGCTCACAGACACGGTTCACTCGGGTGGAGCAGCCGGTCTGTCCTGTATGAGCTCCAAAGCTTTCTCTGGAGCACCGCACCTTCAATGCATGACGTAAACCAGAGCAGTAATTACACACGATCAGAATGAACTGTTTACATGCAACGTGATCAGATAAACAATCAGCATAACCCACCTATCTTGTTCGGAAAGAAATTTTGATCCGCACGAGTCGGATCGGGGCAGACTATTCCAAACGGTGTGTTTACATGACGCATTTTTCTTCCAATCAGGCGTTCTTTCCGATTACTTTTGTCTATGTAAACGCAGCTATTGAGACTTTAGGACAGAGGGAGGAGCCTGTGGACTTCATTTAACTAAGAGTCCCTTTGAAATGAATCTGAATTCAGATAGATCAAGTGTAAACTGATAGAAAAAGGAAGAAACAACAAGGACATTATAACAAAGACCTTATTTTGTGATATGAGATCAATGGTCCCACATGGCGGGAACCTTTCTTCTGCCTTAATGCTGCTCCATAATTGATGATGATGAGTCTGAAAATGAACTGAAAAAGATTGTAGATTCTTTTTACAGATGCATTCCCTCATAAATGCAGTTTCGCACGTCAGTGTGAGTTTAAAGCAGGTATCGAATTCAGTCACGTGACTCTCGTGACGATATGCACACTGACACAGGGCTTTGCCTTATTAGCTTGATGCATGCGCCAACGCATCAGTGTTGCCACACACATCAATTCAAACAACATCATGGTGCCTCGGTCAGACTCCTCCCCCTCCAGCTCGGCTCCACTCTGTTCCTGATTACCCTCCAGCTGCCGTCACTCCACTCATCATCCTCTGCTGTTTAAAAGGAGATCCAACACCACTAATCAATGCCAGATCGTTACCCATTACGGTGACTAGTATGGTCTTGTCTAGCTCTTGTGCGTCTAGTCTGAATCCAAGTTCTGGCTCTAACTTTGTCTCCTTGTCTCAGATTCCTGCCCACGAGTGACGTCAGTGTGGGCCCCTCTCTCTGCCGTTTGGAAAGAATCGGTAAATTGCCGCGCTCGTACCTCCAGCCATGCCACAGCCGTTTGCCCATCTGGATCACCTCTCGCCTGCTCAAAGTTCCATCCCTGGGAAAAACAATAAACAACTCTTACCTGCCATTCTCCTGTCCTCTTTCTGGATTCCAGTGTCTGGGTCCACCTCGCATTGAAATCATGACACAACTATTTGTGTGTGTGTGTGTGTGTGTGTGTGTGTGTGTGTGTGTGTGTGTGTTGTGTGTGTGTGTGTGTGTGTGTGTGTGTGTGTGTGTGTGTGTGTGTGTGTGTGTGTGTGTGTGTGTGTGTGTGTGTGTGTGTGTGTGTGTGTGTGTGTGTGTGTGTGTGTGTGTGTGTGTGTGTGTGTGTGTGTGTGTGTGTGTGTGTGTGTGTGTGTGTGTGTGTGTGCGTGTAGATCTGTAGGTCTACGGTCTATTCGTGCTTGTGACACACTTTCAAAGACAAGCTAAACTGGGCACATTCGTTACTGCTTGTTTAGCATGTGGTGTTCACACTGGACTCTAGCTACCCGATACTAGCGCATGTCTGCCACTTATGGCTGGAGGAGGCTTGGTGCAAAATGTTGAAAGGATGGAAATCTCGTGAATTTTGCTCCAGGCTTTTTCTTTCACAGCTTTATTCCGATACAGCGTTCCCTTGTTTATTGCGGGAGCACACCATAAATATCCCACAATTGGTGAAATCCACAAAGTAAGATTATTGATGTTTTAAGGCTGTGAAACACTTTTCCACTTTTCTCTGACAGTCAAACATTTTCTTGATTAAACACACAGTTCAGACCTTCATAGATAAATAAGTCCAGTATTGTAGAATGGATTGTATTTATTTATTTCTAGCATTAATTCGAGTCAGTACAATTTAAAAAAAATCACACAGATTTGTCAAACTCATAAAAGAAATGATGAAAAAACAAACAAAAACTCAAGTCACATTTGCTTAATTAAATATGGTAATTATTAACCAAAGTCAAGTAGAGCTTGATTTATTGCTTGAAAAGGAGTGGGAAGAAGCGATCTTATTCAATCCCACCCCTACTGAGTTATTTAATTTAGTAGTTTTGCATAGTTTTCGTAATCCGGTTCTGATCAGACAAGTCTTTGTACATAAACCCCAAAACGGTCATTTAAACTTGCTTAGCAACAAGTAAATGCAAGTTTTGAACCTGGAATGTCACAGTCTTCAGTTCTGTTTCATTTACCTGTTGTGTCTTGTGTGCAGATTGGCTGTGGGTTCTTCTAGAACAGTGTTTTTCAACCTTTTTTGAGCCAAGGCACACTTTATCCGGGACAAAAATACCACAGCACACCAGTATCCAAATAATTAGGAAAAACTCAGTCTGTATTGATGTACAGTCCCTCCATGATCTCACGTGCATGTTTGTGATAATTTTGGCAGTAAGTTGCAGCTGTTTTTTCTAAAAGTTGTAATAAAATTTAAGTTAGTTTTTAGTAATAATTTTCAACTAAATAGTTTAAAATGTTACCCTGGTAGTTGTTTTTTCCTGCAGTTTATTAATATGCAATTTTATGTAACCTCACAAAAGCCAAAATATCTTTCGAAACAGTGATTTATTTTTATGTTGGTGCAAGGGAAATTGTAATTTTTGAACAATATGATCACAATATGTTTGATAAATTTGACACAAAAAAACTAAAATATATATATTTGTTTTCTGTAGCTGTTGAAGTTTTATTTGTTTTTCTTTAGTCTTAAAGATAAAGTCTTTGAAAACTGTAACAAAAACGCTCTATTTCTTTTTAGATTATTCAATTGTTTCAATTTAGTTTAAATGTGTCTGTTGGCCACTTCACCTTAATCCTGTTTCTTAAATGTGTCATTACTTCTACTTCTAATATTACTTCTGCTTACGAAGTCTGAATGTCATGACTTGAAGGATTGACAGACCCAGACGCTGAAACCCAGAGAGAGGACAAAGATAGGTGAAAGGTAAGAAATGGGTTTTATTTTCCTTCCAGGAAATTTGGTGTGACTTGGTGGGCAGCTGGAGAGGAAAGCGGCTTGTGGCGTGGCTGGAGGTAAAAGCGCGGCTTGGCAAAGCTTGAGGGTTCCACCGGACTGCTGGAGTACTCGAGCTGACATCCACACTGGGGACTCTTGGAGGCTGGAATCCTGAGACAGAGAGAGGCAGGTTAAGCACAAGGCCAGACTTGACCAAGGAAACATGAACTAGACTTGAGACCAGGTAGAGTCACCATAGAGGGTAACGAACTGGCGTTGGCTAATGGGTCTGGATCTCCTTAAGAGCAGAGCAGGTGATGAGGTGAATTGGTCCCAGCTGGTGGAGTCAGGAGCAGAGCAGGAGGTGGAGGGGGAGGAGACTGACAGGCACCATAACACTGAAAGCAAATTAGTCCTTCAAAGTGTTTCAGTTAGAAAGATGACTTGGACCAAACTCTGGGGTGTTTGGCTGTTAAAAAACACAAACCTTGAAGGAGAACTAAACTGTTGACCTCTGATTTCATCAAGAAGATTGAAAAACTGTTTGATGTGTTTGTTGTGGGTTCAAGACGTTTAACAGGAAGATGTTGTCACTTTAACACAATGCATCATGGGAGATGTAGTGATGCCAGAAAGACTCTGAGCTTTATTACTTTGATCACTTTCTCAGCGGTCTGATACCGGATACACTGCTCAAGACGAGCTTTAGCTGGTATTTTTGTTGGAACTGAGAGACTTTATGAGGTAAATTGGAACAAGGAAGTGAAGACTTTAACCACTTCCGATTGGTCAGACTGATGACATATGATTAAGCCTCCAAGACTGATTGGTGGAGACAGTTAAGGGGTGGAACTTTTTCAAAAACAGAGCTGAAGCTGCAGCTAAATTGCGGTACCGTCATTCTGATCAAAATGTCTTTAATAGAATCAAATAAACACAAAGAAAAAAGTATTTTACAATGTTCAGTGTTTTATCAGGGCCTGTTTGGATGAACAAAGAGCGGGGGGTGTTATAGACGTTTTCTAGACGCAAGAAATTAGGTTGAATAAATTTAACTCAATTACTTGTTACCAATGGAAGTAATTCATTTAAGTTGGCGAAATTGGATAAGTTATATATACATGCGTCACAAGGAAAATGGAAATAAGATCAGTCAAATCGATCAAAATCGTGCATTTACTTTGTCCGTTCTTTTTCTCCAAGCAGAAACTCTTTCTTTTGATGATGCAGCCATGTTACTTTTTGGATGGACGTATAATCTTCATACCCCATCATTTAATTCCCCGACTCCGTCTAAGTATAGCGCTCTCTTTTTTTCTCTATGCATTTCCATGATGACTCTGGAAATCGGCGATCCATTGAGAATGTCTTTATGTACCTGCTGTGCACGTGCATTAACCCAGGGTTACCAAGTCGAGCGTAATTACGCCAACTCATATCCGGTCTTTTGTAACCGACATACCCAGAGTAAGCAAGTTCAGGCGGATTTCAGCCAGAGTTCAGGCTTAAAGTCAGGCTAGTTTAAACATGCTTCCTGGAATACCCCCCTGATATCCTGGTGATGGTACAGTAAATGTTTTTAGATCAGTGAAAATGGGTCATTTCCAATGGCAGACCTGATCATATCTCCGGTTGAAAAACACTTTCCTAGAGGGCTCCTCTCCTGTGGCTCTCCATGAGTGGCACTCAGCTGTCTGCACTTTAGGCTAATTTGTTTGTACTCTATTTAAGTGTTCTGTTTCTTCTCTATGTTGGAGTGTTTCTTTAGTTCGGTCTGTTGTCCTGGTGTCATACTGGTTCCAAGTCCTGTTACTTTTGTGGAGTTTTCCCCACCTAGTGTGGTGTTTTGTTTTTTTGTTATTAAAAGAACTCTGGATCTTTCCTCAACTTTTGAGTCTGGCCCTGCATTTGGGTCATCCTGATATACCGTAACATGGATTTTTAGTTGAAGGTAATCGCTTGAACGCTCGTTGCCAAGGGCAGTCAAATGTAGCTTTATGTTTATGTTGACAGGAACTTGCTGAGATGTTTGTGTGTACATATTCAAGTGTGGGCACCCACCCAACTAGTACTAGCAAAGCCCCGTGACTGAGTGTGTGTACATGTACAGTAAATAGTATGAGGATTTTTAATGTCCAGGTGAAACTACCACAAAAAATTTCATACAGTTACATATAAAAAGTATGGTCTCACCCTGACACAGAACCCAACATGGGTCTTGATCCAGCTCTTTTATTAAACACTCCAGTCCACATGGAGTCCTAGCAAAAAGACCTATGATTAAAGTAACATTAACAGATGGGTCAATGTCCATTTTCTGCTTCACCTAAAAGACTCACTGCTGTCAAAACACCCTCACTTTGTCAAGCATTAGACAAACAAAACACAAAAAAGAGGGAGGTCTTGGGAAAATGGGTGGGAGGGTGTCACCTTGAGAATTGTGAGGCAGCACCCAAGGCAAATCAATACTTCTACACAGACAGTTTTTAGGAAAGTATTGTGATTTTAAATAGAGCTGTAGTTTTTTTTACAACACACTAACACAGATTCATTCACACATTCTACCATGAATATAAATATTTGCCTAAGCACAGAAACACTGAGTTAACTTTTAAACTGTTTATATTTTCTCAGAGTTGGGTTATTACCAGAATTTCAAAACAAATGACATTTAGTTGGGAGAAACATAGTAATGTGAAACTTAAAGGACCCCCTTTACATGCACAGCTGTGTTTCATTATCAACCCCACATGAGCTCATCGTGATGTGAAAAAAAACATTTTCTGTTTAGCCCAAATCTTTTTTGTGATAATTTGCATTGATTTGTATGATGCGTTTGTCCTGGGGGGTATTCCAGGAAGCATGTTTAAACTAGCCTGACTTTGAGCCTGAACTCTGGCTGAAATCCGCCTGAACTCTGGGTATGTCGGTTCCAAAAGACCAGATATGAGTTGGCAAAATTACGCTCGACTTGGTAACCCTGGGTTAACGCACGGTACATAAAGACATTTTCAATAGATCGCCGATTTCTGGAGTCAAAAAAAAAAAAAAAAGCGCGACACTTGAGACGGAAGTCAGACGGAGTCTTAGATTTTAATGACGGCGGATAAAGATTATAAGTCCATCAAAAAAGTAACACGGCTGAAAAATAATTTAAATAATTTAGTTAAGTCCAGAGCCTTTAGTTTGCTAGTCCTCTGAAATGATAAAAGTGAGGTGCTTCATATTATAGCATTTGTAAGCTATGAACTTGTGCTAAATCTGGGTAAAGTATTAATCATTTGGTGTAGCCTCCCTTTAAGATATGCAATTAAAATAATTTCCTGGAAAAACAAACCTCTTGGACACGACATTTGGGAAATAATGACAAGAAATTGTTATCATGGAATTTCTACAGTTATAACCCTATGAACTTTTTTAACTTTCAATATTCCACTCAATAACCCTTAAAGAGCAGAAAAATAGACTTAAAAGAAACAACAATCCTCACAGCTTCAGACTAAAGAGTCTGCTTAATGACTACATGAAAATGTGCACTTTCTGTACTCGTAAACTGGTAGACTGCAGAGTTTCACATTAAGCCCTATTCACTTGTGTTTTAGGCTTTATTATCATATTTACTAGAAAATATGAGCTCAGTCAGAGATGATCAGTCAAAGGAGCAATAAGGCTACAAATTGAATGTCTGTCATGACAGCTATTAAATCTGGTTAAATCTCCATCTGTAATTTGCTTGACTCCCTGCTATCTGCCATTGATTTCGATTCCAGATTTGGTCCATATTTGTTGTTTGCCACTGACTGAAAGCAAAAGCCATAAATACATTTATCTCAGTGACAGTGTGACTGGCCCTTATGTTGCAATGTGAAGTTTGGTAGTGCTTCTTCTGATTTCACGCATGCTATCAAATGTGACTCACCACAACAACTAAACAGCAAATTCCCATCGTGACATAAGTGAGGAGTCTGTTATGATTTTACCCCAGGAACTACTTTATTTTTGCTTCATTTCTGTTGAATAAAAGCATTTGATATAAATCACGTGGAAAATGATAATGAAAACAAAACACAATATCTGAGACATACTTCAGTGAAAGACACTGGTCTTCACAGGAGGACCTGAGCACTGACCAATCAAGGGGAAATGCATGATTGTCTTTGAATGTAGGCACGTTTCTGTGTCAGCATGCTCCCAACTCTGTGTCCATGGGCTGTGATTGTGTTTGCTGATATGCATTTGCCTGGGTTCATGGACACACACACATTCAGCTGTCTTCCAAGTGGGTTCTGCATGTGTGCTGAGAGGTAGGGGTTAGCTGGCGCTGAGGCTCCTGTAATGAGTAAGCATTGGGTGGCCTGTGCTAAGATAAATGGTGGGGGCCTGCCACTAGTGCAGCAGTCAGCAGGATGCACCGGAGCCGCAGGCTTGTTTGTGCCAAATGGAGCTCGCAAATATCAAAGGCCAGCCATCCAGAAGACGCAAGCGTCTGACAAATTTTAAATTAGCCAGAAAGAGAAAGGCGGAGGGGGTTAAAGGGTGAGAGAGGGTGGGACGGGGGGCTGGAAGGAGAGAGAGAAGACTTGGACGTGCAGAAAGGGAGACATTTTCACACATTGGGATTACAAAGAAGAGAGTAGGAATTGAAGGAAGAACCTGGAGTAGGGGAAGTAGAAAGAGGGAAAAGGGAAATGTTTGGTTCAAGTGATGTGCATACACATCCATCTGTCCACCAACCCATCATTCTTCTCTGTCTTTGTTCTCTTTGGTAGCATCAATATTACTATTAGCTGGTTAGGGGGGTTATTTCACCGTTTTGAGGACAGATAGGTGTAAGTAGGGTGACACAGCTATGTTTAACTGGAACAAGAGTCAAAAGTGGAGTTTTCATAACAAATCTTATACGTACTTTTTGGAGCAGCAAAGTACTGTCCTACTCGACTAAAAGAGTCGAAATAATAATTTACGCAATATATTTACTGTTAGTTGTACATAAAAACAGAACAACAATGCAACACTTTTTTTATTGCAGGAGGATACTGAGGCTTTAAAAAAAGGGGATGATAACTTGTCTTTTTTCTGCATGGGGTCACTTTCATAGAACCCAAAACTTTTATTTCCTTTCTGTCTTCACACTAATATATCTAATATTTATTTTCTTCTCACAGAGCCAACAGACAACTAACTGTTGGCTCTGTGAAGGCTAAGAAGTGAAGTAATTTGAACCTGCTTTTGTTAGTTAGAATTCCTCATAGTCATCCTTGGGTACACACGCCTCATGTTTTCTGTTTGGTCTTTTATTTCCTAACAGGTATTTTTAGAGTACCTTTCTACCTTCTGGTTTTTATGGACCAAACAGGCTAAAGTTCGAGGTTGGTCCTCTATAGTTGTTTCCTGTGTTTTAACTTTAATGAAGACTGTATTACATTGTTAGTATTAAATCATCTTGTCCTTGATCTAAATGTAAAATACTGAGATCTCATGTTGTATTTCTACAAGTATGACACAAGATTAACACAGATGTCATTTGAAGCATTGCAATTCCAAAACAGTCGTTTTGGAAAGTAAATGATGACTTTTTAAAATAAGTAAGTAATCTGCAATTTTAATGTAGTGAGAGAGAAATTCTGTGTGACAAAATGACAAGCCTATAGCATCTTGACTACTGAACCCCGACTTTTTAGGCTCCACCATAAAGAGTTCATCTTCAAAATTCTATGAACTTTGAATCCATGATTTTACTTTAGGGTAGAAGCAGGGGAGATGGACAGTCAAACATCTGGTGATTATTACTGTTTGAAATAACTGATCATAAATAAATAGAGTCCCATAATGCAAAGGGACCTTCTGTGTGGGAGGACACAGCCTTCAGCGGAGGATTTGATGTATCATGTTAACAAGGCTAGCAGGCTCCTTCCACAGTCCGCCCTTACTCGCCCTCGCATGTTGTTTAAGTGTTCGCTATGACCAGTCGCCCACAGCAGGCCTGCAGAATAGATGTGCATTAACATTTTTGCACACAGGCTCACCAGGTGTTATATACAACCTTGCCATTTCCTGCAAGCCACTTACAGGTTTACCCATTTTTGAAACAGTATAGCTGTAAGGGCAATTATGACTAAGGCTTTAGTAGTGCATAAAAATGACTACGTTTTAAACTTCAAGATCTATAAATCAATGAAAAAACATGTCCATGTACACGGGCAGTATTGAAATTGTATGGTATGAGATCTTGTAAATGTATTCATCAGAGATAACTTCTTGAAAATAAACCCTGTTTTTTTCTGCAAATTTAAAATTTGAGATTTAAAAAATGTGTTTCTTGTTTTGTTCGGTGACTGTAACTAAGTTGAAAAGTTGATGGTTTGATAAAGCCAAAACTAAGATAACTCAGAAAAAAACTTTTACATAAAATGTTCTGTAGAAACCCATCAGTCTGAATGTATCAAAATATATAACAAAAATAAACTGCAAACTAGTCTGTGTTATAAAGAGCAGTATGACTCTATGGATGAGTGTGGTTTGTTGAATAAAACGCATTTTAATAAATGAACTGATTTGTTATCACACTTCGTTTAACTTTATTAATTTATAATATTTAAGAAGTAAATAAGAAAAATGAAAAGACAAGAATTTAAACTTTTCATAGCAGTATATGTCACTCTATCCTGTACCTTTCCTGCACCAACCTTAAAATGAGTTATAAAAACAACAAGTAATATTAATTTTTTGTTCCTCTTCTATATGGACATGAAATTTACAACCATTTGCAGACATCTTGCTCATCATTCTGACAGGTAAGGTTTTCAGCAGATTAAATGTTATACTCTTTCATGCATGCACCACAACGTCTAGGTTGTCATTTGTGCCTTTGAGTTGAATTTTATTTGTTTGGTTTCTGTTGTGATTTCTTTGGCCAATTTCTTTAATGTTTATTTTAGTCAGGTCATCTTGTTTTCTTTCTCCTGTGGTTTAGAGTTTGGTCATGCTTTAAATTTTTTATTTAAGTTTCAAGTTCTTGCCAGACGCCCTTTAGCCTTTCATTTGACATGTTTTAAATCATGTAATTTTAATTACCAGCAGGCTGCTGAACAATTGTTGTGGCTATGCAAAGTCAGGAAAAAAAAACATAAATCTTAAAGGCTTCAAAAAAATCTCTGCAGCTGTGACAAGAGTTAAGTGGGTCTCCAAAATGACCTCACTCCTTCAAAAATCAGATAAAAACCAATGTGACAGATGTTTTATTTTCAGCATGGTGGCTGCATACAACGGCAATGCAGTGATCCTCTTATTATCTTAGTGTTTTCAATCACTCTGCTGGCAGTTTCAGTGTTTTTCCCACCCCTTCCCCCTTCTTCTGTTGTCTCCATCAGACTGCTGGGCTCACCAAGTAAAAGAGTTTTCTTTTACTAATGTCAATTTACAGCATAGCAAGGGCTCTCTCTAATCTTTTCCCACTCATTACACACGATTTCCAGGGCGTGCAGCAAGGGTGCCGATTGGTTCCTTGCTGTTTATGCAGTGAAGGCTGCTGTGATTGTTTATTCTTCATTTGTTTATTTATTTACACCACTTCCCCCCACATCCCACCCCTTCCACTTTCTTATTTTCCAGCTTCACCCACGCCCGTTTCAGTCCCACAGTCCCTAGTCTGCATTTTCTATGAATAATCAGAGTAGAGCCTAGCATGTGGATCGGCTCTCCTGCATTCGTTTCTCCACAGCAGTATGACCGCATTCTGAAGGACAAGTCTACACACAAATAAGCTGACACCCATCATCACTGCACACCCATTGCCAACACATTAACAGTAAGTTATATATGTACATAAAATGTAGATTTGTTTTTCAAGTCTTAACCTGACTATCTAATCAACCCTTTAAGTACAAATATGGTACCATTTAGATTGTTACACATTTGTTAGGAAACCATTGTGCATTCAATTTTCTCTTGTCTATTATTTTACAGCATAGCCATAGGGGCTGGAAAGGTGCAACGTAAAATTTTGCAACAAGGTGCAACATTTAAAAATCTGGAGCATCTCTGTTCATTTCATGATGAGACATTCAAGTTAAAGCCGATAGACTGTCTGCTCAGAGGCACTTCCTGCTTCCTGCCAATCAGCACATTTTGTTTCCAGATTTCCCAAGCTGATCACAGAATTACTAATAAAAGACAAAAGACACACCCGTACTTCATTCCAGCATAAATGAATGCAATAAATAGAAATGGAGTCACAGCTGAAAAACAGGATCTCCATTTTGAAATCGAATCTACACAAATAGAAGTGTTTTTATTTCTCTCTTTTCTTCTCATTTTTCAACTTTACTCTACTGACTTCATGGATTTATTGATCAAACAAGCTGATTCATCTTGAACATTAAATGACTGCATGCATGAATGAGCTCTTCTCTCCTATATGCAGGTTTAAGTGAACTCTGTGTGAACTTGTCTTCATCCTAACTCTTAAACACTAAATATCTAATGACATATAAACCAAAATGTTTAAAACTGTAAAAAACTAACAATAAAAAAATAAATCAAAACACACATTTCAATATTTCAAATAAAAAAAAACAGCAAAAACAATAACTCACTATCAGGAGTAAAAGATAGAATACAAGAAAAAAAATGAATTATCCAAAAGATAAAAACAATTTTTCTGAGCTAAGTTACAGCAACAGCCCGCTAACCTGCATTATTCAGAAATTCCTAGCTCTTCAGTTATGCTCCTGCACAAGCGACAGACAGAATCGTTTTTTTAAACTGGGATAATTGGTCATAAAGTGATCTAGACTGCCTGTCCCCACACTTATTGGGGAGGTGACCGCTGTCTGCTATACTCAGACAAGAATGTGATCAGTTTCAAAGGAACCTTTCGTGTTAAGCCGAATGTCATGTCTACTGTGCACATTTAGCGTGTCGTGACAATTGCTTGCTTTTTTTACATTCCCCTCCAATGTTGCCTTAGTATTTTTATCAGTCAGATGTTTCAAATATTGTTTCCAGAATTATGATCATGTCTGCCACACGAGCTCCTGTGGCTAATAGCAGAAAGGTGGAGAGAGAAGCAGAACCCCAACTTTGATGAAGAGTAATCAAAACCTGGCGTTTGAACCTAAAGCCTGCACGCTATCAGGGCGTCCAGAGTGGTGGACCGGGGTTATTTGCAGTTGCTGAGTCAAAATGGAGTCATCCCATTTCATTTTGATACTATGGAAATGTCAACTTAAAAAAGTGTTGAAATACAACAGTGTAACCAATTGTGTAACACTGAGTGACAACATTTCAGCTGTTCTGGTCTAACTACAGAAGACTGCTATCAATACCATCCTTGTCTTTTGACTTGTTCGGATTATTTTATATTAGATTTGCTATTCAACAATTGCAGTTCGAAACAGTTGCTGGAGAAAAAAAATCCACTAAGCTACATTTTGAAAACATGAAAAAGGCAGCCACAGTTTTGCCCCATTCACAAATCATTTTAAACTTCAATATTTGTCACAATTTATGAAGTCAGGTACTGATGCTTAACCTGTCACCAAATATTTACATGTGTTTACATTTGACAGCACATGTTTGTATAAATGATTACTTGTGTTGTCCTGTTTTTTTTCTAATATATATATATATATATATATATTGTAAAATTTGTTTACAAGTTAGGCTGACTCTATACCACTGTAATGGCATCAAATAATAAAGTCAGTACAGCCAATCTGCTGTCTCCACCCACATCTGGTGAGTCATTTTTGCTCTCTGCACCAGTCCCAATAGCGTGAGCATGGATACCCAGCGGCCCATGACTATCAGTGAACAGGACAAACAAAATTAATTAAAGTGCCATCACAAGTGACACCTCACTGTTACCTAGTGCAGAGAGGTATTAGGGTGTCAGGAGGTAATGTGCTGTCATGAGGACAGCTTAGAAGTGTATCACCTCATCTAATATGCATGCATGCAGTCATGCATGTAGAGCAGTAACAATGTCCAAGATTGATTTTAATTTTCAGATTTTAAACTATTCCTCTTTACATACTAACATCGACTGGAGGTATGAAGCTTGAAAATCATTTATTTCTATATTTCTTAAAGCTAGTTATGAATAATGGCTGTACTTTATACCAATAATGGACAAGAGTTTAAAGATTGATAGCACAAAGACGCACAGACCCACAAATTCAGCTTTGTGATGTTCCAGAGGAACCAAATAATAATCTGTGGTGCTTTATTACTCACTTATATTTCAGTGTTCATTACCCTCGATGTGGCCTTTGTCAGACCCTAACTGACCAATGTAAGAACGGCTACATCACATCTCTGATTCCAATCACATCTCTAAAACCATCCAGCTGCAGTCATTCCAGGAGCACTCCTGGTGCTCAACTCCAGCCTAACAGGTCAAAGAAAATTGGCAGGGATGGCCATTTTCGAAAAAGAAAGGGCAATACAGGCAAAACGACAAAGTGACTTCATATTGGCACCAAGATTACTTCTGCTGAAGTCTGAGGTGCAAAGAGTTATGGGTAATTTTCATGTTTTTCATTAGCGGTTAGATGAGGATCAGGAGATGACTGTGGAAATGGCCTCATCACCATTGCTCTGTTTTTGTGTGTGCATGTGTGTTGGGTTTGTGTGTTTGCAGATCACACCCTTGATTACAGCGGTCCCTGCTCAATGCAAAGGGAACAAATTGTTCCTTCTTTTCCTTCTTGTTGTATTCCACCATTACCTCGGAACATTGAAAGATACAAGGCTCTGTAAATGATGAGGCAAAAGATTGCAGGAAGAACATGACATAAAGGAGAAAAGAGGGGAAAAACATGATAGTCGGGTGGGTGGTTGTCGGGTTTACTGAAGTGAGAGTACGGGGCCAAAAATAAGACTGGAGATGAGGAAAGAAAATGGAAAGACGTGTCTGTCAAAATTGTGATGAGATGCCACAATTGCACATGCTAGGATGTGGAGGGAAAATTAGAGCAGAACAGAATTGAAAAGAAGCATGCAAGGTGGGGAAATGGGAAAAAAATTGAAGGAGTGAAATGGCATACAAAAAGATAGATTGTGGGATCCTTTTTGAAACTTTAAACTGCACAAAGTCTAGCTCATTAGCTGCTCTTTAGTGATTAAAGCTAACATGAATGTCACTGTCTGCTCACAGGTTCATGATACAGTGGATGGAATTATCCCTCTAGTAAAATGAACAGCATAAACAACGCCATCTTCTTTTCTGTAGAAGAAGCTTAAACAAACTTCTACTGAGTTTATTTAAGTGGATTATTCATGCTAGCTTTCCCTTGTCTATTAGCTACCCAAACACTATCAAGATCCACATTAGCTTCTTAGCTTAGCTGTGGGTATGGATCGAACGATAATTCTCCTACCAAAAAAAAGAAACTCAAGGACAAAAAGATTCTACTTTAACAGATTGTTTCCAATAATTCACCTTTTTTGGGGGATTTCTTTTAAACAACAATAAAATAGTGGAATTACATTACAGCAGTTTCCATTTGTAAATAAAAATGAAAATGTAAAATATAGTAAACGTGTCAAGTCAAACATGACAGGCAGATATATGTTTATTCTACTGCTTTTGCAGAGATGTCTTTATTTTATCATATCTTTTGTACTCCAAGTCCCTTTAATCTATAAATAATGTGTGAATAAAATATAATAAGGCAATAGCACACATAGATAATCTTAAACAATAGCAATGTGTTACTATTTTTTGTTTGTTTATGTTAAAAAGTGATGGCATCAAAACTGAAAGAAAATTATATCATCATTATATTACATTTTTTAAATAAAAGATCTTTTAAAAAAGCATTTAACAGTTTAGCTTTGTTTTGATAGGGAGTTTCCTGATAAATATTTTTTGCCAAACATTTCACAATTTCCACAGAGGCAGGAGGAAGGCTTTAGTGTCAACTGTTTTCCACGGTTTGCTTTGTTTTGACTCTTTCTTTTGTAGAGAACAGAGTGAATCTGCTAAGTGTGTCTAAATGAAATGTCTACACGCTGAGCTGTGAAGGGTTTAGAGAAATACAGCAGAAAGCTGAGGTCTACAAAAGGCCTTATCAGCATTTTCCTCCTCTCTTTTTAACCCATCTTCCTCCTTCCATCCTACTGTGGTGCTAGCACAACAGCTTTAGAGGTTACTACTCAATTAAGCTCAGCTCTTCATTTGTGGACATGACAAAGGCTACTGTCTCTCCTCTTCCCCTCTCTCTCACCTTCTCCTCTAAACCAAACTTGTAATTACAGTGTTGGACACTTCTGTCCACACTGACCCACTGTAAAATATGACCCTCCATTTGGCTCTTATCCATTCATCGCAGCTCCTACTCTTCAAATTGGACCGTCGGATGGTACTCACCCCGCAGCCCCGTCCCATCACTGACGGCCACTTTACCCCCCTTCACCTCACTGCTTTCAGCCGCTGTGCTGCAAAGCGTCAAGATGAGGAATACCACTGAGCACTATCTCCCCATAATGAATTACTCTCACTTTTAACCCTTAACAGATATCCACTTGAACTTCCCTCTGCAAATCATCTTTTGTTCAGCTTTTGCTCAATACTCGATTACACAACCTCCACTCGCTTTGTTTATTTAGCCCTTCTTAGGCACAAGTTCAACCAAGCTTCGTGACAAACTAAATGTAAAAGCCAGAAGCTTGCAACAAGACTAAATATAGAAGCTACAACACTTGAAAAAGCAACAAGAGACAAAACAGACCTATCAGGACACCAAGCAAGCAAAGAAATGAGCAAACTTCACAGAGAACTACGTCTTGTGATTGATTTTTAAAACTCATAGAGCTATCTATGATTATAGATTCCACTTTTTTGTTGTTGTTGCAATGTTTATGTATTTATGTACTTGTCAATCTCAAGTGTATAAACATTGTGGATGGAGTTGAAGAAGCAAAACTAACGCTCCACTCTCTGTGTGGTCTCTGTGGGATCTGTGTGTCATTGTTAGTGCGAACAGCACACCTGAGCAACAGTATGGGGAGCATTTGATCACACCCCACAGTTAAAAGACTTCACAGGAATTGTTGATGTGTTCTCTGGAGGACAGTTTCTCACACACTAACCAACCCTGTTGGATCATGTCACATGGGCCTGGGATGAGTAAGATACATGGAACATGTCTGACGGAGACACCATTGCCTACTTCTTTCCTCAGCCTGTCTAAGAAACCTGCACCCTTAAGCTGGCTCAGTGAATGCTAAAAAAAGTTATGCTAGGATCTGTTGTATGTTTAGGGAAGGATCTTTAATGACAAAAGTCTAGCTTGTTATTTTTCTTGATGCTACTGTTACTCTGATATGAAATACAGACCATGTGATTCAGATGTTGAGATTCTAGATGTGTCCTCCTAGGAAACACAAATGGTTGTGACGTGAAACTGACATGGACCAATGCAAGAGCTTTGAAGCAACAACACTTTGAGACTTATCTTAGTTGTTACAAGTGTTCAGTTATTTGAACTGGCAAATTGCACTGCAGCTAGAACAACGCACTGCTCCCGCTGCTCAAATCGCGCCGCAGGACCTCAGATGACATCTGTACCATTGACTTAACATTGAAACTCGACCAACAGGCAGGTAGCGTGCAGCAGGAAAAAAAAATAGAATCAGCTGCCGTCGTTTGAGAGTCGACTCTTTCAACTCTGTACCAGGCAGCAATTCTTAGAATCCCTTCTTTTGAGAGCATGACCCATCACTGCAAAACAGTTTGAAAGTAGTAGTAGTAATAGTAGTAACTCACTTTTGGGCAGTCAAGTTTTCAATCATTTATAATGCGTATGGCATTTACGTCTTAAACGGACTTCTGCACTTTGGTTTAACCAAAAATGAAAGCAAAATGGATTAACCCAGGAGATGAATCCTGGAGTGTATAAAACCTACCAATGTGTAAGACAAGCAAACTTGCTATAGCAACATTTTGTCTTCCATTATCTGGGTTTGTTGGCAAAGATAAGCTCACTTTGTCGTTACATGAACTGCTCCACGAGATTATTTAAAATGCGGTTTAGCTCGTGCTGGTTTGCGGCGCCTTCCGTCCGAGAAGCCAGGGTTTGAATGCGGGCTGCTCCATATTCCCTTCTCTGCTTCTGTGCCAGTCCCAAGCCCGAAAAGGAGAGGTTGTTTCGCTGTGGCGACCCCTGATGGGAAGAGCCGAAAGAGAAAGAAGAAGATTAATATTATGTGCAGACAACTAATGACCGAGGACTGCAGTACATGTTTCATCTTTACAGGGATGTGGTTATTGTACTTTTTTTTTTTACTTTTTTATTTCATTTCCTTCTTTTTTAGAATATACTCGTCTATTAAGGCTTATTTATACAGCTATTTGTTTTTACTTTGATGTATTTCATTCCTTTTACATTTTGTTTAACTCCACTGTTGTCCTCAGAGGGATTTATTGAGCATTCGCTGCAGTGGGATCTCTGGGGTCTGGCTCCTTGCTTTGATCGGGGGGATCCTGTCAGTGTCCTGTAAATACTGTATGTGTGGGGAGGGTCATGTCATCAAAATATCGTTTCCCAATTTCAGTATCAAGTCAGATTTCTACTTTACATTTTATTTATAAATCATTTTATGCTTGGTTTTGTGGTGAGCGTGAGGGTTGGTGGGGTTGTGTTTTACCATTTTAGTTTAAGTGTGAAGGTCTTTGCTTTTGCTGTCATTTTTTAAGTTAAAAAATGTTTTTCTATGTGGATCAGTATGTGATACATACATGAAAACTGCTTTGCAAAAAAGTTTGATTCATGGATATGCTGTTATTTCATTGTAAATAAATAATAAAATTAATATGGAAGTTGGTCTGTAATGGTGTATTATTTCAAATAAATACATGGAAGAGCCCTGATTTTTTTTAATTCAGCTGAGTATATCATATATAAGCCTGCTACTCATCCAACTTCAGCATTGTGTATAACTGGACGATGTTGATTCATTCAGTGACATAGTCATTTTGATCGAGCCCGGTTTCTGTAAGAAAAAAAAATCTTTCTTGCAATCCTCATCAATTTGTTTAATAATGATGGTGTAGAAAAGAAAGATCATTTGAGTCCACTTTTGATTATCTGAAAATGAATGTGTGATCACCCACCCATATTTAAAAGTACATTTACTTAATTAAAAATGGAGTAAGTGCATGATTAAGTTGCTAGTGCAAGCATTTGTGTAATAGTTTGACTAATAGATGTGGGAGAAAGGCTTCTACAGAGATGTGAATAATACAAAAGACAACTGAATTGCTACATATCTAATAAAAATATATATAAAATAGGATATGACATTTTTAATTAGTTTAGTTCAAGACCAACTATGTAGAAAATATGAAACTTGAACAATATTTTTGCTTGGTTATCAGTTTCATCAGGTAGACAGTTCAGTGCTGAAAGATGAGCTTTTTCAAAGTATTTTATAGCTATTCTTTTTTTTTTTAGTGACCTTATTAGACTTTACTAGGAATGGTCGAGATGGATTCTGCAACACAGAGAACTCTTCCCTGCATTTGGATTCACTTCAGCCATTTTTATTGTGCATTCAATGCCCTTCAGTCTTTTTCTGATCATTTCTGGTAAGTTTGCCTTAAATTTGGGAAAGATAAAAACATTTTATAAAACACAAAAACAATATCTGGCTTATTTCACTGGACAGAGTCTGCCAAAGTCTTTCTAATGATGTTTTACAAGCTTCTACGCTGACAATGTTTACATCTGGATTAACAGCTGCTAGTTTTAGACCACTGCAGGAAAGCTGAAAGTCTTTCATTTGATTCTTTTTCTCCTAATCTTGTTATAAATGATTTATATTCTTGCAATTTTTTTTTATTATTTTATGTATTAATTGTAAGATGTGCTTCTGTGTTTTAGATTCTGCGTTTTAGTCTTTTTTTAGATAGCACTTTTACTTACTTTGTGTATAAATTGTGCTGTACAATAAAGCATACCATGAATCATAAACAAGTGTTTGAGGACTGCCCCTTAAATAGAGGTTAAAGGCATGAGGTTCGGTTCTGAGTCAACGCCAGCGGTTACTGCGCTTGTAGCGGTCAGCAGTTAGCATCATCTTAAAATCGAATTTATTGTGAAATTATTGCAAAAGTGAGCCGACCGTGGCCCTAAAGAAAAGCCAAATTGCTAATGAAATCAAAGACATCAAAAAAGTACTTGAAGACTTGGCTGAGAGTGTGACAATCACGAAGATTCAACAGAAGCCACTATTGGAACTTAATGTATGAGTTGAAGAGCTAACTTGGGAGATCAGGAGACGTTGAGCCCAGAATGAAAATTGAGACAAGTTTGATATATTCAAGAAACAAGTGGATGATGAACAACATGATTATTACTCGATTACAGATCAAACCCTAAGGCTGATGTAGTTAATGCTAACAATGCTCTCGGATAGCAACTCTGGAGCCAAAGGTAGAGGTTTTTCTCAAGGCTGATAAATTTCCCTGGGTGTAAATAACATCGAGACCTGCCATTCCCTCCCCAGGAGAAGAGAGATAAACCAATAATCATCTCAGGCTGTGAATTGAAAACACAAATATCTTCATTGAAATAAGACTGGAGGGGATTAACTTATTCATAAATAACCACCTGACCAGGAAGAATGCAGAAATTGCCAGAAAACCCCAGCTTTTGAAAAAGCAGAAAATAATCAGAAAACCTAGTAAGAGACTGTAAAATATCCATCAAACTAAACAAACCAACAGAGCTGTCAAGGTTATGGTAATCAACAACATGGAAGACTTTGAGCTGTGTTTAGTCACATAAGTCTGAACAAAACACATAAGGTAGAAGATTAAAAAATATGTTCGAGAAAATCGCTAAGGCACCTGAGATCTTCACTATCTGTCACCATGATTCGCAACAGAGTTCTGACCTGCAGACAACTTGAACTCAACTTATTCAGCTACACTGATAAGTACTTGCAGAAGACCAATGATCATGATAAACATCAGCTGCAGATATTATAGCATAGAGAACTTTGAAGAACCCTGGAGCCATCCTAGGCTATCTACAGAACATGGACCTTTCATTTAACATCATAACCATATCTGTAACTTGGTTCAGCTGTGACAAGGACACTGATTGTGAAAAAAAGTACCATGAAGATAAAGCCCTAGTCTTTAAATCATAATCAATAAAGACTCCACTTTGTTACAAGCACTTCATTTTGATACTGGCACTGTGATATGTAATACTGATTTGATTTTGATTTTTAAATTGGAAATAGTTTATTTCAAGCAATCAAATAAGAATAATACACAAAAAGACATTACAATCATCAGTTATACATTCATACAGTAACTAACCAAACTTAGAATAATCAGACATAAAAGTAACTAATGCTGGAAAGGGAGTGGAAGAAAGCAAATTTACATAATCACCCTGTTATACTGTAGCCATTTTATTACATGATTTATCAATATCCGGTTCATAACTTCTATCAGACAGAATTAAGAATCCTGAAATATCAATAAAGCACAAAACAAAGATTAATTATTTTAATAACAAAAAAATAACTTCTTTAAAAGAAATCAACATGGCAAATGTAGATCAGTTATCTAAAATATATGCAGATTATGTTAATTATAATAATTAATGTATGACTAAAAAACACTGTTTCAAAAATCTTCATAGCAAAAATGTATCAAGTATCAAAAGTTAAAAAATATTATCAATTATACTTCGTCGAAAAATCACGTATCAATTTTTGGAGCAAGTGAAGAAAAATCATTAGAAATCAATCAATTTAAACATCTTCAATAACTGATTAAGCATTTTTTTAAACAATTGTTATAATAAGGTAATGCTGTGAAATAAAATAAAAAAGGGTCCATAATCTTCTGGAAACAGAGTTCTCTTCGATGTTATGTTTTCAGACATTACATAAAGGTCCGTATACTTCTTCGTCTGTTATCAGCGGCGTTGAAAGGTGAGGTCAAGTTTTCTCCAGGTCAGAACCTCTGCTGAAAAGTGGGTCATTTTCAGATTTGGAGTATTGAATCCTGGCGCTATATTTCTTAAAATATATTTGACTCTTTGATTTATTTCTGCATGTTGGTTTAAACGTCCGTGATCAAACACTTCTCAAAATCATTTATGGTGTTAACAACCAGAGTGGTTTGACGTAAATCAGTGAAAAGTGTTCTCCAATCTGCTTCGCTTCCTGAGAAGCACGGCATGTTTAGCGTTTCAGCATTCCTTCTGTGGTCTTTCAGATAAGCAGCAGATACCTTCAGATTCCTCCTTTGATTCATCAGAGCTAGCTTGTGTTTTGGATTCACAAACCTGATGAGGATCGCTGGTTTATCCGTCTCCTTTCTCCTGGGGAGCAAGTGGCAGGTCTCGATGGTATTTAGATCCAGGGAAATCCCCTTCGATGTGAGAAATGATTCTACTTGGTGTTCCAGAGACATTCCATCGCCATCCCCATTTCACAAAGGGCACGCTGGCAATGCTAGCGCTGTGCGCCCAACTAGCAATCTTGCTCAACTGATTAGCTTTGCCGAGTTCGATCCCGGTACTCCAGTGAGAATGACATTATTCATCCTTGCTTGTTGTTCCATATCATCCAGTCTTTTTTCCAGAATGTCGAACCGGTTTTCTCGTTGCTCCTTTTGATCTCAGAGCCTGCGGAACTCTTCCATTAGCTCCATGAGAGGAGTTAGTTTAGCGGCCACTTGTTCCTTGAAAGGATACAACGCAGCTTGGAAATCATCAAGAATCTTCTAAGGTCATCATTGTCACCTATTGCTTGGTTTTTCTTAGGGGCCATGGTCAACTCTCTTTTTTTTGTGTGGAGATAATCAACTTTTAAGTCACTTGAAGATAGTTGTATAGCCGCGTGAGCCACGCACGTCCGTGCTATAACCCGGAACCGGAAGACAGTACTATTTGTGGAATAATGTACAGTCTTTTTGTAATCAATAAGCTCTTCATCTTTGTTATTTGAGTTCAGTAACATATGGATTTGATAAATCAGGCTGCACTTGGATTGGTAAAATATAAAGAACTTTACTTAGAAGTTATGAACCAGATTATAACTATGTAAAGACAAGTGCCAAAGAAAACATAATGGGGTGGAAGTATATAAGTTTACTTGTTCCCACTACTTTTCAAGCAATTAATTGAACTCTTTTTGACAAACATATTTAATGAATTCAATGCATCATGTACTGTGTATTTAAGTTCAAATTTGTCTATTTATGAATAGCTTGTTCCTGAGCTGCCAGGATGAGTGCTTCAGTGCTGTCCTGTAGGCCAGCCCCGTCTTAGCCATTGATATGACTTATTTATATCAGCCACTTTAGTTGTGGTCCGGTGGTACATCCCATGCAGGGGTTTGTCCTCCCATGAGGATCTGTCCTCCAGCATTGCATAATCTGCTCTTTATTGCCTGAGACATTCACTGAGCACACAGTCAGTTGGTGCCTTGAGCTTGATGTACTCATGCATCTTGGATGTTTCATCCTGGATAGTGGCTTCCACGCTCACTGTCCTCACCTCCTTCCCTTACCAGCTAGCATACAGTCTCAGGTGCTGGATTTGGGATCGTGATTACTCTCAGGCATGGTGAGAGCTTTCGTGGCTTAACATCCATTAGTCTATCTCTCCGTTGGCCATCTTATTATTCCTGCAGGGTATCTGATAACGGGCAGTGTGTAACTGTTTATTTCCATTGCCATTGAGCTGGCTTCTCAGGACTTGCCTTACTCGTTGGAGGTATTTTGCTGTTCCAGCTTTCCTTGTTGCCTGCTCCATGTTGCCATTTGCCTGAATTCCAAGGTACTTGTAACTGTCCTCAATGTCTGCCATTGTTCCTTCTGGGAGTGAGACCCTCCTGTGTGGACTACCTTGCCCCTCTTTGTCACCATCCGGCTGCATTTCTGAAGACCCTAATGACATCCAATGCCAGTACTGTAGATCCTGGTGGTGTGGATCAGGGAGTCAATGTCACGCTCGCTCTTAGCACATAGCTAGATGTCATCCATGTAAAGTAGGTGGCTGTTGTTGGCCCCATTTCTGAGTCGGTATCCATTACCATAGCCAGTCTTGTTGATTATTTGGCTGAAGGGGTCCGGACCAATGAAGAACAGCAGTGGGAACAGAGCATCACCTTGGTATATCCCACATTTGATGGACACTTCTGCAAGTGGCTTGCTGTTGGCTTCAACAGTGGTTTTCTACAGCTTCATTGAGTTTCATATGTATAGAACTCTCACCCTTCTGCGGGTGGTTTCTCACCCAAGCTCGGGTCCTCCATCAGAGGCCTGGGAGCTTGAGGGTCCTGCAGTATCTTAGCTGTTCCTAGCACTCCGCTTTTCTGAACTGAGAGGCTGAAAGTGGGGATCTTTCAGGATCTGTTGCCAACCCCTCCTCCAGCTTAGGGAGTTGCGAGAGTTGCACCCAGCCCAGATGCTCCAATTACCACAGGCAACACTGTCACCTTCACTTTCCAGGCTTTCTCCAGTTCTTCTCTGAGTCCCTGGTATTTCTCCAGTTTCTCATGTTCCTTCTTCCTGATGTTCCCATCCATGTAACTTGGCATAATGACCCAGCACGATGGATGGATGGTGGATATGGATGGATGGATGGATGGATGGATGGATGGATGGATGGATGGATGGACGGATGGATGGATGGATGGATGGATGGATGGATGGATGGATGGAGTGGATGGATGGATGGATGGATGGATGGATGGATGGATAGATAGATAGATAGATAGATAGATAGATAGATAGATAGATAGATAGATAGATAGATGAATGAATGAATAGATGATAGATAGATAGATAGATAGATAGATAGATAGATGGATAGATAGATAGATGAATTGTGTTATGAGCGTTATGTTGTAAAGTGGTGTTCTTAGATAGATGGATTTAAGCTTGGTTGGCTGTTGTGAATAGATTCCTCTTCACGTGTTCTTTTTTAGTGCTGAGTTCACCAGTGCTTACTTTTCTTTCTCAGGATGTACCACACTGTTAGTTTTCCCTCCTAATACTGTAATGTATTTCTGGCATGTTATTTTTTTCTGTTTTCTCGGCTTTTCTCATCTTTTCACCTGTGTTTAAAAAATGCTTTAGTTTTCACATTTTGCAATATTTTGTTTAACCCATGGAATAAAAGCTGAAGCTCTGCATTTCAATGGCATCTGAGTTGTTTTATTTAAAGTTCACAATGGTAATGTACAGAGACAAAATTAGAAACAATGTGTCTACTGTCAAATATATGGTCTGGCTGTATATATATTTATATATAAATTAATTCATACTCCAATAGGCATACTCCAAGCAGCTGGATAACTCTAATGGTAGGTGGACAGCTCACGGGAGAGAAAACAGGGTTTTGATTCCTAGGGTTTGATGAGCTTTATCTAGTGTGGGTCCTTGAGCAGACCCATCTGGTACTGCTAACTATGTACTAATGGAGCCGAAGTCTGGTTCTGTTCTCTGGAGATAGTTAGTCAAGTATGTCAAAGGAGTCACAAGAAAATAAAACAACACAAAGACCACTTGAATGCATAAGCAGGGAAACATGCAAAACATGCAGGACAGTGTGACCATACAAATCATATCTGAACAAAGATAGCAAAACAAAAGTGTCAATGTGATGTGACAGGGTGTTAGAGGTTCTGGCAGCCAAAAACCGCCATCTTAAAGTTACTGAGAATGAATAAGGCAAAGCTACTGTGTTTGCTTGATAACTGAAACTATGTTAACACAGGGAAAACAATAAATGTAGCAGGACCTTGAACGAAAAACAAAGCACTACTAAAAATTCAACCAAACTATAAACTACTTTTCATTGTTGAGTTTCTTTCTGTCTAGTAACATGCTTTATGCAGCTTTTAGATTGTGCAAAGGATTGTTGCTTTTGATAGATAAAAGCAAGGGTAGAGGGTGGGAGGGTAAGTGTGCGATATCAAGAAACCTATTCATTTTAAGACCTTAAAAATGAAATGCCAAAAGAGACTAATAGCATAAAAATCGTCTAAATCTGTGCCTGTTTTTTCAGTGCAGTGCTCAGAAACAATAAGTATTGAGTCATCCAAGTTATCCTGCAAAAATATGTAGCTAAAGCAAGATAATCATTTTTGCCAAAATAGCGAGCCACTTCACTCTTTGGCGTTTTGATACTTTGAGTGTATTTTATGCGTTTCATAGTTTGGGTGATGTATCAACAAATCTGTTAGCGTACTGGCAGAGGCAGGTTGTGTTGAGCTTCAAATGCACCCAATGCCTCGCTGAGCTGAAAGCCTTTGCCGATGTCCGACTGCTTTGTAATGAATTTCCACCAGTTGGTTTAGTATTTTAGTGGCAGCATTAGTGGTGCCAATAACACCACTGTGTTGCATTTTGTTTATATGATTTTCTTGTAAGTTATGTGATGTTTTCTAAGCTAAAATTGAAATTGTCTTAAGTTTTAAAGCTCAAACATGTGATTTCATGAAGCTGGGTTACATGTTAAAGGTTTGCAGTGTCGTTGCTGAGTCTATAAATTAACGTTTCTAATCATTAAATATTTGATAATCATCCAAATGAGATGATCTTAATGCCTTAAATTTCAAAGTTTGGGTCAATGATTAATATGAAGATGCTTTTGGAGGAAGTAAAAATGGATCATATTGCTTTTCAGGATTTTCTTCTATCCTGTTTAGCTATACATGTGAGCATAGATAGAAGTATGTTTTCAAGCTTATTGCTCCTCACGAGCTACTTACCTGGAGTCTATTATCATCCTCCATTTAAAAACTTGTCTATCACTCATTTAGGTCTGTCAAGACCTACAAGCTAAAGTTGCATTTCAATTGCTTTGTCTTGGTTATTTCATTTTAATAAGATAACAAATCTATCAAGTTAATTTGTTTGCCATTAGCCTCCTGCATTCAGGTTCAACACCCCAACAGCCTGAAGTCAAGACTCTTAATAGTTTGCCACAGGGGCAATTTGGAGGTTTATTCCCTAAACTACCCTAAAACAAAGATTTCATATGTCCTTTGATACCAGACCTTGCAACACTGTAGAACAGCATGTTGTGATTTATATCAAAAGCAACTGCTCTCTACCATTCTCATTAGAATATTATAGAAAAAGCTAAAATACCACAGCTTTAAATGTCTAAACAATAAAATACCTTAATTGGAAAATAGCCATAAAAATAAACAGACAAAAAAAGTTTTGATTGTATGAGTGTATTGATTAAAAAACAGAGTTTTCAGTCCCAGATATGGATTGTAAGAAACTAGAAGAAGGCTGTTCTAATTTTTTGTGTATTATTTTTTGTCTATAATTTTTCTAAAAAACAAATAACCACAGTCAAAGAGTGGTTACAGCAATACCAGATTCTCTTTTAGGTTGCTTCTGATCCTAGACTACTCTTTCAAGACGTTCACATGGAGGATCATCTGTGTTGCTGTGTGTGTGTCCGTCAGTGTCACGTCCACCTGGCCTGGGAGATGTAATAGGCCTACTAATCTCCAAATAATAGCAGCGGGACTGGGAATATGTCACAGGAGCACCATGGCCCCACAGCCCCACAAGATCAATACTTTATGCCCCTTGGGAGATCCTGCTATCCAGGGAGATGTCAATACAGTCGATTAGGCATTACAGAACATTTCATTAGCATATGTGACAGCAAGAGTGAGACAGTGTGTGCTCTGTGGATCATGGAGGTCATCTTTTAAATTTTTTGGTTGCTAGTGGGAACTTAAATACAAAAAAAAAAAACACCTAAGGCAATGTGTTAACCCTCCAAATAGTTATTTTTCATCACCTTATGTGTAAGTGGTTACGGCTTACCTAAAATGATCAAATCAATGATTTTATGTTTTTGTGAGCTTTTGTTACAGCTGAATTTTTGACTTGCATTTAATTATTACAACCAAGCCTACACCTATTTTTCTCACACATGGATGTTCATCACCCTAAAACAATAACCTATTCTCCCTTAAACATCGTTTCAGTTCATTGAGATCTTAGATATTTTCTCAGTCTTACTGCAACAAGATTGATCTGAAATTTGTCTAAAGTTCAATAATGTGGTCCTTTTAATTTTCAACCATTCTAATGTAGCCTTTGTCATGGAATATTTTCTGCAGCAGAACCCACTTTTAGATGATATATACGTAGGTGTAAGTTTTGAAAAGACTTTCACTTAAATTTTTGATCTGCACTCTTAAAGAGACATAAATTCAGGTTCAAGCCCTGTGTGAGGTCCTAATAACTACACATCCAGGTCTGTGCTTGACCCTTAGAGGAATGTGTTTGGTTTTATCCAAACATGATAATGGGCAGTAAGGCTGAAAGACTCATGCTTGAGCTCATCTGTCCAAAGAACACTCTTTCAGAGATAGAACTATAAAGCTAACAGACAGCCAATACAATGTCAATGCTCCAATGAAAAATTTACACAATTAATATACAAAAATAGGACATTTTGTTTCATCTCTGGCTAGGCAAACCCAGAGAGCTTCAGCAACTCTCCATGTTCAGTTAAGTAGTTATACAAAAGCTTTAGCACTCAACTGTAATAGAAGAGCCACATTACACCGGTTTTAAAATCGCTGCATTGGCTCCCTGTGCGTTTCAGGATTGATATTAAAATTCATTGAATGGTTTATAAATGTTTTTATGGTCTTGGGCCTTCTTATTGAAATGATAATATTTTAAAGTAAGAGCCCTCGCAGATCCTGAGGCCCTTCGGTGCTGGCCTCTTAATTATTCAAGGTGAGGACCAAAACTTATGGTGAAGCTTCGTTCTGCCATTACGGTCCTCGCCTGTGGAACAGTCTGCCGGAGAACCACAGGGCCGCAGAGACTGTAGAGGTTTTTGAGAAGAGGCTCAAGACCCACCTTTTTAATTTAGCTTTTAGTTGATTTTAACTGCTAATTTATTCTATTAGTTATAGTATAGGCTATTTTATGTATTTAGTTTCATTTTATGCATATTTTTCTCAATTTTATGTTTTTATATACATCTTATGTCTTTAATTTTAGTATCTTATAATGATTTTAGCCCCAGTGTTTCTTGTGGAGATCTTTTCCTCCAGGGCTTGCCGGCTTGGTCAGCGGTTGTTGCTGCAGTTGTCGCCCTTGCTGGGGCATCTGGGGTCTAACTTTGAAGCTTCATGGCTGTGAAGTGGACACCAGTGTTGTCCCAGTCTGGGTGGGTGCTGTGTCGATTCTCCCATGGCCAGGCTGGCTCCTGGTGTGAAGAGATTCCCAAATACTGTTTCCTCACAGCAGAACCAAGCCTTACTTGTTTGTTTGCTTATTTATTTATTTATTTAAAGTTATTTAGTCATTATACTTTGTGCGTGGGCCATGGGTCATATGTTTTAACAGAGGGGAGTGGGAAGGGTGAAGGGTGGGTTAGGTTTTACTGTAATGTTGTGTGTTTTCTGTTTTTAATGTTAGCACTTCGAGCTGCACAAAATGCATGAGAAGCGCTACTTTATAAATAAAGTTTGATTTGATTTGATTTGTAAATCTAGCTGTTTGAAATGGATAGCTTTTTTTTAAAAAGAGCAGTGTTTTGTGTATTGTCTTCTTTTGGTTTTATTTTATTTGATGTCTAGTCCGGCTTCAGAAACAGTAACCATAGTTTTTACTCAACATCAACTGGTAGAATTAGAAAGTTGTTGAGAGGAAGTGGTATCAATACTGAGTGTAATGTTTTTTTGTGCATGAATTATAAAACCTGGACTGAGCAAGTGTGACGTCCCATAGAAAATGCCTTACTTCCAATGACATTGCTTACAGACATTGTTAGTAAGCCATGAATGGTCCTTGTCAGTCTGAGTCCAAATTTTTATGGCAACAACTCTTAGTAGGCCACACCCCTTCCACTGAAACCAGGCTTGGGAGAATCTGTCAATCAAACACATCACGTTTGACATAAAACACCACCTACTTTTACTGAGGCATCTGATTGGCCAGTTTGTAACTTTAATTACTTGCACTACAGCAAAAATAACAACAAAAAAAAAATGATCAAGAACATATCTAAAAAAATCTATCAGAGCAAGAGTGGTTATTCTGACCAATAGAATGACTGGGTAACATCCGTTTCTCTAAAAAAGGTCTAAGGGATTTTAGCTTTTTGTGACACGCAGGTATTTCTTATTTGAAATAAATGGCAGGGGGGAGGACTCACTCAGTACTGTTTTCTTACAGTCAAGAAAAAAGACTATCCTTCAATTTTCTACACCCGCTTATTCCTGTACAGGGGCATAGGAGTGTTTGCCAGTCCAATGCAGGGCCACACAAAGACAAACACACATTTATATATAAATGGACCTTTTTTTTTTAATCAGCAAAATTCCGTCTGTGAGAGTAAGCTGGATTACCTGGAGAAAACTGTCATATACAATATGCAAACCAACAAATAAAGGACCCAGCTGGGATTTGATCCAGGACCTTCTTGCTTTGAGGCAATAGTGCTAACATTTATAACAAAGTAAAGGCCCACATTGTTTTCTAGTCAACCTTTGTACAGCCAGCAGGTATTGGATGACATGTCTGCAAAAATAACTGTTTGTACTTGACATGTCTATGAAGACTCTCATTCATCCAGGTTGGTTCCATTGTAGTAGGTTTAGGGGATGTCATCTGGACTTGGTTTTTTAAAGTTGTATGTTTGTACTTGACAGATAGAAACCGTAGCAATATTAATCTTTGTGACTTCAAAATGCTCTAACCAGATGTCATTACTGCTGTTTAGAATAATAATTATACTGAGGTTTATTCTATCCTTAGCCAGCAGTTAGGCCAGGAAAACATTACCATCTGCTCTGTGTATTAATGCCTCTAAAATACTAGCATGATTACCTTAAAGACATAGGCCCCTTTACATAATCTCCAGAGTAAGCGCAACTGTTCAATGTGTTTTAGTAATGTCATTAACTCAATGTGCTGATTGAGGCCTACAGTCTTACGTTTTTACTTCATTTTTGTGATGTATCCAGAGGATCATGTTCACCTGTTTGGCTTGACTTGTTGAGCAATTTTGCTTCCCCAGGATCATCAAAGAACAAAGGGCAGACCACGGCCTTTGTCAAATCTTTTACTTTTTCAAGACAATAAAAATAAAATTTGAAAAATGCCCCAATAATTGATGCATTGCTATATAATTATTAACAAGCCCTCAAACTAAGGTTGCAGCTCTGCCACCAATTGCAGTTCCTGGTGGCTGGTTTGATTTAAAAATCAGTTATTAAATAAAATATATTATATTAAAAGTCCAACAATTTTTTTTTTTGACAGTAACACCTAAAAGTTGATGACCGCTGATCAAAGGTCAAAGTTAACTATGTAAACCATGCTAACCAACATAAACTGCCTACAGAATACAGAAGTAACTTTCCATAACTAGACTCTCCTTTAAACAACAAAAACCATGGTGGCAGAAGTGAAACATGTGTGTTCTAGCCATCCACCACAAGATCTTTTACAGCTTTTTTTGCAACAGAAGAAAAGTCAAATTAAAAAAAAATCCCTTGCATCAGGGGTTTTCATGTTTTATCCAGCCAAGGCCACAGGATCAGCATTGTTCTCCGTGTGTCCGCTACCTTTGTGCCCTGCTGCACTTCCACCCAGCCACCACCATCTGTTTGCTGGCATGGGCCTCTGCCCCCCTCCATGCAGGGCAGGCCCAGAATGCTGACACCCTCTCACCAGCCACACAGCAGGAGGAAGTATCTGTCTGTGTGTGTGTGTGTGTGTGTGTGTGTGTGTATGCTTGTGTGTGTATTTATGCATGTGGATGGGGGATTGCTAGCGGTGTTATTCTTGTGAAATGTGCATGTTAAACGCCATGACTAGGACATATGAATGTATGTCTTAGTATTCTTAATGGGTATGTATTTTATATGATGATATATTATGTAATTATATATAATGTAATCAATCGTATATAATCTTACAACATATGCAAGACTTTAGTTAACAAGGTTTTTTCACACAAAAAAGTGTATACTAATAAAATCAAAGATTGAAAGATCATGGTTTACATGATGGTTTACATCATGGAAGATTTTGGGTCTTGTTTTTACCTAAACACATTTGTAGATTCTTTTTTCCACAATGGCAGTAAAAATACTATATGTGCTTGTGCAGTGCAGTATCCAACATTTACTCCAAAGTGTCTGTCCTCAGCCAGATGCAGTTCTCTGAAGAATGGCTCTGAGGCCACTGAACTCATTTTCCTTTCCCCTGCAAGGACCCTTGACCTTTGACTTTGAGGGTCAGAATGCCCCCCCCCCCCACTCTTTCTGTCCTGTATCCATTCATCAGGCTTTCCTTCAAATGGGGGGAACATCTTTTGCTACTGGACCACGTCGCATGTCTCACCTCTTTTGTTTTAACCTTTTTGCCATCACTCCTGCCACAGGGGGGTTGGGTTTTGGTTTATGGCCTTGGTGGCTTATGGGTACTGGTGAGAGGACAAGGAGAAGGTGGGGCTACAAATCTCCTACTAGCACCTAAAGCTGTCAGTGGTGCCCTGGGGGCCCTCCAGCGTCAGCCAACACGGTCACCTTGGATTGGTGGACGAATTAGATGAAGACACACAGGATTGTGCGCACACACAGAGGCGAGATGGCAAACAGAGGATATTGCCAATGCTATTACAATTCCCAGCCACTGCACACAGACAGACATCCACATGCAGACACATCAACAGGCAAGCAAACACTTTGGCTGACTGTCTATCACACAAGCCCACAGCCACATACACATTCTTTCCCTGTTAGAGATGCAATTAATATTCTAGAGGAGAGAAAGGGAGGCCAGCATGTGTTGATACAGATTACTGCAGACTTTCTTTCCTCATCCTTCACCAGACCCCATCCCCCAAGCTGGGAGATGTCTGTTTCCATCCAGCTTCTGTTCGGCTGACTGGAGTTGTGGCCATGATAACCGGATCAGAATGTCGTGTTTGTTAATAAAATGGATGCTTTTCCTGCCAGGTGTGGGCAGAGAATGTGGAGATCCTCTCCTCACCCATCATCACAGTCCACCTCCTGCTGTTCTCAGAAGCACCCTGCGGTGCCCCAGTGAGGAGTTGGTCAAGAAGGCGGAGCTGGAAAAAAATGTGTGTCTGAGGAGTGACGGGGAGAGGTGGTGTCAGAGAGTCAGGGGGATGGTCCAATGGCTCCTTGCAATCCTGGGTCAAAACCCTCCCTTCCACCCCACCAGCCCCTTTCTCTTAGCAGCTGTGTGAGAAGTACATCCCTTACAGCAATTCAGGCCAGAAAGGTGGGTGAGAATGTGTAAATGCACAAACATCCCCTAATGGTAGTGCAGCTGTCTCAGCTACTGGAATTGTATGACTGTAGGTTATTATGAAACCTAAAGCCTTAATCACATGTACCTGTGCCAAGGGTTGACCCAGACAAGTGCTGCAGGTTTTTGGATTGTCCGGACCCACGTAGGGTCGTGGACAGGAGCGCACCACAGCTGTGTTCCCTGGAGTGTGATCGCCACGCTCCAGTCATCAGTCCACACTGACTGGAGCAGTGCTGCATGCACGGGGTGTGCACGTGATATGTGGGTGCCCCTAGGACACCTGTAGAATCTCAGCACAAACTTCATTTCCAAATTTCTAACAGCCAGGCTGCGCAGAAGGGGTGTGCAAGGAACGTGTACTTTTCACTTGAACAGCACTAACAGCTACTTGGGTTTGAGACAGACAGCCTATATCCACCTATAAGGGGAATTGTGATCTGGACTTAAACCATCCCTCCAGACCAAAATAAAAAGTAAATTCAGTTTTCATTTATTTGAATGTATTATTTGTTATGTTTTCCTTCTGTCTAATCTGTCTGTGTAGTGCTGTGTCTGTTTGGTTATCGTTTGCAAGCAACTGCAGCAGATGTTGACAAGCCTCCCCACCTCTGAAGGTGCGGATGGTGTTGTGCTTCCAGACATTTGAAAGTCTTAGATGTCAGAGTGTTTGGAGGCATACTTGGAACAAATAGAATGATATCTCCTTATGGGACTCTTTGCTTTGAGATATTTATGGAAGTATGAAGATCCAAACCTCGGATTTTTGCAACAGAGAATAATATCAGCCTTGAATGCCGATGTAATTCTTTTTGGTCTGCATCCTGCAGGCACAGAGCCCAGTGAATTGTCGAGGTGCATCAGCAAAGTGGCTCATCAAAAACCTTACAGCGAGCCAGCACTGAGCCTCCCTGCCCAAGAAAGGCCATGCAGCTCAGCAGCAGAGCAGTTACACCAGCCTTACCAAGGTCAAGATGGTCAAGATACATTTTCGTTTGACAGACTTTCAGATCATGTTGATCTGTTTTAATAATGATACAATTTACATCAACAATGGACAACTTAAAATAAGCTGGGAACAAGAGTATCAAGGAATTACTTCAAGGAAGGACAGTGGTGCGGAAAATCCTGGGAAATCATTATTCATCATTTATTAATAATAATTTATGAATAAAAAAACATGTGGGCTTTAGCTCCACCCTCACCTCAGTGAACTTGAAGAAGCAGAAATAATTAAATAGATCTAAACTAGGGATGTCTCGATTCGACCACGTGATCAGAAATCGGACCCGATCATGTGGTTGATGACTTGATTGAAAATCAAATGTTGTAGCTCGATCAGGGATCGGACATTTAATTTATACTTATCATAAGCTTATCATTCCAGACAACTGCCATTCTAGAGGTCTGCATCTCAAAAGCGCTAGTTTGAGCAGTAGGCGCACAAAAACAGTTCAGCTAAGGTAAAAGAAAATAAGCTATACCGAGTTAAGCTAAGCTATCAATAACTCCCCAAAAAAATCTTTTAAACTAACAGCAAGTGTCTCTAATGGGTTGTCTTAATGCAAACAATTATCTACAAAGATATTTTAGCAGAGAAAAGATCAGGGTTGTGTTTCTGTTCAATGAGAACGTCTCTCTCCGTGATGCGGTCAGACAGAGACACAGTAAAACGCTGCACCGGGAGAAGGAGATTTAATCCCTTAAAACTATGGGCTTCATGCATGTGAATACCAGGTCTGAAGAGATTCAAAAATAATTTCATATTCTATCAAAAAAAACATACCAAACTAATAAATGTTTGTCTTGATAGGAGCTAGTCCCCATCCTCACATTTATTTTAGGATTTTATAAAGAAAATCATCATTTATTTCTAATAATTTTTAACAGAGATATGAATCACATCTGATCAAAAATATTAAATAGTTCTAAAAATACTAACACTACAGTCACCAAACTTTCTCCACATAACTAATTATCACCAGTGTATACTAGGTAGTAGTTAACTATTTTTACTAGTTGATATAGTTGCACTATTCTTACTTGATTGTTGAAGCTACTTCACAGAAGTGATCTTTTTAAGTATGAAAATGCTAGAAGAAGTTAATAAAATAAATACAATTGTTCAATATTTAAATATGTCACAAAAGTATCGGATCAGTATCGGCAGATCCTCAAAATTAAATGATTCGGTATAAAGATTGGGCACAAAAAATCCTGATCTCTAGTTTAAACCACAGTTTTGGTGGAAAGTATAAACTACTGTATTGTATGCAGTGTATATACTATACCATCTTGGGTAAAGAGGCTCAAATCATTCCTGTTTTTTTTATTCCCTGTCATCTCCTTCAGTCTGTGTGACTGCAGTGACTATCGTACCTCCTTGAAATGTCCATATATTCTTGCCATCACACTGAAGTCTCAAGTCTGCCATATTTCCTACAATGTTTGACAACCTGCCAGTATGAATGACATGTTGGTGGTGCAGAGCAACACAATACTGATGTGCCATCTAATTTCACATCACTGTGCACTGTAACAGAAAAAGCAGAAGAAAAGAAAGAACTGAAGCATCGGACATTGTTGAAGGTAAAAAAAAGAACAGGAATTGGGCACTGAAAAAGAAAGGAGGGGTTGCAGAGGGAAAGAAATCTCTGTCTCAGCAAAAGTTTTCATTAAAATTTTGAGACAAATGATCTCTGTGTCCTTCTCCTGAAGCTGCCTGGGGCGTCATGCTATTTCTATGCAAATAACAACCTCACGCCTTTGCTCCTATTATTTCTGCAGGAGCTGCTGCAACATGACCCAAGAGAGAAGGGGAGGGAGGAGACAGAGGAGGAGAGAGAGGGAGGGTGATGTGAAGTGAGAAGGAGAAATAAGAAGGAAAATGCTATATGGAAGGAAGAGAGGGAGCGACAGAAAGGAGGAGAGGGCGAGGAGACAATCAGACAAGCAGAGAGTGTGCTTGTGTGTCTGTGTGTCTGTGTGCATGCGATGGACTCACTGAGGTGTGAAAATATATAACACCAGGAAAGGGAGAGAGGGAGAGATGGAGGGCTAAGAACAACACAAAGACACAACTATAATTTGTTTGGAGGCTGCCTTTCTTGTAATATATGACACCCTCAGCACGGGTGCTTCCTCGCTGCACACTATTGTTTAACCATATAGCACTTACAACACTATCAGGACCAGTCCATCTCACACACACATGCGCAGACACACACGTCAGGATTTACGTACTGAGCTTCTCCACTTCTGCAGTATGCTGCAAATGAAAACCTATGTGAAAAGTGAAGCAGCAAATGTGTTCTGTCAAATACATCTGTGCATGATATGAAAACCCTCACAAGCATGGAACTGGGTTCTCTAGCTAGAAACAGCCTTTGCTTTTAAAACATTTTTAAATTTAGTTTTTTTGTGCCTAGTCATCAAATTATTTGAGATACATTTTATTTGAAAAGATTAGCATTCAAAATAATAATGTTATTTAACCTTTTTTTTTTTACCCACATTCACTTTTATTCAACCTGATGCTGCATCTCTCCAACCCGTTTCCTGCCCCACTGTGCTGGGAGTCTTTCTGGTTCTGATACAGTTTTATACCATCTTGCAAAGCTGTAACTAAAATAGGTGCAATGTGAATACAGAGAGAGGCAATGGTCAAACAGGTCACAGACCTCTGCTTCTTTTGCTTTGTACGTTTAAGTACAAAGTGTTTTTTTCACCTCTTTTTTTGATCGAGGAAAACCAGTAAAAGAAAACAGCTTTTTTTTTTTTTTGGAGCTCAATTGCAGGAAATAGGGCAAAGACTGAAAAACCCCACCAGCAACATATTAGAGGTCACACACCATAAATGATTTGCATATCCAATTTTGAATACACAAATTGTAAAGACACCCAGACACTAACACACACAAGCTCATCTCCAAGAGCACATCGGGATCTTCATAAACTGTATAAGATTTCTATTTAAACATCTAAAAGTGAAATTAATCTTATGAATGGTCTTGCAATACCTTTTAGATCTAATAGGGAACTAAAATGTGGCAGGCAATGACAGGGACTGATTTCCCTAATCTTTAACCTGTCAGTGTGTGTTTTGCATAAATACACATTCCAATAATTGGCCTCATAAAAACTTGTTGATGTTGGAAAAGGATAACTGACTCTCAGTTTTGTCACAGCATGATCTGGGTAATATCCACATTTTATTTTTGCACCCGCAATGATCTCCCTCCAGTATAACCAGGACTGGTTCAGGCGCGGCAGGACCATTTACAATATAAATAAGTTCCCTTTTTTTGCCTGACTAAAGATGTTACACCATGTTGGTCCAATCAATCTCCATGCTAGCATGTCCAATTGTTGGGGTTTCATGCAATCTGTAGATAGAACTGGCCTTAAATAGTCTCAATAAAACTGGAATAAGCTATATTTAAATACTTACCGGTATCTTTAAACATCTTAGTTTTAAGTTAATGCAGCTGCAGAAACTCATTTTGTAAACCGGGGACCGCTTTCAGTCACTAACAGTCAGGGTGCGCGTAAGGAGCGCGCATGTATCACGTGAACAGTACTAATTGGGGCTCTTTGTGCAGTCTGCAGGATTTGGTAGAGAATAAAAAAAGAAAAATACATACAATGTGTCAGCGCCTCACATACTTCACCCTTACTTACCTTTTTGTGTGGCATAAGTGTTCGCTAGGACCTGCTGCCTGTAGAAAAAACCATGCATGAAGGTTTTCACTCTACAGGCTCACCGAGCGGTCTAGAGGTTGCTACATGGTGCCGGTCCATTTCAACCCTTAAGGGCAGTTGTGACTAAGGATTCAGTTGCAGTTCAATTTGCACATACATTACCCTGCACGTTGCTAATGGAGGTAACTTTGCTAAAGTGTACCATCACGGGGTTTGTGTTTAAATATGCAAGAATTAACTTCTAATAAAGTCAGTTTACATGTTTTAATGGGACTTTTTTATGCCTTAAATTTTAAACAGACTAGTAAGTCTATGTTTCTTTAATAGACTGGTAAAAAAACACACACACACACACACATGGATCTATATAGGTGCATCTATTTTTCCCCCCTGTGGGTAAAACAAAAATCATCTGGTGGTCAAGGAGTCACATTTGTGGCAGTGTGGGCAAAGTTTTACTGGAAAATAAAATCAGAATATTTCCACAGCTTGTCATCAGAGGGTAGCTTTAAAGACTCTAGAATAAACTGTGGACGTCAGAAAATGCAATAAATTTGTGATTTTTATTTTTTGCAAGCCATAATATAAAAAAAAAAATTCAAACTGTGTGCAATGATTCCATAAGTAAGTTTCACTTTTTCCTTTTGACAAAATATTTAACCTTTTTTACATTATTGTGACTCCAATTCAGTAAATCTACAGTAAAAACATTTTTATAAATGTAAAAAAAATCTCAAAAACATCAAATTAGACAAGAAGTGAATGCAAAACTCTACATTGCACATAAGCTTTTAATCTTCTTTACTGTTTGTTCTCCTGTGGTTTTTTCCCCTTTTTTTTACACCCATTTTCACTCTATAAATAATTAAATCTTTCTCTCATGCTTGGGTCATGTCTCTTTGTGTAAACAGCTGGTTGCGCATGTAAACCGAGGTGCAAAATCAAGAGAGCAAATTCCACTCTTAATCAAATAATCCTAGATATAGCCTATTTCCATCTAACCATAATGTCAAATAATGAATATTTATGAATGACAGCCTTTTTGATGCAGCTCCTTAGTCTTCTCTGAGATCTGGCACACATTGATTTCTCTGCAAAACATTAGTACGGTTTTCAGAGTCATCTGTGTGTTTTAAATAGCTTTTACTTTTTCTTAATCCTATTAGGAGGCCAAAGGATCGAAACTGAAACAAAACGTTGGAATAATTTTCAAATGGTCAAACTTCCCAAAATGACTATGACTCTAGAGTTCCACCTATACACACATCCCCCCGACACAGCAAGCTGAGGCTAATCCCAGCAGATGTCAACCAGTCTAACCTAAAAAAAATCAAACACATTCACACTCACACTCTTGGCACACTATGTGAACAAACCAATTCATTTAAAATGAAAATGTTCTGTCGGTGCAGGGGGCATTGGAAAACACCCTGTGGGAGTTTGTAAATTCTCATGTCCATCAAGTATGATTACGAAGTTGGGAGTAAGTTGTGCCATTTGCTGCTGAGTCAAATTAAGAAGGCAGAACTATTTGTGCATTTTACAGGTGTGCAGGGTACATAAACAGTTTTATTGCAGGGTTTAACCCCCAAACATGTTCTTTGACGTTTTTTTAATTACCATAATTATTCAACCTTAAACGCAAATAAAGTAATTCCAATGGATTCTGAAGCTGAATAAAGCAGTGTTGTGCTGATATGCATCACTTTACAGTAGTTAGGCATTTACACATCAACATAAACCAGCAGATTCTGTCACAGAGAAGGGCAGCTTTGTGCCGTGATGAAACGCCAACCAGTGTATAGTGTTGCATATCAGCAGAATCCATTGAAATGACGTCGATTGCATAAATGGTAGAAAAGAACATGTGTTATTCTGCTGTCGCCGGTGACAGCTCAGGTGTTAAAGTGTTAATTGCACTAAAGTAAATGAGAGAACATGTCAAACATCCGTGACAGCTTCGCTCAGAAGCAAGTGAGTCTTATGTGGTGTTGGTGTGAAAGAGAGACAAATGACGGCGGACTGTCAGCTGGTTTCCCTTAGCTTGTTAGTAAACACAGAATTTTCACTACTGATGTTTTAAACTGAATTCTGTTAAAGCAAATGATTAACAACAGGTCAGTCATGGTCGAGGTGACATCACATCTGCAGGTACGTCCTTACCCTGCAGCCACCCTGACATGTGGCCTTGTGTCATTGTGACTTGGTGCGGATGCTACGTCTATGTGTGTGTGCGCACCTGTGCAGATGGCACCCTGCCGCCTTCCTCACCTGCTGCCCTGTGGGGGGTCACTGGCGAGCAGCATTGCTATTTCAAACAATTACTGAACTGTGAAACAACTGCAGTCAAAACACTGAGCTGATTAAACACTAATTATATCTCCCGCCATATGGTGTTAACTGACCTGTGTGCACACAACCCCCAACAGAAATGGAAAGAACCTCCGCAACTGTGTTTGTGTGCACATAAAAGAGAACAAGGCTAAACAAGTGTTGTGTAGCTGTTACATCAGTCTATCTACGTTTCGAATCATGTAAAAAAGATGCATTACAACAAGTAAAAAGGCTTAGCTTCACCTGGCTATGGAGCCTTCAAACCACAACCAAAACATCCGTAATGGATCCATTTGTAGAAGTGACCAGTTCAGGATAATTTCTACTTTCAACTGATACTTTAAATAAAGTGAATTTTAGCTTTGATGGCAGTGTCTCATTGCACATTTACCATCATAGTGGATTTAATTTGAATGTTTTGGTGGGGGTTTGGCAGCTAAAAGATCCTTTTTTAATGTCATTTTTCTGCAAGTTTTAGAAAAGCCTATTTTTTGCTATAGTCGTATTTTTATTGTGAATAAGATACAAAGCAGGGTGATACTCATACTAAAGTTTGCTTCATTGCATTGTAATATTTTGTACAACTCTATTTAAAAAACTGAAAAAGGAAAAAATGTGGATCAGGCCATAGATAGAATCTGTTCAAAAAAAATGATAATCGGATGAGGAGTGTTCAATGCTGTAACCAAACAGTAATTCTATTTTGGGCCTTTTGTTGGCTTAATTACATTTATTGAACAATTCAAGCCACATTTTTTTTCTATTTTTTTTTTGCAGCTAAAATGTATTTCTATCCTAATGATGTTTTTTTCTTTTCTAATCTTTCATTTTTGAACCATGGCAATGCGAGGAGGCAAAAATGATTTAAGCCTAAAGGAAAAGATCTCTGCCCTGGCCATGATGGCTTTCTGCTGTGGTGAGGGTAGATGCACTTTAGTGACCCTATCAACAGCACAAGCCTCAGTCATCAGTGAACTGGGTGAGAGGAGTCCTTACATTCACTGGGTCCCTCGTGATTAATTGAAATTACTTTTACTCCTCCCCCATTTTGTTTGATTAAAATGATCTTTACAAAATATAAAAGTAGAGCTGTCCTAATGTGGCCATTCTTTGTGTAAACACACAGTGCTTTATAAAATGTCACATGGATCGAAGTTCACGTGTTTCTTTGGCCCATCTTGACTTGACGCAAAAACATTTTAAGGATCAAAAATAACAGCTATTCCACCACTAGTGTGAGTCGAAGAACAGCAACAACTGCAACACAGAGCCCTATTCTCAAACGTACACAACTTAGACCACAACAAAAACACACTAAAGACATGTCAACAGCTCAAATAGGTGACTCTCACCTCACACATACTCACACACATGCACTACCTTGAAGCTACACCTGACGTACAAAGTGAATCCAGGACAGACAAAGCTAAAAAGACAGACACAGGCACAAACCTCACAAACCGCCTTCTCCCTTCTTGATCCATCTGTTTCACGTTTCCATTTTATGCCTGGCGGCAATTTTTTGAAGTGGCAATACTTTGATGCAGACTGAGGGATAGATTATCATTATTTCAATTTCCATGCTAAAGTGTTTTCTGTGTGGGGGGGTGGGTGTGGGGGTGAGGGGTGTGTGGGTGAGTCTGTGTGCGGAGACAGACACAGATTGGACAGGATGTGCACCAGGCCTCTCAGCGGCAGCGTTGTCTTCATACTCCTGTGCTTGTGTGAAAATAAGGCACTGCAGGAGAAAGAAGCCGAAAACAAAGAGAGCTGAAGGAGGGGTGAGGCATGGAGAAAGAGCGGAGGACTTGAATGCAAATGGAATGGAACCAAAGGAAGAGCAAGACAGAAAGGCTGGAGATAGAAGTGGTAGAGGCATGAGAGAGATAAAGGGAGCAGCTAAGACTGGCTTGCATTTTGACATGGGCGTCTCAAGCCTAAACCTCTCCTGCAGCTATGTGCTTTGTGCCGGCTCCCTCCACTTCTATCTCTATTTCTATTTCACACTCTCTCTAAAGTCACCTCTCTCCTTTTCCTTTCTTCAGTTTAATCAGCCCCCATACCTCCTTTTGCTCTCTCTTTGTCTCTCCAGGTGTGTAGAATATTTCAATATAAGATACACTTTTTGTTATACTTGCAGGCTTGATATTTTATTTAAAAATAAAATGTTAGACGGATACATTATTAACATATAAAACAGCAAGTGGGTCAAAACATTACTTGCATGAACCGACACATGAAAATAACATGAAAAATATGTATGCACACAGATCCATAAAATCAGAACACACCTCATTTCTTTAATAATATAAATTGATTTTTTTGTTCACTAAACCATATTTACCATTTTGAATGTGTATACGATGACCTAAACGTAGCTAACCCAACTCCGCGTTCAAAAGGGACTAACTATTTGATGGGTTATTTTAAGCCACTATTTTGGGTTACTCTAATCAACCCAAGTGTTGGGTTGATAATAAAAACCCATTAAAAGGTCAAATTAACCCAACCTCTGAGTTTGTTTGACTGATAATCTCGGGTTAAATTTATTAATTTCGGTGTTTGCTCCTAGAACCTAGTGTTTTTTTTTTTAATACAAGCAAAGCTTGGAATATATTACACTAAAAATACTTTTTTGAAAAATACACATTACTACACAACATGTGTTTAACCCTAAGAAAGAAAGTAAGGAATTTATGACAATTTCTATTTAGACAAACAAACCAAACAGGGATACTATATAGAATGCAGAAGCACACTTCTAAACCAATGCTTTCCCATCAGCAGGGGTTAATGTTTAACAGATAAATGTTTTAATATTATAAACTGAAGTAAAAATTACATGAACTGTTTTATAATAGTCACTTTATTACAGTTCAATCTTTTAACACCAGCAACACCTAAACAACACATGCGCATTGACGTATCATACAGTATATCTCTGACTGTGCGATCTAGGTTTACATGAATCCGTTAATTCTGGAGAAATTTGCAGACACAACTTTCCTAATGGAAAGTGTGGCATAATGGTGCAAAACTCATCTCATATGACAGTGTAAAAGCTGTACATGTGACAATAAAAGTTATTCATTCATTCAAAGCCACCTTTTCCACATCAGAATCAGCTGATTCAAGTTGATTGCATTAGCACTTCATTACTGTAAAGTGCTGTATTTCAGCAAAAGGCTGATTTTTTTCCACATTCAAAATCCCTTGGAATTAAAAAGCTTAGGTGTTAAAGGGTTAACAATATTATTTGACAATTTTTAAAAACTTGACTTCATGAAACTCTTGTCCCTCCATATTAGATACAACTTGCTGGAGGAACTCCATGAAGAAGCACACTGCTTGGGGTAGTTGATATCAAAGACATAAAATGCCTGAAAGCAGACGTCAACTGCCCCAAGCGGTGTGTCTTCAGGGTGTGCCTGAACTCCACACATAATAAGAGCTTGAGGACATCATTGCGTTGTTTGTCCAAGGGCCAGAACAGATGGGTAGGGTCTGATATCCACCTCAAGGAGGTACTCCACCAAATTTGTTCCAACCAAAGATAGCTACAAAACATGATAAATGAAAGTAAATCATAAGCACTGTACAACAAAACAGACAATTGGCAGTATAACAAGTGGTATTGACCATCTATAGAAGAAAGAAAAATTATTTAATTAGTTACTACACTAGAATGTCTTGAACCCCTGAATGGTCTTATTATTGAGCCTGTATACCGTGTGTGGAATGGTTGCTGGTATCAGTCTGACATCCACCACATCTCTGGCATCTGTTTGGGCACCAAGTGTCAGGATGGTGCCGCAGGTACTAAATTGGTTTGAAAGGTTCAATGATTTTACTGAGCATAAAACACAGTGGCTCAAAACCCACCCACCCTAATCCCTGACTTCTAAAAAAAATACTAAATAGTGCGGGGGTATGTAGTGGCAATTCACAAATTTTCACAGAATTCACAAAGTGAAAATCGAGTTGATATGAACTTTTTACGACGACTATGATTCCACTGTTTTCTGATGATGACAATGTTGATGGTTTATTAAAAAAAACTTAATGTAACTACACCTTCTCCGCAAAAATTGTTCAAACTCAACGCATTGTGGTCTATATTCGCCAATCTAGGAAGCATCGATACACACAGGTTTTTCACAGAATTCTGGGAAATTTCTAGGGGGGCAAACTGTTTTGGAATTGTAGATTCAAACAGGACTACAAAATGACAAATGCACTATATTGTCCACTATGTAGTGAGTAGTGACGGAATTCAGAAATACCCAGTGGATTCATAAATAGTCATTATAGAACACTTTAGATTAGATTTTCACTTTGCCAAATAGATAATGTCATTTTATATTTCTATACACATATCCCTTCATTTTAATGCAAGAAGTGGATCAAGTTTACTGTAAAATCAATTATGATGTATATATAACCCAATTAATGGATCGGAAAAATAACTCGTTATTTTGGGTTAAAATAGCCCATAAATTGGATTGTAATACACTGCTATAACACAGAAAATGACTTACCACCCCAAAAAGTAACCCAGAATTACAATCCAACATGAATAAAGAAATAATCCAAGTGTTTAAGGATGTGAACACTTCTGTCTTTAACAAGTAGCAATTTCTAAATGTTTCTTACATTGTTATCACAGGGTGGTTAAACATTCAAAATGTCTCACACTAACATCCACTCAGGTTGAATAATAGCTCAGTTTGTAGTTATTTTGTTTTATTGACACTTGTTTGGGCCATCATTGGTGTAGATCTTTAAAGAAAAACCTTCTGGATTTCACTTTCACTGTCTTTTGTTGTCTGTTATGCAGCTTCAGTGTTCCACCCCCCCACCCCCACCCCATGAGCGAACAAGTCAGGAAGCACGAATCAAGGAATGTGAAAAATCTTTTTCATATAAAACAAGCAAAACGTCCAGCTTGATTAAAATTCTTTAAGAGTTTGTGGAGGACATTGTCTGAAATGTTTGGCATTTGAAACTTTCTTGCAAACAGCCGAAGAATTTGATTTCAAAGGAGCTTTTCTTTCAAGCGTGCAGCAAAACATAGAGTGTTTTTTCTTCAGCAGTCCTGCTGGAATCCAGCCTCTTTGGCATCTTTGGGGTTCTTGGTCAGCTCTAGAAGATTAGTGGCAAGAAGCTGCACTCTATATTTCAGCTTGCAGTTTCAGAAATTTTTTTAATTACGATGTACAAAGGATGGTTCCGGAACAGTATTTCCACTTTAAATTTCCACTGTGGCTGCAATTCTTTCACTTTAAACCGTTTATTTATTCTCATGAAATGAAATTACACAGTCCAAGCAGGGCTCTGGGATTAGCCAGTAACTTCCTGTGTTTGCCCCTTGTTTTGTGCTTCTTTATCCCCAGCGTGTCTCCTGGTGTTGGTGCAATTGTGCACAAAACTGCTTTTATCCTCCGGCCACGCTGGTAGAGCACTTGTTGCCACAATTAGTCATTGTTTTTTTGTTGTTCCAAACAAGCAGCTGTCAGGGGCAAAGTGTCTTATATCAAGGTGTGACAGTTCAGAAACCTACCAGAAAATATATATTTCTTTGTCTTGTCTACATTTTAAAATGCACTCTTTATATTAAGATTAGAACTCTACTCTCATTTCTAAGAAGTTTTAGGTGTTTTAACTAAGTCATCTATTGTATCTTCTGATCAAACACAAATAAAAAAAAAAAAAACTTTGAGGACTCTATGACTATAAAACGTGTGATAGCCATTTTGAAAAACACTATTTTTTTCTGTATCTTTGGGAGCTAGCCTGTTTGCAATCAGGTCTATCCCAATGCACTCCACTGGGACATGTGGTCCTTTTGTAAAATAGTGAAGAAAATATGAAGAAAGTTGTAGTAAAAAGAAATAGAAGATACAAAACTAAAAACCAAAAACTGTCAGTTTCTATTTCCTTAAACCACATCTTCCTAAACAATGTTAGTCAGCCAACACAGTGCTTTACCAAATAACAACAAAAAAACTTAATTTGTCAATTTACATGACACATAAGAAATGAAAAACAACTAATTACACTGACTCTAACCATAAGCTGTTCAACATGGTTTTGTACTTATATACAGGAATCTAAAAATAGTGTTTTTGATATGTCCTAAAAACATTAAACTAATTAGAAAAGATGCAATGCTTTTTAATGTCCTACATATTAAGGCACCTCCAGGGTTAGTTACACTAATTAGAGCTATGTAGCTTGAACCTTAGAATGATTTTTTTCATCTTTTTTGGTCTGCAATCAGAATAGTGAGTTTAGGATTCTATAAAAGGTAGAATCCAATGCCAACTTTTATCCTTTGTTTGTTGGTTGGTGAAATTCTCTGTATCAATTGTGTATAATTTTACCCAACTAAAACTATATTTAGATGAACAAAGCAGTTATATATAAAAATAAAAAATAACCTGGTAAAGCAGAGTTCTAGCCCCTGGAGGAGCTAGAATGAACTCTTTGGTTCTGGGTGGAAACAAACTGCCTTTCACAAGCATTCATGTTTGAAAAGAAGAGTCAAGATGATAAATGCAGCGCTTCATAAAGCCCAGAGCCTCAGTCAGCTGCCTCCTGTGTGGGAAAGTTATGACAGAAAACAAAGGAGGTGCCTTTCCTGAAACACGTCATTTGTGCGTTTTCTGACTTCAGGTCTATGACCAAAGTCAAATTAGGAGGCAAAACATAAAACTGGGACAAACCTGATTGTTTTGTTGGAGAAAAGACATCATATCCCAACAGTTCAAAATAATAGAGGATATAATCACAACTAATTGTTTAACAGAACCTGTAAAAACAATTAATAGCATCTCAGTTTTGTCTAACAAGCTTAGGTTTCAGGGGGGCAACAACATGGAGTGTACTCCTGAGGGCTTTTAAGGCATCATTAACAAAGTGGTCATTTATACTAGGACTGATACTATGGGGGCTGGACTCAGAGTATTTGCTCAGAATATCACTAAGTACTGGTTGAACTGTGAGTTTAAACTCAGACACAGAACGGTCAGATAATGTTCTTCTAAGCTGTTTTTTGTTCACTAATGTAAACTGGAAGGTTATCAGAAAGTGATCAGAAATGTTGGTTAAGAGGAAGGACACTCAGCTGGCTGATCTCTATACCATGGGTTAAAACAAGGTCCAGGGTGTACTTATGACAGTGAGTGGGTTCATTCACACTTTGTATAAAACCAACATCATCTAATAAAGCTGCAAAAGCATTTCCTAGACAGTCACTGGGGTCATCAACAGGAATATTAAAATCCCCTATTATTATAGTTTGATCAGAATCTAAAACAATAGTCGATAGCCTGAAAACTCAGATAAAAACTCTGAAAACGGGTCGGTAGGACGATAAATAATTAACTAACCAGCGGTTCAATGATGAAAAGCAGCTGCACATTTCATCACTGACTAGGTTCGGCAATGATGGAACATGGACTTACTCTGAGCTAACATCCTAAGGTTTCCCTCAATTTCAACAACTCCGGTCCCTGGATAACACTTGACTGTAGCCGCTGGGATCTTCACATGTCTAATATAGAAGAGCCAACGACCAGAGTTGACAGTTCAGCGGGTGTGTCGCTGAGAAGAGAGAACCTATTACACATGTTCTGAAGAGTCCGCCCATTCCGCTCCCTTGCAAGCACAGATGCATGCTTTTATTTTTAGTAGATTTCATTAATGTAATGCCCTGCTCTCTGGTCTACCACAAAAATCTTTTTGTAGCCTAAAATTATAACAGAACTCTGCAGCTCGAGTTTTGACGAGGGCCAGAGGGCGGGAACACATTACACCCATTTTAAAATCGCCGCATTGGCTCCCTGTGTGTTTCACGATTGATTTTAAGGTTCTTTAATGGTTAAAAATATTTTAATGGTTTTGGGCCTTCTTATCTCAATGATCTTCTTTTCTAGTTTAACCCCTCATAGACCTAGAGGTCTACCTTAGAGATCTCTAAGGTGATGACCAAAAGCTATGGTGAGACTTCATTCTGTCATCACGGTCCTCGTCATGGAACAGCCTGCTGGAGAACCTCTGGACCGCAAAGACCATAGAAGTTTTAAAAAGACCCACCTTTTAGATTTTGCCTTTAGATTATCTGTGCCTATGGGCTGCGCGGTGGCGCAGTGACTCACAGCAAGAAGGTCCCTGGTTCAAATCCCGGCTGGGGGACCCGAAGCAGAACAGCAATGGGGGACCTTTCTGTGTGGAGTTCGCATGCGCGGGTTTTCTCCGGCTTCCTCCCACAGTCCAAAAACATGCTTCATAGGTTAATTGGTGACTAAATTGTCCCTAGGAGTGAATGTGAGAGTGCATGGGTGTGTGATGTGTGGCCCTGCGACAGACTGGTGACCTGTTCAGGATGTCCCCTGGATCCACCAGCCTTGTGACAAAATGGGTTTAGAAGATGAATGGTCTGTGCTTATACTTTATTTGTTTATTATTTTTATTATATATAAAAATTTCTATTATTTTTTATAATTATAATTATTGTCCATTTTATATTTGGATATACATCTAGTGTATTTAATCTGAACATCTTTCTTACTGTGATTTTAGCCCCAGGGAATCTTTTGTACCAGGCTTGTACCAAAGGTTACCGGCTTGGTCGGTGGTTGTTGATGCAGTTCTCGGCCTCCTGGGGCAGCTAGGATTTATCGTTGCAGCCTCACCGTCGCTGTCCCGATCTGGGTGGGCACTGTGGCGATGTTCCTGAGGCAGAGCTGCTCCTGGTATGAAGAGATTTCCAACCTACTGTTTCCTCACAGCAGAGCCAAGCCTTGGGTTTCTTTTGGGATGAATGTGTTGATGGAGGGGAGGCGGTAAAGGGTGCACTGGGTTTTAATTTGAATATCTGTCTCTGTTTTTGTTTTTAATTGGAAAGCACTTCAAGCTGTGCAAAGCATGAGAAGCACTATTTTATAAACCAGAGTTGACGTTTGATAAGAAACACAAGTATTAAAAAATGTCATTTGACATAAAACCAGCAAAGACAGAATATAAAAATGAAAACTTTGAACAGAATATGATATGTGAATATGGGAAAAAGATGACTTCCTATGATCATACAAGTTATTAAGATAATTTGCAAATTCTGTGTCTATAGATATGATCATATTTAAAAGAAATACTAAATAAAGAGGTCTAAGATTAAACAACTAGAAACTACTGAAGCAATATTGTCATATTGTCATCCAAGACCCCCAAATGACTAATGTGTGTTCAAAAATATGTGAAGCAAAACTGGTGTACTATTTCTGTCCCATGCAGCATTTTTAATATGGCTGGGTATCTTTACAACAGTTGTTTTTTTATTTTATTTTATTTATTTATTTATTTGGGGGGGGGCAGATGCAAAAATACGTTTACATTTGAGTGTTCCAAATAAATTCACAATTAGAACATGTTAAAACAGACAAACATAAAGGAGATTAATTTGTAAAACAAAAATAACCTCCACTTTCATTTAGGGGCTACTTATCATTGCAGCAGTGAGGTTTCATCTCAGCCAAAACATTTCTGTCAGTCGGTTCCAGAAGATGCAGACAGGTTGTAAGGTCACTCAAAAGGATCACACAAGAAATCTGGAAATGATTTTTATGATATTTCTTTCATGGCAAATTTTTAATAAATTTTCAGAAAAGTCAGCAACTGCTTTAACCAAGAATTTTATTAAAAATGTATTTGTGTTTTATCTTTCTGTATTGAAGAAACTCCAATCAAAGCCTTACATCACTGACTTTCCTTTTTTTTTTCAAATACCTTTCTATTCTTGATTTTAGCAACTTTTACAAGATTGATCACTAAGGTAAACTGTTTTATAGGATATAGAATATAAAATATAGAATAGAATATTTATACAACCTTACTTTCTATTTTGGGGTTTTATCATGTTTTTGTATTTTTTTTGTTTTGTTTTTCTTTTATTAGAGACCTATTTTTACGCCGCATGCTTGTCTAAATTAATATGCTTTAAAACAAACAGTGCCGCTGTAAATTAATGAAGCTAATGGAGGTTTAGGAAATTAGAAGACAGGCTTGGTCCACCTTGCCGAAATAGATTTTTTTTCATGTAACACACTTACATGTTATCTGTTTGCCCCTATTCACTTAAATGTTGATTGCGTTAAATGTGTCCATAATCTTTCCTTTTTCTTTTTTTAATTGCACCCTTGTAAAGTGTAATGTTTGTGTTCATTCTGCGCTGAATATTTTCCTTCCTGCTCTGAAGCAAAGGGTGCACATACTGAGCGGAGAACAGCTGCAACGGGGACTTCTGAAGAAAAAGAGGGACACCCATAGGAGCTGCCAAGGAACTGCAGGTGACCTCACTTCTCTGTCTGTGAGATCTCTCAGATAGTGATTGATACAAAAAGAAGATAAATGTAAATGTAGTGCTTCCTTTTTACTGCTAAGCTAAGTTGTCTATTCTTATGTCATTAGGTAAATAAATGAGGCATTCAGAAAGTTGGACAAAATTTCTGAACACTAAAGCACGGGAGGAGTGAAAGGGAACCATGGACAAGTTTGCGTCTACTCTCCTACACAAAGTGATGTCCACATGTTTCTTGACTGAAACAGATTCACCCACTCACCCAGAGTGACATGCAAACAGAACACTGACAGACTGACAGGCTGGCTCGGAATGAGCAGAATAGTGCTTTTGTGTTTGTCTCCCCCTCTGTATCAAACCTTGTCAAACGTGGCCTTACAGTACTTACAAAGAACCTGTCTGTCCATATGTTTCAGCATGATAGCATACAATGTACTGCAGTAGGCTGTCATCTCCCACGCGCGCACTAACACACACACACACACACGCACACACACACACACCCCTGAGGTAAACTCTTTGTCCAGTATTGCAAGCCAAAACACTCCCCTATTATAACACGAGCCCAACCCGCCTGATTCCTCAATACATTGTAAGTGTTAATTAATCCAGCCGAACACAATGCATTCGCAAATGGGTTTTATGTGTAATACAGTCTGCCAAGTACAAGTAGATGCACTATGAAAATCAGCTTTTGGTCTTCGCTTCCACGGCTTCTATGCATGTTATTGCATGTCTGAGTGTGTGTTCGTTGTGCGTGCGTGTGTGTGTGTGGGGGGGGGTACTTTGTGGTAATGATGTTCAACCTGCTTTGTCAGAACTACAAATAATACTTCATGCTACACACTAAGTGTTTCACCACCCACTAGCAGTGTCTGATGAGTAATATTCTCAATATGCTTTCTCATTACCTGTTTGCAACTCCTGATGGGGGCAGATAGCAGACCCCCGATGTTCAAGGCTTCTTCCTGCTTAAAGGGGAAAAAAATGTGATCAGGAACTGGTTTCTTTGTTCGCTGTGAAGTCGTTACCTTTCTGCCGCATGCAGATTTTCTAAAGAGGTTCCGATTTTACAAATAAGATTGTACTGAGCTGAACTCGTTGTCATGCAGTCATGGATATTGTCTGCCAGCCAAGTTATGAATTTCAAAGTCATTAGTCTGAGATTTAAAATCTATTTTCACACCATGTTGTGCTCATTTAAGACCACTGTTGTGCAACAGCTCTAATATTCCATAATAAAAAAACAAACAAGCTTGGTAATGTTTCTTTCAGCTTTCATTTGATACAAGCCTAAATAAATTGTATGATCAATTGTATAATTACAGTCAATATTAGAAGGAAAATTGTGCTTTAATTGCTGATTGATACAATGGTCTTACTTGGATGCCCTCAAGTGTTGCTTGCTTGTTTGTAATCTACAATTTTAACAAACTGGTATAGTAATGACGAGCAGATAGTTTTATTACTTGTGACCATTGAATTACTTAGGAAGTCATTGTGTCACTAGCAAGCTTTACGATCACATTGTTACATTTTCTGTGATATTTCTAAAAATCTTTCTAACTTTCAATAATCAGTATATTGCAGTCACATTCAATAACAACTAGATTTTTAATGAATTTATATCCTACATGCCACAATGTCCTCTTTGGTCCAAACACAAAGAGAAGGAGATGGACCTGAATCTAATGTCTGCAGACATAACATCGAAGAGAACTATAAACTCTGTTTAAACACAGAAGATCGGCTGTTTATCAGCAGAGGACGGAATGCCAACCTTGGTCATTCGACAGATTATGGACCCTTTTTATTTTCCTTTACAGCATGACTTTATTATAAAAAGTAAATAAAAAAATAACAAAACAAATGATTAATCAACTATTGAAAATGGTTAAATTGATTGACTTTTAATGATACTACTTCACAGGCCCCAAAAAAATTTATGTTGATTCATGATTTTTCCTAATGTAACATAATTTTGCACATATTTTTAACTTTTGATATTTGATCAAATTTTGCTATGAACATTTCTGAAAATAGACATGTTATGTCTATTTTACTGATATAGTATTATTTTTTAATCATATCAATAACTTTAATGAGTAACATAATCTGCATATATTTTGGATACTTCATTGTCATGTTGATTTCTAAAAAAGTTATTTTTTACAAACTAATTGAAGTAATTCATCTTTGTCATGTGCTTTATTGATACTTTATGATTTTTAATTCTGTCTGATAAAACTGGGAACCGGATATTGGTAAATCATGTAATAAAATGGTTATAGTATAATGGGGTGAGATTATATAAGTTCTCTTCCTTCCACTCCCTTTCAAGCAATATATATTAATATGCCTAATTACAGTCAGTTTGATTAGTTATTGTATGAATGTATACCTGATGATTGTATTGTTTTTGTGTATTATTCCTATTTGATCGCTTGAAATAAACCATTTCATATCAACTCAAATCAAAAAACATGAAACTCTTTCAGCAACTATTAACCACTGCATCTGTTAAAGTTACCCTGTTTTTCTAGAAGAGAAGTAAATCTATCCAGCATTCAACTGCTGCTACACTTACCCAAACCTTTTGCAGATTACAAATTAGCAAACTGTACTGGGGTTTTTTGACCAGGTGTTTGCAACATTTCCCCCCAGTCCAAAGACATGGCAGTTCGTTTCAATTTGTACAAGCGTTGACCTTTCAAACCTGTCCAGTTTACCACTCATCCAGCATCTCTCATATGTACAGTCTAAAAAACAGAGCTGGCATACAGTGATGCACTTTGAAGTCAAGAAAAAAACTCTTGTACAATGTATTATACTCCATAGCCCATATGTATGGTGTAATATGTAATGATACAATTATTTTATCTTGAATTAAGGTCATCAAATAATGAATGTTGTCATAAGAAATTCTTGGTTTGTTCAGCATTGCTAATAGCTGGACTGTAGTCCACAGAAAACCTTGAGTTAAAGATATGAAAATGGTCAAAAGTCTGTGGTGAACCCTCATGTCACATAGTTTTGCAAAGAAAGTGCTGTCAGCCTGAGCAAGGAAAGAAAGTGTTGTCAACAGACTGAGGGATGTGAGGGTTTATTGAGATGGAAAATGGCTGCTGGTAAGTGTCCTGGGCTAAGTAAATGCTATAAAAGCCAATCTCAATGTCTTAATGGCCTTCATTCTTCTTGGAGGGGGTGAAGGTAATTATAAAGTTCATTACAGTAATGAGATAGGCAGCGTTTGAGAGAGAGCCATCAGTATCCAGGCCAAGACACAGCGATATAACTGTTGATCAAGTCACTGGAATAGGGCACGAATGAGGTTAGGACAAGTTCTGATTATGTCATTTGTTCTGAAAGTTTTTTCTTTCCTTATATGATAGATGAACCTTAAGGAGTTTTGTTTTCGTGTCATGGCGTTCTGTGAATACCCGCTAAGGAGGGGTTGTGGCATGCCTGCGTATTACAGTATTTCCCACCCCATATCTCTTTGTAAAATTATATGTTTTCTGCTTTATCAAAGAAGACTGACCATCAGAAACTCCAGGAACCTGTTATTCTCACACTAGCAAAGGATCAGAGGCTTTTGAAGATGGTAGCTGTCACATGCAGGACCATAACCTCCTCAAGTGTTGACCAGCTAAACATAAATGTGGTACAGACTCCCATGCACCCATCACTGAATCAATCGCAGCTCTTGGTGAACAGAACTCTGGATGCTAACATGTAAACATGCAAACCTAAAGATAATGCATTTGTTTTCTTGTCCAATGGAACCACATTAAATTAATAACATCGACTACTTCAGGGGATTTAAGTTTTCCATTTGTAAGCTCTAAAACTTTCACGAATTTACTCAAAATGCTAAAATGCCTCATTACTCTTCAAACTCATTACATTTAATGAGCTCAATTCAGCTTTTTAACTAAACCACATTTACTTTGAGGACTAATGAATACAAGGGTTGCATCTTGATAGATTGAAAGTAAAGTGTTAAAAAACATCAATAAAGCAGAATTTATTCAAACAAGAGATTGTTTCAGAGACATACTTATTGCTGGGCTTCAAATAAGACACATGGTCCACCATTCTTGATGCTGTGAGACTGTAGCGTGTTTAGCAACAGAGTGCTGCCTGCCTTTGAGAGGCCTTGTATGATGCAAAATTACCAACATCTGCACTACCACTGTTGAAACAGCTTTTCTTAAAAACGTTAGTTTCATTCCTCATGTGTGGCTTCGGGGTCTGTTAAAAAGGCAAAGATTGACACTACAGCTAAAGGTGAATGACAAGAAGAAGAAAAAAAGGTTTTTTTGTCTATCAAAGAGGCTGCAAGCTGGAAAAAAAATGCTTCAATTTGGCTGTGACTCAGTCTGTGAGGAATCAGTTATTTACACAGTAAATTATTTCAGCTGCTGTAACCTGATTTATTGAAAAGAAAAGCTATATTTGTAATAAAGCAGGATAAATTATTGTTCAGTGTTAATATTGGAGATGTGATTGAACTGGATGCAGGGTGAAAACTCCACAGAAATCATTACATTCTAGCTAGGTCTTTAATGTCTGAGGCTCCTTCAAGTACCTGAGAAACCTCACAGAAAAATGATGGGACTCATTTGTCGTTGATTAGATGCTTCTTTGAAGCGATTTCAATAAATAACAAGGAAAGAAAAGGCATAAATAATGTTCATTTGTAAATTTAGTTTTGTTTAAAATGGTGGTCAAAACCATCATAAAGCATTGAGACCTCACCCATCCGCAATTATGGTTGGAACATCTGACAATTTACGCAAACTGATCAATTCATTTGCTGCTAATCCCAGTAAACTCCAGCAGAGTTAACATGTTGAGGATGTATGGCACAATAGTCATAGCAGCACATAGTCAGGCAGCTGATTCTTTTTCTAGTGCAGAATAGTCAGGTAGTGCAGGACAGCAAAAGAGACCCATTTTTAAAACACTTTTCCTAAATGTATGACTTGCTCGTTGTTGTTTGTTTGTTTGTTTTTACCTCAGAGGTGCAGACTAGTTCCTCTTAACCTGAAATTATCTGCCCCATTCACCAACCTTCCACCTTATTCTAGTCAGCATCACGTTTTACAAGGCAATCATGGACATCAGGTCTAAATCATTATGTCTACTTTTTTGGGGCAATAAAACATTTTTAAATGTTTTAGTGCTCGGGAATCTTAAGATTCTGTATTTACCATAATCTTATTTTTTATAGTTAACCAACATGATTAAACATGGACACTTGTTCTCCACAGAGATTTTCTAGTTGTAAAAGTCTTAGAAATGATTAATTTAATGAATAAACATGTGAATAATAGTGAAGTGAGCATTGTGTTTAGGATTGCATTCCCTTGCTATCTTAGTAAATTGAAAATCGCTGCATACACAGAACTAATAATACTGAAAAAAAATGTTCCTAAGCAAACGGTTCTTGTCATTGTGTTGGTTATGCACGTTTGCTTCATGCATTGTGAATCCAGATACATTTTCCATTTTGTCTATAAACCTGTTACAATAGATTTTAATTGCCCGATGAAGAAAGAGTGGCCTGAGAGAGGGAAAGAGAAAGAATATGCCACTGTGTCATGGAGCTTATTAATTGTCCGCAACTCTGACGGTGTCCTCCCTTTACTCAACAAGCCTGACATGTGCCAATAAATGCCCAGTGTTTGATGATTACTGCAAAAAAAAAAATCCGAAAGGGACAAAACTGGTTTAGAGGATGAATGAAAGAAAAAAAAATCCCTTGTTGTGCAGAGTCTCGTGCTTCACAACAGAAACTACCTATAATGGCCACAAAAAAGCTTTATGTGTGTGGCTTTGGGGGGAAAAACTCACACTTTTTGTAGGATAATGAAAAACCATAGTTTAGTAATTTTTTCTTTTTTCTTTTCTCTGAGAGAAACAATAAAATAGTCAAACTAATCCCTAATTTAAACAGAAAATAAAAAAAATTGAAATAGAAAATATTGTACAAATTTGTTGAAAGTCTAATCGTGACCCTAAAGACATGATTTTTTTTTGTCTTGATGCCTAACTACACAATTTCCAATTTTAGCCAGAGGATTTTGATGTGCGACTGATTACTTAAATTGAAATGTTATTTCTTTCTGCAGCTGCTGAAAAAGGACTCTGACCAATTTCTGCTTGTTTTCAAACTGAACGCATGTAGTGAACCCTGAAAACATCAAACACTATAGTCTTTGCAGTTAGACAAATTAAAGCTTAAAAGGTAAAAACATTCTTAGTTAATTTATGTTGGTACACCTAAACCAAACTTTAAACAAAAATAAAAATACAAGTCAGTCAGGTTTTGGGAGGAATTTCTTACATTAATATATTTTAACTTTTTGAAATACAACAAACTGTTAGGATCTGAATTAGTAAAAGTCTCGTCATTATACAATAATTTATGGCATAAACATTTCTGAATTACATATTTATGAAATTACTTAAGAATCCCTTTAAAACTTTACGCACCTGCACAAGTAATTTGAATGGATTTGATGTTTTTACTATAATTTATTTTGGAAATTTTAGAAGCGAACACTTTGTTAAGGAGTCATAAAAGTACCTTCTTCTGTCATATGAAGATTACAGAAATAAGACAAATTCAGTTTAAAAATGTTTTGTTTTTTTGTTTCCATTATTCTTTTTATACCATCTATAGCAGACATTTTTTTTAACAATTATGTTTCATTGAAAAAATTAGTTTATGCATACCCCTTCTCTATTGGTTTATGGTAAAAGCACACCATTTTGTTCATTTTGAAAAAAAAAACTGAGAATGCAGAACCACAAAGCAAGCAGCAATGCTGAGGAAGACTGTTCACACACACTTTCAAACACATGCAGCTGGTGTGAATGTGTCTGTGTTCCACATGGCAAAGTGCGGAGTTCCAAACTGTAAGCGGATTAATGTCTGGAAAAAAGTAGCCGTCATTATATTGAAGGCTTACCAGCAGCTGGAAAAAGGCAAGTAGTCAAAGTGAAGGTATAACCCAGCCCTGAACATCATGTCCAAATGCCTTCCTCTCAACCTCAGAGACTTGCATCACATTTGATCACTGAGCCTTAGCTTATTAAAGACATTTACACATTTTGCAAATTTAAATCTTCTCAACTTGCAGAGAAAGGTGCCTTCAAGACAAATTATTCATGTGCTATAATCTCTGGGAACTGCCTGGACCCTGAATCCTTCTTTCCGTTACCACAGGGGGATCGCAGAGCTTTATCCCCATTTACGATAGCGTAGAGCCAGATATGTGCCCTTGTAACAGCTTTAGCCGGATGGACAGTATTCAACCACACAAGCAAAGGCCAAGAGAGAGCATGAGTCTTTTGTTACAGGAGTACTTCTCGTTGTGAAGATTCTGGTTTCCATCTGGAGAAAATTTAGTCAAGATGCAAAATATTTCAAGTACTCAGGTTGCAAGAGCAGAAATTAACATATAAAATAGAGTTGATCAGAAAAACAGATACACAGTACACTGATTTTGCATCAACCCAACGTGGAAGTGTTCTGTGGACTAGTAGCTGCACGGTTAAGTTATAAGGGGACATAAATCATTATCTATTACTTTATTAAACCAAACAGACCTTAAAGAGCACATGTATGAATTGCTAGCACACTTTTGGAGTTCCTCCTCTTTATTTATGATCACATCCAAACTAACTTTTTCTTCAACCTTCACTTGCTGTATATAAAACACTGAAAGTAGTTCAAACATTGTAAGAAATAGAGTACATACATCATATAATCTATAGTACATTTTCAGTTTTGTGTTTAAAAAGAGTTTAAACATTAGCAATTTTAAAGTCAGATTAAAAAAAAGATTAGTTCTATCAACAGAATAATGTGTTGTTTCTACAACTAATCAGCATGAGTGAACATCTGTCATTAGTGTATTCAGGCACACAACATTAGACCCTATGGATTCTACATTCTACACTTCATGATGACCTGCTGTTGTCCACAAACTGAACCAGCCTCATATTGTGGGTCTTTGTAGATGAGTCTGAAACATGTGTGGGTCACCCCCCCCCCCCCCACACACACACACACACCTACACACAAATACATATGCATTTGACTAAATTACTGAATGTAGTGATATAACCCACACCCAGACTCTCCTCTAATGAAAATGACAGTGTAGCTGTCATCATTGACGGCGCTGCCAAATCACTCGGTTCTGCCTACAAAGCCAAGCGCACCTGGTCAGCCTGTTGAGTACAATCTTGTTTAGTCTAAACCTGTGATTGTCACCATGAATCCAGCACGGTCTGCTCTCAGTATTGATCCCTCACATGTGATTGCACTTGAGGGCAGATCCAGCCACTAGGAAAGAAAATCCCTGCCAATGACCTTTAGCATCTTATTGTGACCCCCCTCATCACTTGTCTCTGTGAAGAATAGAGCTAATGTTTTATTCATTTAAGGTTGATGGCGTGATTGAGATGACCAGAATGCCATGGTTTGGTGCTATTAACTCTTAAAGACAACAATCTTGTGGGGTTCTTGGAGTGTGGTGTTTACAGCCAGACAGTGATTGCACATAAATTCACAATGAACATCAACCAATGGTGTCCTATTCAAGTAGAGAAGGTACAAATCGTTTATTGACAAAATTGCAGTGGTCTGATGATGAAGAGATAAATACATTTTAAAATGTGATGTACCAAATATTTTATTTGAATGCTAATGGTATTTCACTTTCAAAAATATCTAAAGAGCTGAAAGTGGCCTTCATGTTCTCTAGCAATGTTTAAAAGACAAAACCTGTTTGGCAGAAAAAAAGGTCAAGTCAAAACTGATGATTTTTTTATGCTTAACAGGTAGATTTTCATCAATGGTGATGCTCTATTAGGGAATTTAGCATACGGTATTTTACTTCAGTGAACTTTATATGTTTAAGACTTGCAAAAAACAATCTGGGCAAGTGATTATTTTCAACACTTCTCTGTCTCTCTCCTGGTCTCCAACCTAAAACCTAAAAGTAGATGGTTGCCAATACTGCATACCCTTCTGCTGAATGTTCTTCCCTGTTTTTCCATTTAGAGTGATCATTCTTCTTTTCCCTAGCTTAGAACAGAGGAAATAAAAAATTAAAAAAACAGTATAGTCAGCTGGTAACTTGTAGTCTAATATTAAAATACGGTTAGTTCATTGGAATGACTTTAGCCATATTGGATTTCGACAAACCTGAATTGCCTGGAATAAAATAAATCTTAAAGTTGTTTAAAATCATTTTTATGTTCTACTGGCTGTGTTATGAGAAATTTACTCTACTAAATTGACTGTGAATTGTAATTTTACCTATTTTGGTGCTTGAAGGTTCTTTGACTGAGTTAACTAAATACACTCCAATACATCTTTAAATAAAACAGTTTTGTTTTGCAACACCCAGGTAAAGAAATAAGAACTCTATCAAGACCAAGCAAAAACAATGTCCAAAATTCATCTGTTTAAACAGTAATACTTTGGTTTAACCCCATATTTGTCAGTCTATCAGAGAAATGATACTGTAAGCTGTTTGGTATTTAACTGCAGCTAATTATATTAGCTCACAATCCATTCAATATTAAGGGCTCCCTTAAGTAATATTAAAGTCTATTTTCTCAGCCAAGCGATGGTACCCAAGTCATTAGCCTCGGCCTGCGTGGCATTGGTTTCAAATCTAATGGGCGACGGGGTGCCTTGTCGGTGTAATTTCTCAGCTTTATCAAAATTGTTTTCACAACATTGATCAGATTATAGCCCAGTGGGGGCCTCTCTCAGAACAGTGCAAACAACTCAGGCCCCTGGATGAAGCTTATACTGTGTTACTAAGAGTAAAAGTGCTGAGGACATGTAATCTATGGATGATGAGTCACACATTAAGCATGACAATGTGAAGCTTTTCCAACCAAACTAAGTGTAGCGTTTTTAATTAACTGACCTCTGTTTAATTTCATGTTTTTAACAAATAGGTACATTTTGATTTTGTAATTTTCTTCTCACCTTGCCTCAACTTCTGTTTAACAAATTCCACTCTGCTCAACATAAAAAAATAAAGGAATAAAACTGGAGATCCTAAAAAACCCTCTGAAATTACTAAAGATTCCATTCATCCATCATGAAATCAGTATTCCTACACATGATGATAATCTCTGCAGTTTTGGTAAAGCATGAATTCCACTTTCAATCTGTCTGTGTCATAGCAGCTTTTAAGGCTGATGCAGTGGCTATAGCATACAGCCAAAGTGAAAATAATATGACTTCATATATATCAAATGTTATCCAAAATATTTAATGAAAAATCTTAGGTCATTGTTTATGTACGTTATTAAAGGAAACTGTTTTTTTTAACTAAGCTTAGAAAAATATGAAATATATCAAAACAGCAACTACATGAGCAATAGCAGAGAAAGAGTTTAGCAGATTACACTGAAGTCCAGTTTGGTTGAGCTCTCACTGTTTCTCTTTTGCACTTCAATTTCATGCCAGAATTGGTAATTACATGGCAATGACTGGCACAAATGGAGCCACCACCTGCACATTTGTATATTTCAGTGGTTGACAGTATGAGGGGACAAGGTGTGAAACATAGTCCCAGCTGATTTGTTGTTGTAATTGAACACCTTCCCCACGTTCTCTCTGCAGAGAGATATTTTATCTTTAAAATGCAAAAAGTGAGAATAACACTAGGTAAATACAGTTGGATTTAAAAAGATTATTTTTCTATCTATCTATCTATCTATCTATCTATCTATCTATCTATCTATCTATCTATCTATCTATAGAGACTTATGTCTCTAAGTCTGGTCAGTATTGGAAAAGTCAAAAGTCATGGTTTTGTTACTTAATAGTGGTACAAGTTGGCAGTGACCTCAAAAGTTAAAATACAGTATTCATGTCAGCCCAATAAAAACTAAGGGGTCATTTGACCATCTATATGCACCTTTTTTACTTTCATTGACATTCCCTAAACAGGTCATACAAATGTCTATGAAACTGTTACTCTGACTTAAGATTGGGTAGAGTTATGACAAAAAGTGGTATTTTCACTTGGTATTTCAGTTTCACATCAACTAGACCAAAACCCCATTAGATAAATGTCAATAACAATGTTCACATTCAAACATATGGAGCTCTTTGGATTTGAGTGGTTGAATGACAGTATTCCTTGAATTTCAACTGCTCCTGTTATATTTTTATGAGGGGCCGTATAAGACATTATTTATTCTGAACCATTCACATTCATACATTCTTGCTCTCACATTCATATATACTCTCTTTCGCATACATATATTCTCTTACGCATACATATATTCTCACTTGCGCATCCATATATTCTCTCTCTCGCATACATATATATTACCTTACACATACATACATTCTCACTCTCATTGTCACTCTTAGAAAAGAATATATGTATGTGAAAGACGAGTATATATGTGTGTGTGAGGAAAAGTATATATATGCGTGTGAGAGAGGAGTATGCACGAAAAGGAAGTGACTTTGCATGAAAAGGAAGTGACTTTGCATGAAAAGGAAGTGACTTTGCATGAAAAGGAAGGCAGATGATTTCTCGTGCTCTGATTGGACGAGAGGCCGCCACCTCCCATTTTGAACAGACGCTAACATGAACTAGCAAGAAGGAGCCATGGGGGTCCTGCAGCAGGCCATCGGAACCTTAAGAAATATTTTATCTTCACCTCAAGTGGTCACAAATCTGTCTGCATCTCTAGAGACACAAAGGAATGTCTCAAATACTAATAATGGTAATAGAAGCGCCACCAAAACAGAAATAAGGGAGCTTTTCAGACCGACTCCACCAACCTCCCGCGCTTTTACTCCGTGTACAACCACCGGAGGGTGGTTGAAACTGAACCTTTGCGTGAATTATGGGCGTGAATTATGAATTATTAATTATTTGCGTGAATTATGGGCGAATTATTATTATGGATTATTATTAATTAATTATTATGAATTAATTACGAATTATTAATTCTTTGAATTATTTATTATTTTTACAATAATTTATTAATTATTTGCGTGAATTATGGGCGACACTTCCTGTAGACGCCGGAACACGCATTTACATTAAAACAAATTCCTCTTTTTTTCGATCCATAACTACATATAAATGTGGGAAAACCAGCTATCATGTCTTAAAAAAGGCAACGGTGAGGTGAAGATAAAATATTTCTTAAGGTTCTGATGGCCTGCTGCAGGACCCCCATGGCTCCTTCTTGCTAGTTCATGTTAGTGTCTGTTCAAAATGGGAGGTGGCAACCTCTCGTCCAATCAGAGCACGAGAAATCATCTGCCTTCCTTTTCATGTAAAGTCACTTCCTTTTCATGCAAAGTCACTTCCTTTTCATGCAAAGTCACTTCCTTTTCATGCATACTCCTCTCTCACACGCATATATATACTTTTCCTCACACGGACATATAAACTCGTCTTTCACATACATATATTCTTTAAGAGTGACAATGAGAGTGAGAATGTATGTATGCGAAAGAGAGTATATATGAATGTGAGAGCGAGAATATATGGATGCGCAAGTGAGAATATATGTATGTGTAAGAGAATATATGTATGCGAAAGAGAGTATATATGAATGTGAGAGCGAGAATATATGAATGTGAATGGTTCAGAATAAATAATGTCTTATACGGCCCCTCATATATTTTCCTGTAAGTTGATGGACCTAATGAAACACTGGTAGCATACATCTTTATTTAAATCACAATAGATATCAAGTAGCTTTGCACCATAAATACAAAAAGATATTTTTAAAACCCCATTAGCTTTTACGTAAAAGGCAATTATTGTCCTAAATCTGAAATCACACCTTGGACACATTAATCTTCCCCAATTCAACCATTGATTACAAGTCAGTATTCTCCACCACACTTTAAGCTCTCCTCTTCGCTTTCTATGAGCTCCTCTGTTTTCTCTGAGCTGCGTATGGCATCTTTCTAGTGTCTCCTTCAGAACGCTGCTTTGCATCCTCAGCGGCAGTGAATCGATATCTTTCTCTGTGTGTGGTGAGCCAGGCGTCACTGCTATAATAACAGCTGTTCAGCATGTTTGTACAGAGCAGTCTTTCAGCCGGTCCAGGGTACTCAAGAAACTCAATGCAAAACAATCATTTACAACAACTTGACTGTCAAAGGCCACCAAAGTGGTGGCTCTTTCTTGTGAAAGTATAGATTGGTTCTGTCTTTGAAGTTGGTCTTTAAATAACAGGACAATATGCTAAATATTAAGCACCAATAGGTCAAGCATGGCATCCTATGTGTGACAACATAAGTGAAAGCATGTTTCAGCTGAACCTCCAGCTCAGCTGTCCCATGGGACGAAGAAAAGACTCTTGGGATGATTCCAGCACTTGATCTGACAAAACAACAACATACTTCTTTCTAATAAAGCAACCCAGATGCCAAAGCTGAGAACCGCAGGTGCTCAGTGGGTGAGTGTTAATTGCTGCTAATTGGTGTAGCAACACATCAAGGCATATGTGAGTCTGAGTATATTGTTGTAGAGATCAGAGGGGAATGTGAAGCATTTCAGTGCTATGACTAAGAGATTATCCAGTACCTCTGCACACTCTTATGATGTACTGAAAAGAACATTTTGGAACCAAGAGTCCTTATCGAGTGCAGTGGATTCCTGTTATTGTGCAAAGCTGCAAACATTGATGTATAAAAAAGCTTCATGCAAATTTTATTTATACATTTATTAACAATTTGTGCACAAAAAAGACAGTGATTGTGTGAATTGATACATCTTTGATATTACAGCAAACCCAATATACATCTTCAAGATTATATCAGAGACCCTCTAAATGGTTTCAATGTTATCCCTTCATTTTTGATATAGACTAGTGTACTAGGACGATTTATCTCCCTTTTTGTCTGTTCTTGTTACTTCCAGGAATAGCACACATAAACACAGTATGCTACCTGGCAGCTTTAAAAATTGTTCCACGTTTTAGAGTTTCACTCTTCGTGTTTTTTATTTGTTTGTTAATTATTGAAGTTCATTAACTTTTTCATGTTACTTTCTTTTTGGGTCTCAAGTTTGGTTCATGACATATCTGAATAGTTAAGTTTCTTACCTGCAAGAGCCCAGTTGAGTATTTTTATATAGATTTGAATAGAAATAGAAAAAATATTTTTTCATGTATTATTTAGATTTAGATATGTATACATTCAACACAAACATTCAATCTTTGTCTACTGTTGTTTTTTTTTGTCTTGCTTTTAACTGTGCTGTTTGAACTTTTTGAGATGTTTTAAATAAATCGCTCTACAATTCTTTAAGCTCTATTCATCTTTTTTTTCATCATTCATCCTCTAAACCTATTTTGTCCCTTTCGGGGTCACAGGGCTGCCGGAGCCTATCCCAACCACTTAAAGTTCCACTTCCCTTTTAATTCTAGTTCTAAATTGGATTATCTGGCAAAACAAGCAAAGTGTCTCGGTGACTTGTCTGCTTAGCTAAATCTGAGTTTGTACCCTGTGAAAGTAAAATGCAGATTTGACTGTCTCATCAGAAGTTTAACACAAAGAAACGCAAAGAAAGATCTGCCAAGAAGAAATGAAAATTTATTACAAAGTGCTACAGGAGCTGGTGGCTAGTGGAAAGCAGCCGTGGTCATTAACATGATTGGACATTAAGAGACATCAGGCAAACACAACTTAATCAAAATAGAAAAAAGGAAATATACATTAAACAAAATCTAGCTAATGGTAAGGCACAAGGCTAAGTGGTAAATACTTTGAACAAACCAGAATTAACAAATCCAGGTGCAAAAGTGGAATCAGATTCAGTGACCACCACAGATACATTCACGTAATTGGGTGAAGGGGTGGACCATGAGTATCTTGATATTAACTTGGAAAACTAGCTGGACTGATGACGCAAGACTGGTTGTGTTTTCAATATGAGGCAAAGCAGATTGTACTTTTTGGGAAGCTAAAGTCCTTAAGTCTTAACAAGAAGATGTTCCACAATTTCTTCTGTTCTGGTGAGTGTAATCACATCTGCATTCACCTGTTTGGGGAGTTAAATCTAGGAAGTTGATTAAAGAGGTTGTACAAACTGATAAAGTGGACTAACTTTAGTTTGGGTTGTCTAAAGAAGAATGTTTTGTAATATAAAAATAATCCTGGGACACTTTGAGCACCCTTTGCATGAAACAATAATTCAACAACAGTTTTCAGTCAAACTTCTTCAGATCTGCTCCATCTCTGCCCACTACAGGAGCTCCTTCTTGCCCATAGCTAGTTTACAATTACTCTCTGAAAAATCTACGTTTTCTCATTTCCCCTCTAAAATTATAAAGTCTTTTTGAATTAAACTGAAATTGAATCGACTCAATAATATCCACAAGAGTAGAAAGAGAGAGTAGGAGGAGAAAAAGGACAGGGATATAAAGAATTTTACCAGGAGATGAAAGAAACAGCTGTATACAATTGACAAGCTTCTGAACCCCACCATCAGCAATGCCACTGCTCCCTCCTCCCTTCACCTGCAGTGATGTTGCCCTGCGCGGTCATCGAACAGCTTCAAAGAGCTAGCCAGGCAAAATGATGTGAGGCAAGCAGGCTGAATCCTCAAAGAGACGGCCGGTGTCTCCTCCTCCACTAACACTATGGTCTGTAACACACGCACAATCTACCTTATGCAGCACACCCTCCTTGCAGCCCACACCTGCCTCTTTGCAACCACTATTGCATGGGGAACTGGGGGAGGGGGATAAAGTCATAGGCGTGGCGTGTCTTGTTCCAAGGCAACGCCAGTTTTCCTTCATGTTGTGTGGTCCAACAAATTTGACACAAATCTTTTTCTATTTAACATTTGCAAAGTGTTAGCAAAAATGCACAGTTCTCCAAACAACAGCAAGGCCACATAATTACAACCCTATTTTCTTTCATTTCAGCAAAACTGTCTTTCACCAAAGTCTGCGTTGGATATCGCACACCTATGGGAGAAGGTGTTTGTTTAGTTTATCAATTGTTGATAACTATTCAGTATAAAATGGATTTATTGGTTTTAATAAATGACCATTGCAGCTGATTTTGAAACACATCTTTAAATGTTTGCATGTGGCCGTTTTACATTAGATCAACTTGCAATGGAAATAGTAGTTTGTATTATTTATTTAAAAACTTCAATTTTATTTAGTTTGAGAGAAGTAAACTCAACAAAACTGCAGTTGAAGGAAAAAATAAGGAAAAAAAATATTAAAAGCCGACAACACAACCTACAATATAATGGCAAACTGTATGGCGTGCAGCCTGCCTTCACCCTGAAGTAGCTGGAATAGGATCCAGCCATCCCCATGACCCCACAGGGGGCTAAGTGAGAACGAAAGATGGATGGATGGATGGATGGATGGATGGATGGATGGATGGATGGATGGATGGATGGATGGATGGATGGATGGACGGACGGGCGGATGGATGGATAGATTTGTCAGACATATAAAATCAAATTCTCTAGGAAAACAAATAACCCAAAAACGTTAAACCCACCCAACAGTAACTGGGACAGGCTCAGGCAACCTCAAAAGGGATAGAGCAGGTTAAGAAAATGGATGGATGGCCGGATGTGCCCACCGTCTTTTAGGTGGGCACATCTAAAAGACGCTGTCTTTTAGTCAGCAGTAGTGCAGCAGCCTTTTGCATGATATGAAGTGATTTTTGGGAGACAGTAGATTATTGCAATTAGTCTGCTAAGGATTAATGCATGTATGAAGATCTTTGCACCGGATCTCCATTCGGAAATGTTTTAGGTGTACAAAGACTTGGTCTTTGCAATATGCAAAGATCAGCATAAATGATAAAAATAAAAGATTAAAGATTAGTTGGCTGATTTTTGTAATGTATGTGTAGCTGAGCCTGAACATTCTCCCTCACTTGCAGGGTTGATTATTTAAAATGCAGTTTCTTACTGTTTGAGCTGCAAAACGTGCAAATTGTTTGAAGGTTCATCAATTAGCAATACTGCTAAATGATGTCAAGATGATTAGACAGAACATAAATGTTTGTGTGCCACATTAGAGACACCGGTCAGTAACAAATACTAAATTGGCTTTTGAACAAATCAAACCCTGCTGCCTTGATCAAAAGTGACATTGCTGGACTGCAGGTCTTGGCCTTTTCAGCTCACATGTGACAGTTATGGACACGCCTTCCTGAAGAAAAAAAAGTAATCAATAAAACCATAGTGTTGCTGAGATCTATTTTGACATTATATCAGAACTCCATCTTCCTGTTTCTGAAACACCACCTGAACCCCCTCAGCCTGACCGATAGAGGAGGAGGAAGTATGTTTATATTAGAATGTCATCACTGAAACTACAAGCTGTCTGCATCAACCCGTGTCACTGCTTTCAAACTCATGCATGCGAGCATACACATAAACACTACCCACTGACTCAATCCCATGTTTTGTTGTCTGGTCTGGGAAATGAAGGTTGAGTGAGAATCTCATTACTACAAACACAAAAGGTTCTTCTGAGGTTTGGTGTGTAAGAAAAAAAGAGTACAAGAACACAAGCTGGACAGTGTTTATGCAAAAGCTTTTTTGCTGACTGTGAAATCATGGGAATAAATATACATTAGGGGGTGCCACTACTTTTATTTCAGTTTACTTCTGAAAAAACATCAGATGATAAAAGTTAATCCTAATATAGCAAAAATGCACAGCTTTTCATGTAACAGAAAGGCCTGATAATTAAAATATATTTTCATTTGTATTAGTTAATCTTAAGATCAACCACAAACACACCTGCTAGAAAGGAACCTCAGAATAAAGCAACCCAGGACAATAATTCAATAGCTCCTATGACAATAATTTAATAGCTCTTATGTCCATCTACTGCTTTACAGCAACAGCTCCAGTCAAATATGCTGTATGACTTCCTGAAATTTTACACCATTAGAACAGAAATTGGCCCAGTCTTAATCATACACATTTATGGGAGCCGGTTTAGCTCGTGCTGGTTTGCAGCGCCTTCCGTCCGTGAAACCTGGGTTCGAATCCGAGCTGCTCCCTGTTCCCTTCTCTACTTCTCTGCCGGTCCCAAGCCCGGTTGCTTTGAGAAGGTTGCATCAGGAAGGGCATCTGGCGTAAAACATTGCAAAGTAAACCATGCGACTTGTTCGCTGTGGCGACCCCTGATGGGGAAAAAAAAGCCAGAAGAGAAAGAAGAAGAATCATACACATTTATGACTGATTTGTTCAGATGCACTTTTGCAAATTCATGATTTCATGTAGATTTTATTTATTTCAAAATGGGATTTCTCCAAAGACCCTTATGAAGCTATCCAGCCTTTTTTTTCTAAATCCCCTTCAAACAACTAAGCAAAAAGGACGAGACCACAGAGATATTTAGCAGAAAACTGGTATTGCTTTCCCTCAAAATTCAAAAGAATCCCAACTGACTGGAAGCACCAGGCCTGTGAAAGCAATCAACATGACAAAAACTCACTTAAATTAGCACCAACAAATGAGATTTTTATCTAAAATGGAACTAACTTAGAACACAGAGACACAGAATTAGATTTGATAAAACCACATTAAACACAATAGGGTAAACTAAAAAAATAGAACACTAAGAAGCTAGATCAGGACACCTCTCTCCCTCCAATGACCTGACTTCAGCATCTCTGTTAGCTGCACTCATGCCATTCCTTTTAAATTCTAGAGGAAAATGTAGATAACACAAGAAACTGTCATCCTTCAAATTTTGATGAGTGAACTTACCCTAATATACATCCATTTTCTAAATCAATTTCAGGGTCACAGGGTAGCTGGAGCCTATCCCTGCTACTGTTGGGTGAAGGCAGAGCATACCCTGAACGGTTTGTTATAGAGCATGAACCATTTCTTTTTTTTTTTTTATTGCCATGTGATGTTAAGACCTGTATTCCCTGTCAGGGCCATCAGTTCTCAAAGACAGCTGCTAAGTGTCAGATGTTGTTATTTTTGGTAATTTTGTGTTTACTGTACTAAAGTTAGATAAGTGTACTGATACACTTATAAAATATAAAGAAATATAGATAAGGGTTAATGGCTGACAAAGTGTGCATTATTAGACATTAACACACGATGTGGAAGCCTGAACCATCCTCTGCGCTTTGGCAAAGTACGTTAATGCTGATAATGCACACTTCGAAGGCCATTAACCCACTTATACCATGGTCACCATGGTCACTTACAAAATAAATAAATATTCCACCAGTTTTTAGTACTTTATTCATGTTATTTTTTCGGTTTGGATCACTTTTTTCACAAAAAGCTGACTATTTGTCATGTGGTGCGGCGCCCCTTTGCCAGCTCAGCCTGGGTGGACCTCGACTGCAGCGGCAAGGGGAAAGAGATATATATGCTGATCGTCACGATGGGTTAAATAAAGCATCAGACCAGAGAGAACGTTCATCTCTTAACGCTTGTTTTTGTCCAGATGATGAAGCTAAAGTGTGTTTTAAAGAAGCCAGTACAGTGAGAGCATTTAGGCTATGTGACTGGAACTTCCTATTTGGGCGTGCGGTTATCACTGTGGTATATCACTTTTTAAAGCACAACCAGCAGCCAATCAGAACCAAGTATATACCCGGACCATGGTATAATTGAGAAAAATTGCTGGTTTATTACCTCCTGACTTACTGATATTTATCTTGTCTTGAATAGTCTTTATTTACTTACTGTAAAACATAAAACTTGTGCTTGAAAATAGTATTTAAACTCTTCTGAATGAAATGCACCTGAAAGAATTACTGTTTTTCTACCTGTTACTGTGTAAATAAAAACTGACTGATCAAGACAAGCAAAACCACAATGTTAATTACTGTAAACAAAACATAGAGCAAAGATTTAGGCTGTAACTTTTCCAGCAATAAGTAATTGGAAGAGACGTGTATCATAAAGGTTTGATCAAAAAAAATCTTTCCTGGTCAGAATCACCTGTGAGCCTGCAAACTCTTTGGAGAGTGACAGCAGTGTTACTCAATGCAACTACCAACATTTCACACAGTGCCATGAATTTGCATGATTTGCATCAAGTAAAACAATTTTGAAGTTTCCCTTTCCAATAATCAGAAATGTGTCATTTTCATCTGCTGTATCAATGCAGTGTACTTTAGCTATGACAACCAAAGGGTTCTGACCAGTTTTCTGGTTTGCATGTATTTGTGCCTTTTTCTTTTTGTAGAAAGTTCCAGTAACCCTTGTGCTATCCTAGGCACTAAACATTGGGAGTTGGGTCATCTAGACCCACTAGACAGTGCTCTGAACCTTTTTTCTTCAATGATTTGTGATCTTCACTGGTGTCCATGGATTACATGAAATCTTTCCACCTTTATCGACCTTTCTCATGGTAGGGAGAACACGTCAATGGAAGGGTGGGTCATCTAAGATAGCACAAGGGTAAATCGAACAGGGTTTTTTGTCTATAACTTTGACAGTCATACTATTGTTTTGTGTCTCTTACTTGCTTCCTTTCTGGAGGTCTGTGGTGCTCATTTCGGTCCATCAGTGTTTCGGTTAGCTCTTGCTTCACTTTGCCAGAGTCACTCTTATGTCAAAATATACTTTAAATCTTTGAATGTGGTGTTAAGAGGTGGTGCAACATTTAACCTTAAGGTCTTATTTTGTGTTCTATGATCCTTTGTAGCACAGCCATTGCATGGACTGTAGGGACTTCTAAAACCTTCATTGTTACATGGAGAACAAACATTGCCACCTTTAAAAAGGCTTAAAGACTTTTATTTTTTATAAGTACTTTTTAGTACTATATGTTATTCTTAATCGTAAACTGTTTTTATTGCTGCTTTATGATGTACCGCTTTGAGATTTTTTTCAAAATGTAAAGCGCATTTCTTTCTAAATATTATTATTATTATTATTTTTAACCCACAAGTGCCTGCGTAATGCATGCACAATGCAAATGGAAAACATTAAAATGATTGACTAATTTTTAATAAAATGACATCAATGACTATTAAATTATCCTAATCAGTAAAAACTGAGACTGAAAGGAAATGCACATTACCTGCAGGGTAGAACCAGCAGGGTTTCTAACTTGGCCAGCTTGTTATATCAGAAATTAGCATAATTTAGCATGACTGCATTAACCGCAGTAAACAAGCCTTTATGCTGAATTCTGCCATAAAACGTTAGACTTCTTGCAACAGTGACCTTATTGTGACAATTGTCTGCATCTATATTGGTCATTGACCTCTGTCTAGGTTGCTGGCCTTTGCTAGCAAATATAGTTATAGCTAGTTGCTTTTCTTCAGTTTCTTCAGCAAATGATTGCTGTTGATATTAGTTATGCACAATGACATGATAGTAACGTTAGAGATATTCAGTGGTAGGAACTTATCCTACAGATCATAACTCAAAACATGGATCAAAGCTAACAAACAAAGAAAAAAATGGAGTGCAGAAGACAGTTTCCAGATTCAATCCTAAAGGGTCTGTAGGTCTACAGAGTTTAAAGTTCAGAGTACAATAGGTTTATAAAAAGATTAGAGAATTTTAATTGCTTTCTTACTATGCTTTTATTTAAGAATGCACAAAAACATCTTTTAATTAAAAAAAGGAAATATAGGAATGTTTGAAACTTTTGACAAGTGGGATTTACTTGTACAACACATACAAATGACCTTAGCATATTTTTGGATGGTAACATATAAATATCATTCATTCATTGATTTTTCATTAGAGAGAGTGAAAATGAAAGACATAAGTTACAAGAATGATATAAAAAACAACAACATTTGAACTCTTTGGGCATAAAATCAAGCTGCGGTCAGGCAGAGGACTTCAAGGTCTCCCATACAATACTGCTGACCCCCACGTTTCCTCAGCAGGTGTTGATTTTAGAACAAGATGGAAGTGGCACACCCAGGATGCAGTGGAACAAGTGGCAGCTAGGTTGTGACCGGGCACAGTAGCTACTGGTCAGGGTGGGCACCAAGCTACATTAAAGATGCTACCACTGGCTGAGTGTAGAGGAGGAAAATAATCCAGGGAGACACACAGGCAGAGGGTCTAGTTTAAGAGAGGGGATGCGTGGCATGATGCCTTATCTGGACACAAGTCGGGGGCTGACCACCTCTGACTCGGTCACCCAAGAATCACTGATGATGAGTCCAGGTTGCAGCACAAGGTGCATCTCTTTACTAATTAAAACTTGGAGTGTGATAGAGCAGCAGATAATAGAGTACATATAGGTAAAGGTCCCATTAGTTTTCACTCAACTGGGTGTGTGAAATTTGTTCTCTGGATTCGGCCCATCTCCTGGGGGAATGGTGAGCTGCAGATCTGGCTCTGCTTGGGAACTATTTGGTGGTTAAAGCTACTTATACCATGGTCTGGGTGAATACTCGATTCTGATTGGCTGCTGGGTGGGCATTAAAACCTGATAACCACACGGTGAAAAGAGAAGTTCCGGTCACCTAGCTTAAATGTTTTGTATCACTGCGCCGGCTTCTTTAAAACAACCTTTTGCTTCATCATCTGGACAAAAACAAGCGGTAAGAGGTGAACTTTCTCTCTGAACTGATGCTTTATTCAACCCATCGGAAAGATCAGCATATATATCGCCGAATCTTGACTGCAGCGGTGGCGCGACCGCATCGCGCCGCATCACGTAACAAAGTGTGAGAAAAGCGATGCAAATCGGAAAAAAACAAGAATTAAGGACTGAAAGTAGTTAATATTTATTGCTTTTGTAAGTGACCATGGTATAAGCTGGTTAGTGGCCTTCGAAATGTGCGTTATTACTTTTTATCGCACTTCGCGTCGCGTCTGGGAGACGGTTTAGAGTAGCTGCTTTGGTGGTGTCATTTTGATTGTCAGCCTGGCATTGCTGAAAGTATTGTCATCTGGACTTCCTAAACATTGGCTAGCTGACATTCAATGAATACTCATCAAACTGGAGATTTAGTCAAACTGGCAAGCAGACCTGTCTGACTAAAACTATGCAGAAGACTTAAAGGCAGAAGAGCAGAGGTTTTTTTATAACACTCCAGCAGTGCCACAGACTGATTGCATTTATGTTCCTATTGCAATGATACAATGACTCATGGAAAGGGATCACCAAACCAGTAGAGTTCTTTATATGTTAATACTTTATTGGCACTGGGCAATTATCTGATTCTCTAAGATACTGAACTTTACATTTCCATTAGCTGAAAGTTAAATTATATATTATATGTTTTATATATACTCTGCATTTAAATAGAATAAACACAAATTACACACCAGTCAGTGTGCAATACACCCATATATGTGTGTGTGGTGTGTGTGAGTGTGTAAGTGAGTGAGTGTGTGTGTCTCTCAATCAGCAGCAGGCTGATAGAGAGGCAGAGTGAGGCAGCTGGGGCCTCCTGCCCAGGCCCTCAATTTTCCTCCCAGTCCAGCCACTGGAGTGTGTAATTACTATGGGGCCGGCCTGGGGGTTGGCATGGAAGTGCAAAGGCATACACCACACTCACACACCCACAGCATCTCTCAGTACTCACCCTACCGCAACCACTACCACCCCTCAAGTAACACACCTCCCTCTAATAGTCCCCCCCACATACATGCCGTCTCTCACACACCAACGGACACACACAGACACACACCCACAGAGTTAAGAAGGACGGCAGCCCTGCTGCCCCGGCTTGTAGTTCATCCTTATGCTCCACGTTGCCCTGGGGTGGCTGAGCATCTCTGATCCGCGACTGAGAGCACACTATGAAATCCCACTCAGCTCTGACTTCAGACACGCTAGGAAGCATCCACTCCCTCCACCAGGAAACATGGTATAGATTGCATATTAATCAGCACTAAAAAAATTATGTGGTTGGCAAGTCTGCTGTGAGTCACATTACAGTAGTTCTTTTACATAAAACTAGTTATTAGAATCTGTCTTTAAACAAAACTAAAAAATACAATAAAAACCACTCTGGCCACTCTTTTAGACTTTTTTTAAATATAATTCAAAGATGTCACCTTTTACAAGTCTGGTGTGGTTAATTTATGGTTGTTTATACGTATATTTATGAAGCTAAATTGTGTGCTCCTGTGCCACATTTGAATATTGTGCCCGCTACTCTTCATATTTGCAAGCATGCAACTAACTTTAAAATGTATTAAAACTAATGTCTTAAAAACTTTTGTTTGAGTTCATGTTTTTGGACTTTACAGGACAAGGCCGTGTGTTGCCGGACCACGTCACGTCCTAGAAGGAAATTGGTAATAAAATAAATAACAACAGTTAGTTCATGACATTCTTGCCAAGCCTGCCTGTCACTTAATTAACCGACAATGAACTGATCCAATACAGGAAAAAATGTGCTCTGATAAATTCATGGCCCTTAACTCCTATTTGAATTACAGACTGTGTCACCTGAAACCCTGTTTAAAGTTTGTTAATAAAGTGGGAATTTTGATCATGATGAAATGACCGGAATTTCTGAAGGATTTTTCAAGCCGTCACACCGCGGCCAGCATGAAGTGAGTATAAGAAAAAAGAAAACACAACCCTAAGAAATTGTGCAAATAATGAGGTATTTCATGGTGTTTCCTAGCACTCATGTCGTTTTGTTTAATGCAGGACCTCACTGGCTTGAAACCTTCTGAATTTGATGCTGACTAATACTGTCTATCCCAGAGTTTTTTACGAGGACCAGTGAGTACCTCGCAAAAATCCGAGACAGCATTTCACTGGTTGCCTTCCTTTTCTTTCCCAGGATGTTAGAAATGACACGGCTTTTACTCCCTTCTGTATTTGTGTCTGCCAGTCTTGCCTGGATCTAATTGTTGTACATTCTTTGAACTGAATCATGAATAAACAGTATGTTGTCCATGATGGACTGAAGATTTGAAAATATAGCCAAGATGAGTGATTTGGGAGGTGAATTGTAACTTGTGATGCGGTGGAAGTTGTCTTCTTATTATTTATCAGTATTACTATACATTTTTTTCTGTGGTTTTAACACATACTGAAGCACTTTTTATACATTTTTACGTGTTATTATTTTAGTAGTACGTTTTGGGTTTTTGTTTTTTCTCAACAGGGATTGTTTTTAAGGTATGAATGTTGCAATCACCAGAAAGCACTTTTAATTTTAATGTACTTGTGACAGTGACGGGAGAAGAAGAAGAAGAAAACAAAAATTACGTTTCTCCTTTAGGACACCTAGAAATTACCATCAGATTTGCTTGAAGCCCATTTTGATGGGACATCCATTTACTACATGCATCTGACAGTTGCTATGAGGTTGTGCGTTGTAACGCTCTGGCTCCCTGTGTCACATGTGCCTGGTTTTCTGTTGCTGAGCTTGTCCTCCTTGGCACAGCATGACCGTGCATACACACTCACAGGTGAGCTGTGGGACAGGCAGACAATTAAACAGGTCGGCATGGGGTAACCTCGGCCAACTTGCGGGGGGCGGTGAGCACACAGCTGGAGATAGCAGGACAGGCGAGAACAGCAACACCTCCAACGGACATGCTCTCTGTTTCACAGGCAGACACACATGCAACACACAAGTGCAGCTTGCTAGCATGAGAGAAGGATGATTAAGAAGTTAGAGATTTGAAGAAAGGCAACCCTTCATGTCACTGTTCCTCGAACAAACTCCATGTCTTGAACCAAATAAGACTATATTTAAACTATCTTTTTGCATTTCGTCCTTCTGCAATAACAAACAATGGCTTTACAGCAACCCAGTCAGACAAAAAGCCAAAGAAAAACATGGAGAAGGTCATTTTATAATTCTCTTCATTTTCACTGTTGTGCTTTCTTTTGTTTGAATGTAACTTTTTATCTTTTCCTTTATTTTGCTTCTCTGACAATGAGATGAACACATTGGAAAAGGAACTCGCTCACAGTTTTGGAGCAAACTTAAGCTACGGCTCCTCTGTGCTAAAAAGCAAATTAAAGCCTTTTTTAAGTATATTTGTTTGGTAACCAATTATTAAAACAATGCAGAATTACCTCCATTTTGAACCAAATATTCAATTAACTTCACATTAAATGCTATTCATTTTGACTAGAGGATACTTTTTTTTTCCTGTTTTTGTCCTCTCTCATGTGGCTGGGGGATGGAGAACTGCAGAAAGAGGAGAAGCAGGCAGGAGAACAAAGAGGGACCTATTGGAGGTTTCACAGATGCACTCACACTGCCATCCGATGGACAAAAGCCAACACTGCACACGTACACCTCAGAGGAGCGGTTCACTTCTCTGAAGAGAATCATAGCGACTGTGGTCCTGTCTTTCTTTTTAAAAAGCTTCTCCAACTGAAGCCACTCCCACCCACCACAGTCAGTCCAACAGACACCATCCATTTATGTCATCGGGTTTAAAAAACGGTGATCGTAATTACATCAAAACAAGGTCAAAAGTGACATTTGTTTTCGAGACAAGTTGTTGGTGAATGCTCTACTGTATCGGTCAACCAACAACAATGAGATTCAAAAGAACTGTATTCAATTCTGGAAAGAGGGGGGAAAGGACATCTGACTTCATGCAAGAGAATGAAAGAAACATTTTATAAATTGGAGTGAATGGACAGATGAAATTATCATACATTGTGGTGTGGATATATCATAAATTGTTGTGAGACACTGGTCTCTAGTTCTAGTTTTGGGCATCTGATCACATCGTATTGAGCTAATTAGAAGATGGAATGCCAAACTGGACCTATATTTTAGTTGCTTAAAAAACAAAAATAATCAAACAAATTAAACGCAAAAAAGTTTGATATAAATGTAATTACAAACATTTATTGTCCATTGAAGACTTGCAGATCTGTTTAACTGCCCAATTCTGAGCAATTTTGACAAAATTGTATTGGATTACAGACAAAAATTGGGAGCTAGAAGTGCCAGGCATGGTTTTTAATATGGTGATCATAACTGTAATAAAAGCATTGAAAACATGTCTGATTCACACAAACGTAGGGCACAAAATAGTTAGAACTTCAGTATTGTTTTATTTTCCCATTAAAATTGCAGTATTTGGTCTTATAATCTGTCTTAAGTGTGCCCATTATCTATAAAACTCAGAGGGTGGACTATTTCAACAATCGGGTATGGTACAAAAACAATCTGTGGGATTCATTTTGTGCTACAATTCAGCTTTAGGTTGTAGGCAATGCCACATCAAATCTATTTCAAATCACTGAGGTTGCCATATTCTTTACATGTAGTACTCAACATTATTGTGTACTTGTAGATTTGGGGAAAAAAATCCTTGTTTCTCTGGGGCTACAATGACAACAACCACAACTCCATAAGAGTTTGATGGCGTGGAAAATCTGTCATTTCTCCATTGATCCTGCCCACACATCCATCCATGCGTCTCCTAAAACCTACTTTAGTTTCATCAAAGCACAGGTTTTTAATGCATGTAACAAGCACAACACCCTTTTAAACTCCCAGGTTTCTGGTAAAGGACCCAAGCCTGGAGGAGAAACCACATGTGGAGGGCAAAAAGGAAATTTAAATGAATTTCTGTTTCTAAGAAATGCACACACACATGATTTATAGAAATTTGTTCTTCTAGCCCAAACGTTTTTGGTGAAAAAGAAAACTAGGCTTCAGCAACACCACATCTTTGTTGACCTGCCTAAATTAACATGCGTCTTCCCGCTCTTGTCCTGTGTCAAGGACATCAGGAAATGCGTCACCTGTTTGTAAGAAGTGTACATCCACAAGAATGCATAAGACACCGATGTTTGTGAGCACAGCTCGGGTTTTGTTCTTTGAACAGATGCATCCAGACACCATGTGACATCCAAATGAAAACAAATAGAAAAAACACACAACACAGCTCAGGAGACATACGTGGTCGCACATACGCATGCGTACACTTGCGTCTAGTTAAATGAGGCATGTGATACACTGTGGCGGAATATGTATGACAGAAAGACACAGAGAATAATTGCAAACAGGAGATAGAGCAAATGATGTGCTGGAGGGGAAGTAAACAATGCCAGTTCTTGTGACAGACTGCAGAACGCTTTCCATCTCATTGAGTTTGAATAATTTTTCACATCAAATGAAAAGTAATTACATCACAACAACTCCTGCTGAGTGGTTTCCTCTGTAACTTTGTGAGTCAGTGTGTATGCATTCAGAAGCATGAGCATTAATACTGGTCAGTGATTTAATTGAGCTATTCATGATGTCAAGTAAGAGGTGACGCTACACTGTCTGCAACAGACCTCTTTACAGGACAACAGGCTCACAACAAACAGACACACAACAAACTCAAAAGCACACGTGTTACAAACAGCAGGGAACTGCTGTCACAAAAAATGGGATTTAGGGTGTGATTTAAAGAGAACACGAGAATGCCTACTCAATGTACGATGAGAGTACTAGTACAATCACTCCAGAGCAGACATTTAGACTGAAGCACTCTGCAGCAGACCTAAATATTCTAGGAGTGTGTCAGTGTTAAAGCTCTGTGTGAAATGACTCAGGCCATGAAGAGATCTGAGAAACAGAAACTTTTAAAATTAAATCCAAGATGGACAGGGAACCAGTGAATGGAAACTAAAATGGAAGTGATGAGATGGTGTTTAAGGCTACCAGTTAAATGAGCAGCAGTGTCAACTGCAGAATGTGACAGTAGCCTATACAGCTAGAGATGTGGCATTTAAAAACAGAATTTATGGCTAGTAAAAAATGTTGTAGTCTTGTGCTTCGAAATTGTAAATGGCGTATACTCATATAAAACCTTTCTGCCCCCGTTGAAGGCCTTTACAGTCACAATTCCATTCACCCATTCACACACTGATTGCAGTTGTGTTACACTGGCACCAACCTATAACCACCATGAACGATGTGGAGTTCAGCGTCTTGCCCAAGAACATTGCAACACATGTGATCTTCCAAAAAAAGGTAGACCACTCCACCTATGCACCACGAGTTTTCCATCCTTTCAGGGTCATGGGGCTGCTGGAGGTAACCCAGCTACTGTTGAAGAAAGGTGGGATTCCCCCTGAACAGGTTTGTTGCTAACACACACTCACATCTAGGGGCAATTTGGAGATCCCAATGAACCTATGAAGCATGTTTCTGGACTGTGGGAGGAAGCCCACACATGCACTGGGAGGACATGCAAACCCCACACAGAAAGGTGCCAGCTGGGATTTGAAGCAGGGCCTTCTTGCAGTGAGGGAAGAGCACTGTGATAGAGTTTGAACACTGGAGGGAAATGCTTGTATATTAGCTTCCATCAACTGAGCTCCATTCAGAGAGAAAGGCAACAAGCCAGTTCCTCGCACACTTTTCATATTGAAGGTTTACAAAATTTGAAAAAGTATTTGGTTTTAGCTTCTTTACTCTTGTATGCCAACTCTGCCTTCTCGCCTAAGCATACATCTTTGCTTTTCTTCTACTCTGAGAAGTTTTTTTTTCCTCACTGAGAGCATTTCAGCTCATATACGAGTACCTGTTCCCCCATCTGCCCCTTTCACCTCTGCTAGCTCAATGCAACACCTGCTCCTCCAACATGGCTGTCTGTAGTTCAGATAGACTATCTCTACTGGACCTTGGAGGATACAGTACATGTACTGTAGGTATGACAGCACTATTCTGAGAGTCTTCAAAAGACAGAAAATTTGCTTGACTCTGTTTCCCCACATGGCAGCAGTGAAAGCTGCTCCTGGTCTGTATCACCCATGTTGCTCCAGTGTCCTCAACTCCATAGGTGGGGGGGGCGTGTAACTCCTGGTAAATAACCAACTTCAAAGTTTTGAAGAAATGCTGGCAGCAGTCTCTCTGCTGGAGTCTAGAATGCACCACTGTATCTGCAGATGGTTGTTCTGACACCATTTACACTCCATAAAACTACAGATCCGGCTCAAAGGACCCTATGATGGAGTTTGAACAGTCTGGAGGGAAATGCAGGCCTAATACTTTCTTTTAACTGAGCGCCGGTCAGAGAGAAGAGCACAGAGAAGCCAAACTTTTAATGTTGAGGTTAAAGGTTTACAGGATTTGAGAATGTGTGGGATTTTAGCTTGTGCACGCAAACGGCAGCAACAATATGAAGAAGTGCGGTCTCAAGCAGAAAAATTACTCTGAAAAAGGAAATTACCGTACTTTGCTAATACATGATAAATTAAATACCTAAAAAAATATACAGTACAAGCTCTAAGTACTATGCCACTGTGCAGCCCAATAAGAGTTTTCCAGTCTCCAAGAAATCTCTCAAACAACGGTTGTTTAACTAAAGTTATTTGGCACAAAAGAAAATAAAAGTGAATTATAAACTCTCACACCGAGTTACACACGGTGTGCACATCTAGATAATTTCCTTGGTTTGTTACTTTTTCTGTGATCTACTTTCATCAGGAAAACATTACTGAGAAGCAGAGCATCTGCTGTGCAGAGGAAATTTAGTTTTTGAAGATTTCTACCAACTAGAATACAAGTATGCTGATTTTAACTACTTTTTGTTGAAGAAGCATGCTAATTTGAACTTCTAATTTATCTTTACTGAATTTTAAACAGACTAGAGATGTTTTTATTCTTTTCTAAATGAGAACTTCAGAAATCTGCTGTTTAGAAATAGTCTTTTTTCTTTTTGTGGCACTGTGATAAATTTTAGAATAAAATTCAACCAGAAAAGATTTGAGCTCATGCATAAGTCAGGACTTTTTGACCTTCTGGAACGATGACTAAAAAGTGACGTCAAAATTCTAACCTAGGCCTTTGCCATATGGTTACGTTATAGATGATCTTTGCAGGTATGTCCATGGTGCAGTTAGTTCAAGGTTAGTTTGTTTTCAGAGAGGTGAAGCAGCATGCCGTGTCCATTTGAAGATGATTTAGTGGATGAAGAAGCTCAGATCATATGTAAGAGGGTGTGATAAGACCACGTATCTGTCATGATTTGAATTTGTTGTCTTTGTTCTGTCTTGTTTCTGTTTCCTGTTTTATTTTGAAAGTCTCCTGTCTTGTCTGTTTTCTTGAGTTTACTTCCTTTGGTCCCCATCAGCCCTGATCGTGTCCACCTGTGTCTTGTCTGCCCTGTCTGTATTTAAGTCTTGTCTCTGCCTTCCTCCTGTGTTGGTCCATTAGTGTTCCTGTTCTGGTGTTCTCGTCTTGTCATGCCATGTGCCTTGCTTTCTTGCCACGCCACAGTGAGTTTATGTTTCTGTTCTGAGATCCTGCTCTGCAGCGCTTTTCGTTTGTTTTTCGCATTAAACCCCTTTAGCCCCTGATCCTCATGCCTCCGCCTCTGCATCTGGGTCCAACCGGCTCTCGAGCCACCCTTCACCATGACAGTATCCATGTTTTAATGATAAACCTTTTTACTTTGATCTAACTTACTTATTTGCTTCAGTTAAGATAAATCATTTTTTTGAGTTCAGTGGAATTAAAAATAACACGTAGCTATCAGACATTTATTTTCCTTTTGTTCAAATTAATTCAAGTAAGTAGGTGTAACTTTGGTGCTGCTGTTAGATTGGCAGCGCAAAGAATTGTGGGATACCATTCCCTTTGCCTGTCTGGTCGGATTTGGGTTTAAGTGTGGGTTTTTGATCAAATGGACACACGGTAAAAACCAAGAATTCCCTTTTTTTCCTTAACAGCAGTTTTTAAGCTAAATGTATCCCCATTAATATACCCCTGGTATCTATTTGAACCTTAACTAGTATTTTTGTTTTTACTAGTTTTAAAGTTTTTTGTTTCTTATTATCTAACCCTTGTTAACCATTAACATAAAACTCTGTTTTCTAGAAAAGCCTAACCCTATAGACTATCTTTCTGTAGTTTTAGAGAGGTGATGGAGCATGCCGTCTGCATTTACTGCAGCCGTGACGTCAGTGATGAAGAAGACAGATTCCTTATTGCAAATGAGTTGGTGCAAACATCTAAACCATATAACCATTTATATTGAATTTATTTAAAAAAATGCTAAAGGCTGCAGTCATTTGTTGGATTTTCGGTCGCTGTTGATGAAACCACCAACATCACAGATAATAATATTAATAATAATAATAATTATAAATTCTTATCTGCATTTTGACCCACTAAAGCAGTTTCTCATTAATGTAGTCACTACTTAAACCTATTAAGCTTTAGTCACAACTGCCCTAACAGGTGGATACGGGCTGTGTCCGAGTGAAAAATGGAGGGCATATAGGTGGTCCGTACAAAAACTTAAGCTTGTAGACCCCAGTCTATGAAAATGTTCATGCACCTATTTTGCTACGGGCAAGCTGTGGGCGACAGGTCGTAGCGAACTCTTAAGCAACACATAAAGGGTTGATTTGGTGAGACGCAGGTGTGTTGTACGGATTTTTCTTTTTTTCAACCCCCTGAAATCCTGTAGACTGCCCAGTAAGCCCGTTAGTGCTGTTTAAGTAATAAGCGTGCACTCCTTCTGTAACCCAGGTGATCGCTACTGGCTTTGTTTTGCCTGCCTTGCCCCTGTATTTTTCTCCTTCCTGGTCACTCTGTATTTCCCGCGGCGGTGACGTCATTTGGTCACATGGGGCGGTCGGCCAATCACGAGCGTTTATTCCGTGACGTCACAGCATCACGTGACACTGCACAGCCAATCACGATTGCATATAAGGGTACAGGAAGTCAGCAGTGTTAGATGCATTGGGAGGCCAGATGAGACAAGGCACAGGGGCCCTCTATCCAGTTCAAAACAAAGAGCATTTGGAAGTGATTTTTGGCGGAAATTGGCCAGGTCCATGATGGCGAGCTAGACCCTGGAACCTGAACCATCAGAAAAGCCACATCCTCCCGCCAAGCCGGTAGGGGGCTCCTAGTAGCCCAGTTGAAAACAAAGACCTCTGACCCAGCTTATGCCCACACCATCGCTTTAATGAACTATATTCAAACTGAATTCACGCTTCCCAGTGCACTTACCTTCCTCTGAACTGTGGGCGAGTTGGTTTTTCTTTGTTTCTATGGTGCAACTAAAAGTTGCCGGACTCGAGGACATGCTACAACAGTCATGCCTTTGTAAATGTGAAACCCTTTTGAAGTACTTTTGTGTATATATCTGAATGGCCATTCATTGTTTCTCTTCATTATTGTCTATCACTGTAAATAAATTGCCCACACCAAACAACAACTTCAGTTTCCTGCCATTCCCTCCGAGAGTCGAATTTCAGTCTTCTGGTCATTAGCCCATTTAGTTCTTTCTTTCTTTTTTGTGTGTGACACAGTTGCTACATAAAACGTGGCGAGTTAGCTAGGAGGGTTATATGAGCGGAACTGATTGTTGTTGATGGTGTGTGACATTTTGTCTCAAACATGGAAGTTTTGGTGAAACACGGCATAAAGATCCCAAACTCTGTTTTGGTCAAACACACGGTGAACTCTGACTTGGATGAAGAAGTCGTTGAGTTTCTGAGCCAATATGGTAAAATTTCAAAAGTTGAAGTGATTACAGAGTCTGACTCGGTTTTTGCAGACACGATTATCGTTGAGTTTAATTCAGGAAGTGCTTTGATTGACTTAAGAGAGATTTTGCCATATACCTACATTTGTGGGAGTGAAAAGATTACATATGAAATTTGTGATCTGTCCTCTATGTGCTCAGAGCTTGAAGGGAAGGTTAAGACACATACTTATCTGAGTGACCTGAGGAATCTGGCTAAAGTTACAGGACAGGACTACGCGGAGGTTCTTAAAGGGGTGATGTCTCTGCTGGGCCAGTCTATCACTGAGCTCAGTCAAACACCACCTGGGAAGCTCCATCCAGATACTAGTGACCAAGTGATGTCATCGCCTCCTCATGCTGCATCATCTTCAGAAATGCTCAACGCCACCACCCTCAGGCCACAGGCCGGAACAGCTGCAGAGGAGCAGGATGTGAAGAAGGAAACACCACAGAGCCATTCTGACCATAGTATGTCACCCAGAGCCCCACCAATCCCTGATTTGAATCCACCCAAGGTCCAACACTATGTGGTTGAGCATATAATGAAAAGCGATGAGAATGCTGCACATCTTACTGCTGTGAGACTCCGTTCCTTCTCAGGCCGCACTCCAAGACCGCAACATGAAACAGATTATGAAACATGGCGCTCTAGTGTCGACCTGCTTCTTCAAGATCCTGCAGTTTCTGACTTGCAAAGATCCAGAAGAATTGTTGAAAGCCTTTTCCCACCAGCAGCAGATATGGTGAAACACCTAAAGCCAGACACATTACCAAAGGTTTACTTGCAGATCCTGGACTCTGCTTATGGAACTGTTCAGGATGGAGATGAGCTTTATGCAAAGTTTATGGAGATGTTTCAAGACGCTGGTGAAAAGCCATCTGCATACTTGCAACGGCTGCAAATTGCACTAGTTTTGGCTTTGAAGAGGGGAGGAGTGAAAGCCAACGATGTGAACAGACACCTTCTAAACCAGTTTTGTCGTGGCTGCTGGGACAACAATCTAATCTCTGAATTGCAATTAAAACAACGCAAGTCTGACCCACCATCTTTCTCTGACTTCTTGTTGCTACTTCGAACTGAGGAAGACAGAGAAGCTTCTAAAGCTCAGCGTATGAAGCAGCACCTCGGTTCAAAAGCCAGAGCTGGTGTGCATGCCCAATATGCCTACACTTCTACTACAGAAGAATCAAAGGTTGATGCACTAACCAGCATCACACAGCAGCTCGCCCAACAGCTAGCCGACATACAGAAACAGCTGAGGACCCTCACAGGTGGCCAGACAAGTCAGAAGCAGTCTGCCACGTACCAGTCTGTTCCTTCCAACAAGAACAGTAAACTGCCCCGCACTCTTCACAAACCTTCATCTGCAGGACCAAAGCCAGGTTACTGCTACAACTGTGGAGAGGATGGACACATAAAGACAAACTGCAATAATGATCCGAATCCAACGCTTGTAGCTATGAAAAGGAAACAGTTCACAGAGAAACGGAAGAAGTGGCAGCGAAAACCTCAAAGCAACTCGTCTTTAAACTAGAGCGAGTTCCTGTTGAGGGACGAACGGGAACTGCGGAGGACCAACTACGTCCCAACAAGCAGACAACAGTGAAATGCTGTACTGAGTCACATTCAATTTCAACTGGAAAAACCCATCTGCCAAGAGGATTGATTGGATCCCGATGCACAGGCCAAGTCATCATTGCTGGTATGAATTTTCAGTGTTTATTAGACACTGGCTCACAAGTCACAACAGTACCTGTATCTATCTACAATAAATATTTTTCAAATCAATCTGTGAAACCACTGCATGAACTGCTACAGGTTGAAGGAGCCGCCGGACAAGAAGTACCATATCTAGGATACATTGAGATGACAGTTACCTTTCCGAAGGACTTCATTGGTGCAGATGTTGATGTACACACCCTTGCTTTGATCATCCCAGATGTCAGGCCGGATATCCACTCCCAGATCCTGATAGGGATGAACACCCTGGAGCCGCTTTACGAGCAGCATCTGAAAAGTGAGTGTTCCAGCTACAAACCTTCTCAGCATGGCTACAAAGCAGTGCTTCAGTTGCTTCAGCTCCGACATCAGCAAACTCAGGGGACAAGCAAAGACTTGGTGAGGTTGGCCAGTAAAACGCCTGTTTCAGTTCCAGCTGGCCACGCCATGGTTGTTGAGGGTTCTATCCATGCCTGTCCACCACCAGCTGGCAAGCGTGCCCTGCTAGAACAACCAACCACGCCCCTACCTGGAGGACTCTGTGTGAAGAGCTGCCTGGTAACACTGCCAAGTCAGTCACCCTACAAGCTCCCAATCATCGTTGCCAATGAATCAGAAAAGCCAATCAAACTTATGCCACTGACCATCATTGCAGATCTCACCATATCTCCACAGATCCTGTCTCAGCGTGTTTCCATCAGTGGACACCGGAAACCTGATGCCAAGCTGGATTTTGATTTTGGAGATTCTCCAATACCCGCTGAGTGGAAAGCCAGAGTCACCTCTAAACTGAAACAGATTCCTGAAGTATTCTCTCTTCACGACCTCGACTATGGACGAACAGACAAAGTCAAACATCACATCCGCCTTCACGATGAGACTCCATTTAAACATCGAGCTAGGCCGATCCATCCTCGTGACATCGAAGCTGTCCGCGACCATCTGCGTGACTTGTTGGAGGCAGGAGTAATTAGAGAATCGGAATCCCCCTTTTCTTCACCAATCGTGGTTGTCCGGAAGAAGAACGGGGATGTAAGGCTGTGTATTGACTATCGTAAGCTGAATCTCCACACTATCAAAGATGCTTACGCACTCCCAAACTTGGAGGAGTCATTCTCAGCACTTACAGGTTCCCGCTGGTTTAGTGTCCTTGACCTTAAGTCAGGATACTATCAAATTGAAATGGCAGAAGAGGACAAACCAAAGACTGCGTTCGTGACCCCACTGGGCTTTTGGGAGTTCAACCGGATGCCACAAGGTGTAACCAATGCGCCAAGCACGTTTCAGCGGCTCATGGAGAGATGTATGGGAGATCTACACCTGAAAGAGGTCCTTGTCTTCTTGGACGATCTCATCATATTCTCTAACACCCTGGAAGAACATGAAGACCGTCTGATCAGAGTACTCCACCGTCTGAAAGACTATGGCCTGAAGTTAGCACCCGAGAAATGCAAACTGTTTCAGACATCCGTGCGCTATCTCGGCCATATTGTCTCCGAGCAGGGTGTGGAGACGGACCCGGAAAAGATAAGTGCTCTCAAATCCTGGCCAGTTCCGCAGACACTGAAGGAATTACGGTCTTTTCTAGGATTTGCTGGCTATTACCGCAGATTCATTCATGGCTATGCTGCTATCGCTAAGCCTTTGAATGACCTGACTAGGGGCTACGGCTCGAAGCGCCGTCAACCTAAGAAGCCAGCCCCCATGCCCAGTCACGACGCTAAACAGCCGTTTAATGAACGTTGGACATCAGATTGCCAGCATGCCTTTGAGATGCTGATTGATCGACTCACAACAGCCCCAGTACTCGGATTTGCTAACCCAAAGAAATCTTACATCCTGCATACTGATGCTAGCACCATAGGCCTTGGAGCTGCATTGTATCAAGAGCAAGATGGAAAGTTGCGTGTCATAGCGTATGCCAGTCGAGGACTGTCTGCAAGTGAATCCAGATATCCAGCACACAAACTGGAGTTCCTGGCGTTAAAGTGGAGCGTCACTGAAAAATTTCACGATTATTTATATGGCTCCAGTTTCACAGTAATTACAGACAATAACCCACTGACCTACATTTTGACATCTGCCAAGCTCGATGCTGCCAGTCATAGATGGCTTGCTGCACTATCTACATACGATTTCAAACTCCAGTACCGGGCGGGACATCGAAATCAAGATGCTGATTCACTCTCCCGAAGGCCCCATCATCAACCAACTGATGCCCATGGTCTGAAGGAGTGGGACTTGGTCAATCAGTTCACCCGTGACCATGTTGAGCCAGGCACTGCAGTTCAGCTCGATCCAGACGCTGTGGCCGCAATTTGTCACTGTGGTCTGTTGAGAGACAGTCCAGAGAACTGCATTACCTTGGTTGAGTCACTGAGCATGTCCATCACAGCTATTCCCAACAGCTATGTGGATGAGTCTCACCAAGGGCTGCCAGTCGTTCCCTCAATGTCTCCCATCGATCTTCGAGAAAAGCAAAGAGAAGACCCCAGTATACGAGAAGTGATTTACCAACTCGAGACTGGTGAAAAGATTTCCCCCGCTGTTCGACAAGAATTGCCTGATATTCCTCTTTTGCTGAGAGAGTGGAACAGACTTGAACTTAAAGATAACATTCTGTACAGGAGACGGCAGGATGGGGAGCACATCTTGTTTCAGCTAGTGCTGCCAGAAGAGTTGCGATCTATGGTCCTCACCAGCCTCCACAACGATATGGGACATCTGGGAGTCGAAAGGACCCTTGACCTAGTGAGATCACGTTTCTTCTGGCCACGAATGGCAGCCTACGTGGAGCAGAAGATAAAGACCTGCGACCGCTGCATTCGGCGGAAGGCACTGCCAGAACGAGCTGCACCTCTGGTAAATATCGAAACCAGCCGACCACTAGAACTGTTGTGCATGGACTTCCTGACGCTTGAGCCTGATCAAAGCAACACAAAAGACATTTTAGTCCTCACAGATCATTTTACGAAGTACGCCGTGGCCATTCCAACTGCCAATCAAAAGGCCAAGACCGTCGCTAAATGTCTGTGGGAGAACTTCATTGTGCACTATGGCATCCCTGAGCGTCTGCACACAGATCAAGGCCCAGACTTTGAGTCTAACCTCATCAAGGAACTTTGTGTGATCGCTGGTATTGAGAAAACCCGGACCACGCCATACCATCCTCGTGGGAATCCTGTTGAAAGGTTCAATCGGACATTGCTAAGCATGCTGGGTACCTTGGAGCCCGAACAGAAGAGGAGATGGAAGGAGTATGTAAAGCCACTGGTGCATGCCTACAATTGTACCAGAAATGAGGTAACCGGCTACACTCCCTATGAACTCATGTTTGGTCGTTCTCCGAGGCTGCCTGTTGACCTAGCCTTCGGCCTTCCGGTTCGAGACAAACCATCAATCTCACATTCTCAATATGTGCAGAACCTTCGCTCTCGACTGGAGGAAAGCTACCAGCTAGCTTCCAAACATGCAGCAAAATCAGCTGAAAGGAACAAGAAATGCTTTGACCGACGGGTGAGACCATCTGTCCTGGAAGAAGGAGATCGAGTTCTTGTCCGGAATGTACGCCTTCGAGGGAAACACAAGATAGAGGACAAATGGGAGAGAGACATTTATGTTGTAGTGAATCGTGCTGGAGATCTCCCCGTCTACACTGTGCGACCTGAAGCAGATTCATCAGGGCGAACCAGAACTTTACACAGAGATCTCCTACTGCCATGCGGGTTTTTACCTGAGAGTAAAGAGCCGGACCTGCTACCTGCAACCATTGTACACCATCCTCAGACTCGGAGTCAGGGACAGCCAGTTGTGACTACAGAGGAGTGTTTGAGTGATGAAGAGGAGTTGAGGTTTCCTCATCTGTCGATTTCACAGCCCGTGAAGTTCCATGACAAAGGCACTCTTCCGGTCACGTCTACAACTGGCCACAGCTCAGTACCTGCAGCTACCTTGCCTGAAAGGGACTTGCCTATTAGAGAGTCCAACGAGGAGTCTGATGCTGATCGTCCATCTTCACCCAGTGGAATGGAGCAGGAGGCTGTCTCTCAAGGACTTGGCGAAGAAGTCGGACCCGGTGAATACTTACCAGAGGTTCCTATTGTTCCTGAGATAAAGCAGTCTTTAGGTGATGGTTGCCCAGCAGAGGCATCACCCAGTGCGGCAACACCAGTACCTATTCCTGCTGAGGCTCCCGCCTCTGTTTCAGATGTTGAAAGTGGGGATGCTGTTGAGCCTGATTTATCCATTCGTCGTTCCGCGAGAGACAGATACCCGCCTAACCGTTTACAGTACTCCGCTTTAGGTCAGCCGCTAATCTCTGTAGTACAAACGCTTTTCCATAGCCTAGCCGATGCCTGCGGTGGAGCTTTTGGCGCCCCGGCATCTAGTCGGATGTACCGTGTCGATGTAGTTTGACATGCACCGGAGTTGCATGGTTTTGAGAGGGGAGGGTGTAACCCAGGTGATCGCTACTGGCTTTGTTTTGCCTGCCTTGCCCCTGTATT